>CAUJNA010003664.1:112500-285000 GCA_963377175.1 Effrenium voratum | reverse complement strand
TGGAACTTGCTGAGAATGCACATTTCCGGTGTTTAGCCCAACGTTCGCCACTTTTTTGGGGGTATCTGAAAGGTCTTTGAGACAGTGCGCCCCTTTTGACATGCCATAACACAAAACAAACAAAACACATATGTCGCTTTTCTTTGCTGGAAAGACACCAGGCTGGCGGGCGTGCTGGGTGTGCCGGGCGCCTTTGTGGTGTGCAAGCAGAGCCGTGCCGGGGGTGCCTTCGGGCCCAAGAACAGCCGCCAGGCGCTGTGAAACACTCCAGGGCCCTAGGGGTTGCTTCCATTTCCATTCTTTCCAGGGATCCGAATCTTTCTGGAACCCACAAATGCTGGGGAAAGGGCTGCTTTTCAGAAAACGATGGCTGACAAGAATGGGGAATCAACCCTTAGCACTGGATATTTACGTGGAATGTGTCCAGTGACTCTGACTGATGTACTTCGATTTACTCTCCTGTTCACCAACCTGGAAGCCATCAGAGGGTCCCTTCAGAACTTCAGGAAATTAGTGGAGCGAATAACCCGACATGCCAAGCTTCAGCGGTGAAATTGACTGCGTCGATCCACATTGGGACGGAAGAGGCATGAAAGGATGATTAGACACAGGACCAGCTGAGGTGATGGGAGTGAGTGAGGGAGGGAGGGAGCGAGCGGGAGGGGAGTGAGTGAGTGAGTGAGCGAGTGAGCGAGTGAGTGAGTGCGGGAGGGAGCGAGCGGGAGGGCGTGGGGAGTGGACTGGAGTGGACTGGAGTGGACTGGAGTGCAGTGGAGTAGAGTGAGGCGGGGAGACGGAGTCGTGCGCGCGGAGTCAGGCAACGAGACTACAAGAACCCCACCCAGTGATACCAGTGATGTGGGGAATCAGTCTTGAAGCGCAGTATGTGGCGATTTCGTCTGTTTGGCTTCGTTTGCAAAGCTCGAGGTGCCAGTGGCCGCCATGGCCGCGGTGGCTGCCCACAAGCCGCTCAGACCCCATGAGCTCTTCCTGCCTGGGTGGATCTTCTTTACGGTTATTGCTCAGAACACAAGACGTGGGTTTGCCTTGTTGTGAGGAACCCCCAAAAATAATTATGCTTGCTGCCCTAAATCCCCCAAAAGGGGGTATATCCAGGAAAAGGAGCCGTGACGCGCCCTTTGCAAACTGGTCGAAACACTTGGTCAGCACTCAGGTAGCGTATCGTAGCCCATACCAATAATATGAGGAGTGTCTTTAGTGACAAATTGGGGCTGTTATGTTAGACTTTACCGGATCGCCCGCCCGCCAACAGAGCCTTGGGACAGACAGCTGTGACAGAGCTTATGATGACAGAGCTGGACAGACAGATATGGTGGCCAGATCCAGGAGAGCCACGACGCCTGAGACTCCTGCGCAGCCCCCAGAACAGCGGCCAGCACAAAGGCCCGGCTGTGCAAGGTTCGCCTTCGCGTTGTCCACGCAGCCTGAGCCCCAAGCGCTTGTGCTCAGAGCTTCGCAGAGTGGGATGTTGAGCGCAGAGCGCGGGAGCAGGCGTGGGCGTGTGTGTGTGTGTGTGTTTTTATACTAAACAATCTAAGGATGTCTGAGCTTTGCCCCGCCTTGTCCGCCACCAATGTGCCGCAGAGGGCTGAAAGTTGGCGTATCTCAGCGCAGATTCACAAGTATGAACGCACACACGCACACAGACACAGACGCAGACGCAGACGCAGGCGCAGACACACGCCCAGACGCAGGCGCAACCCACACACACAGACACACGCACGCGCACCACACTGTTGTACGCGTGGCGCGCGTGGCCCAAAGCTCCAAGATCTATTTACGTCTGTGAGCTATTCGTCAAAGTTGCCTAAAAGGCCAAGATGCGAGAATCGTGCCGCCCTTCCTTTGCCCCGGGGCTGCGCTGCGACAGCGCAACCCTTGCCGCCGCGTTTTCGCCGCTCTCGGCAAGCACAAGCAGCGGCGGGCGTTAGGGTAGCTCCGCGGAAACGTGTTGCGCAACTTCGCGCTTCGCAGAGAGCTGCAAACAAGCAAGCAAGTTTGGGGCTTGGAGGCGCGTCAGCACAGCTCAGGTTGGAGAAGGCTGTGAAGGTGGCTTTCGAAGCAACCTTGGAGCAGCAGGCGGTGGGAGGACGTCATGGCTTCAAAACCAAGTACAAGGCGGGCCTGGGGTGGGGGGCGTTGAACAAGTCACCAAGGGTTGGGGCCCGGCGTAGCCAAACCCTGCGCAACCAGCGCGCCTTGCAAGCCGCAAGATCATGAATGCCACATTGCTAGATCAGTGTTGCGGAGCTCAGTTGGGAACCGACGTATGTGAGACTCGCATGTTGCTTGCCGTCCACTGCAGGTGGTGTCACAGAGAGCGAGGCTTTGGTTGGTGGTGGTTTGCGTCCTTGGTCTGCTCTTTTTTCGGCCTTGAACCTGCAGAGCTCTTGGCAAAGTGTTCGTATCCATATCCAAGCGGTCCAAGCGTGCGCAAAGGAATCAATATTCCCATTGCTTGTTCAACTCATTCGCGGTATGCGCAACGGAGCCTTCATGGCACCATGTCAGTGTATGTGTGTGTGTGTGTTGGAAACATCAAGCCTAGAGGGGCAACTGTGACGTTCCTAGCAAGGTTTGTCAACTTGTCTGGAAAACTGAGATCGGGTCACTGAAGTCATGTCCCGAAGCGACGGGGAGCATTCGAACGCAGGTGGGAGTGACCAAGGAAGGCAAGATCCAGTCGTGCCGTGGCCAGAAGCGCTGCCACAAGTTTTTCTGGCAAAGCTGAAGCTTTTCTTCTCACTGACAAAGTTGCCAATGTGGCGACATTCTGGCGCAAGATTATGGTCCGACCCCTGTTGACGGCATTTTTTGAACATACGGTGGCTGAATTGGCAAGGTGTGACATCGAGTCTTGGTGCAACGGCGGTTGCACGCACGACTTCACAGGACGGAGCTAGTTGCAATGATTTCACGGCTAAATCGTGTTTTTTTTGTTTGGTTGCAGGTGGCAAACCAGCGTGTCTCCCTGTTTGCAAGCAATGTCTAACAGTGTTTTTCATCACAAAGCCCTGGAAAAAGGATCCAAAAGCTGGGGTTTCTCATGGGGCCGGCCCCTATGCCCCGTCGATAGCAGTCTTTGCTTTGCAGGATTCTTGACGCTGGAGATGGGGGAGGCGATCCCTGGTGTGTACAACTGGCCCAATATGAAGATCAACGTCCATGCAACTTGGGCTTAATCAAGAGGATCTGGGCCTAAATTGCCAAGGCCAAAGACTTTAGTGGGTCGGCAGGTTCAAACTCAAGCTGAGGCGATGAAGACTAACTTACCGAGCAACACTGCGGTCAGATCCTTTGGCAGCCCCCAAGGCAGGTTTTTGCCGTTGATTAGATGTGCGTGCAATGGCCACTGCCAGGCTACTTTGTTTGCGAGGCCATCATTGAGGAGATTGCCGGCAGGCCAGTTGTTGGCAAAACTCAACAGAGTCATTTGTCGTGAACTGGCCAAACGCCCATCGATTGAGCATGAGAGGCTGGAGAAGCCGGTAGAAGAGATCCGAGAAATGAACATGTGTGGCAAAGAGAACGCCGTGACTCCCTGGGGCCAGCCCATGGAGTTTTACAACGTGCCCCGGAAGCGCAGAGCGTCGTAAGCCATGTCTAGTTTGCTTGCGAAAAGAGTGACACGGGCGTGACACGGGCAACTGAGGTAGACTCGATGTGGAAGAAGCTGAAGCAGGCGCAAACGTTGCCCCACGCAGTTGCAATCACTTTGCGTGGTCACACATCGTGTCGAGTGCGTCTTGACCTCGAGCCACGAGCATATCCCACACGCAAACGAACTCGACCTAAGCTGAAGCCGTAGACACTGAAAGAGGTGCAGTGGCAGAGGCGCCACGCTGAATTAATTGCTGGCAATGTTAGGCAACAGGTAGAGCTCTGAAGAGTTATGCGCAGCTCCCACTAGGATATTAGGCGAATACATCACATCATATTCCAATGACCCACGCGAAGTCCATCCGGTACGGCGCCAGCCAGATTCCAAGCGGTCGTTGAGTTTGGCATGTGCATGGCGAACCCTTCTCAGCATGTGTGCTTGCCCCTGTGCATGTCATGTGTGTTTGTTTTGTTTGTTTGTTTGTTTGTTTGTTTGTTTGTTTGTTTGTTTGTTTGTTTTTGTGTTTAAATTTGTCAAGTGCTTGTGTGTGTGTGTGTGAGTGTGTGTGTGTGTGTCTGTGCGTGTCTGAAAGGCAGACTGCATTTGCACCGAGATGTTTCGCAGGACGCGAAATTCCAAGAGCGGGAGGCAGCCTGCAAGGCCTTCAATGAGCAGCACCGATGGCGCAAGCGGGGCATCAGCTGCTCGGGCAAAAGGCATCAAATTGCGGATGAGTTCTGAGATTCCGAAACTGATTCAAGCGATCGAAGGAAATCGGCTTTTACTTTTTTTTTTATCCGATTATCACCTTGGAGTTCGTTCCTTCCAATCGGGGCCGCCTGATTGGAAGCGAGGTGCCGTGCCTTTGGCATATGGCCACAGCTACGCCTATGCTGCGGGCACCGGCGCACTGGTGAACGTTCACGGTGCCTAGTCGGAAGCTGCGTGTTCTCAGTTTAGTTTAGACTTTGGGTCAAACGATCAAACATCTCTTGTCAAGAAAGGCATGCCTCTCCAATCGCACTCGGAGTCGAGTTCGATGGGCATTTGGAGCATGTCGTGTGGAGTGCAGGCTCCGACGGCTCCGTCACAGTGCATCACGGTGGCTGCGAGATTGGTCAAGGACCCGCTTATTCCAGAAAAGGGAATTCTGGATAGTCGTATTGTGGAGCTTAGAGCAGGTGAGTTGATCTAATCGCACTCTCCATGGGCTTAAGTCCCCCGGCAAATATAAGAATATGTCCAATAGTGATAGATCCCCTTGAAAACCAACAGCTGTTTTTTGGGTTAAACACGTTTCTTAAGCAAATGGAAGACAAGGGAACCCCTAAAACACCTACATGGGAGAGCTGGGAGTCGAGCCCGTCCGTTTCGCGCCAGGAATCCACACCAAAGTGGCGCAGGTGGTGGCCATGTCGTTGGGCTGCCCACTGGACCTTGTCCGTGTTGCGGATACCAACACTGAGGCTGGACTCCGGAGCCTTTGGGTCCTTACCCCGTTGATCTTTTCGTGGGCATGTAAATGATTCTAATGTCAACGCCGAATTATTCAAGTCATGGTATTAAACCGGCCCCACAAGGCCCCCCCATATATTTGAAGATCTGGAAGTCGCACGCGTTTTCCGTTCAACCCAAAAAACAAATATGTATTGAACCGGACTTCATAAGAAACGCAGAACATCCGGCAGTCCCACCCCAAATAAAAGGTTCAACTCCCTAAGATTCCGTAGTGATACAGCTGCTCTCATTTTTTCCATGCTGCTGCATCATCCTGCTCATTTCTTTGAAACGGCAGCTTCATCGCTTGTATTCATCCGCGATGGCTGCACCCAATATCTTGCCTTCCCTTCTCATCCAGTACTCAGTACGCTGTGCATTTGACAGGATCACATGCAAGGCATCCACTCTCATACCTGCATTTGCTGCATGCGCCAACTTCTCTGGATCTTGTGCATGGCTTTCCTGCAATCCTCCAGAAGCTCCAGACAAATATGGTGCCAGGTTTTGTTGGGGCTCGACCTTCTCCAGGGGGGGGTTATTAATCGGGTGTTCCCTTTTCCTTTGGGAAGACGAGCATGGACTTGAGGACCCCTTGGCTATTGGACGAGTCTTAGGTGGTGCCCAACGCGCGGTTCACTGGTGGCTCCATCACCACAGAGGTGGTCTGCGAATCCGCGAGACAGGCACGCGGAACCGCCTGCGGTTGAAGTGTACGGATGCCGATGCGGTTTACATAAGTCACATGCTACTCTTCTCGGGGCTTTACTTAATCCCTTTGGAGCAAAGCGCGGCAATGTTTTCAGCCAACGCTACACAATTGCTTGTTGTGCGGATGCGGTGTTTCCTGTTTCCTGTTTTGAGCCTAGAGCGCGCCATGTGAAACTCAGGAAGTGAAACAGGAGACGTCTTTGTGCCAAAGGCACCTTTTGAGTTTGCTTTCTGGCTGCTTATGGAGTCAAGTGTCCGAGGTCGAGCCTGCCCGGCTGAGGCCTGCAAACAGCTGGTGGAGACGCTCCGACCGCACAAAGAGTTCCTCACCAAGAAAGACGGCAAGGATCCACATTCCGCTTGGCGGGTTGTCCAAATTGTCTGCGTAGGGGTGAATCGTCCCAGAGTGAGCAGAACATAGTTTCTGGAGGTGTGTGTGTGTTAAACGATGTTAAGCGTGCCATTTATCACGTGTGTTTGGAAGCTCGGGGCTCAGCGACTCTCGGAAGCATCTGCGATCAGGCATCTGCCTTTGAGTGCAGTGTGCACAATGCTCAAAGGAAGCCAGGAATCTCAAAGGAATCTCCGGATAGAGATGCATCGTTGGGATGCATCGTTTTTGTTCGGCCTCCGAAAAAGATGGTCTTTGTCCGGGCTGGTTTTTGTTCGACACATCTGCCTTGATCAATATGGCCAGACAGCTCGCATGTCTTAAGCAGCAATGCTTGCTAGCACTCGTGCCACTGCCCCGCGGAACGCCGACAAAGCATGTTTGGCAGCCTGGAGTCAAACTGCCTTCATGTGTCTTCTTCTCGGCAGATGGCTGCGGTTGTCCTTTTGGTTTCCCTTGAAAACAACCAACACTGGGTACCTTCAAAGAAAGACACATCGGTATGGATGCTTTTGGGTCACTTCGCTTTGGCCCAAATCCCGAGCTTTCTGCTGGCTGAGCAGTCCCGGCAGGGTCTAAACCTAGCACTTTACCACCCTTCACGGCCAACAATTCATGACTTAGGGCTCCAAGCTTCCTCGATCAGAGTCGACCAAGCAAGGCACAGTGATGGAATGGCAAACAAAACCTCTTTTGCAACGGCCAGGAATGGGCGGCTCCTTCCCAAACAAGTCAAAACCTCCTTTGGATCACGGCCAAAACGGAGAGTTTGGCTTCCCGAGAAGCCAGGAGCCGGGCTGGCCGGAACTCGTGGCCGCAGCCAACACACTGCTGGGGCACCAGGAGAAACTCTCAGCCACAGGCGATCTAAACCGGTGGGTGGATTTTGGTTGGACTTACTGTATGTCCGTCCTCTGAGATATGGGTATGAATTTTAATAAGGGACCCTTTGGTGGACATCATTTAGGTGGGGATTTCTGTCCACCAATCACTTTTTAGGGGGTTCCCCATTAAAATTCATACTCATATTTGTTAGGGAATGTTGGGGATATTCCAGAATGGTAGTGCTACCAGCCGCTGGGCTGTGTTCTCCATTGTTGAGTTCGCGCTACAATGGAGTTGCGATGACGGCAACTGCGAATTGTTTGCCTGGAGTCATGGCATGTGTTTCAAAGTCGGGATGGCTCGTTTCGCTGTGCTGCTGGCTGTTTGGGGTTGGATGTTCCTCGTTCTTCTTGAATTCGAGTTGACACGCATTCAGTACGAAATAGTACGAACAACAACGCAACTGGTTGTCCGAATTCGACAGCTTCCTTCTTGACATCTTCCGAGCTCGTCATTGGCACGCCTGACATTGCAGGTGTATTTGCGCCTCAGGGAAATCAGCAGCTCGGCGCAAGGGCTTCACGGCCTACAGATTTTGGAACTTGTGAGGTGACTCGAATTCTTACCCTCCCATCTACAAACATGACACCTCACAGGGGGGTAAGTCTTGGAAGACAACTTGCTTTAAAAGGGACCCCCTGGTGAGTGGACCGGAGAGTAATCGTTTAAATACCCTGCATCGGACTGATTGGCAACTTGGGAGTCACACCCATGCTCACGATCCCTTTAACCAGGATGATGCTGTTGCCTTTGCAAGGATCCCTGGCAGAACCATGCTTCCCCATAAACGAAGCGCTTGCGAAACGCAACTGTCCTAGTTGCAGGCAAAGAGTCCTCGAGACTGTCGGGAAGACACTTTGTTGGATTTAGATTCTTCGGATGCTCATTTGGCTGGCACCTGATTAATAGGGTCGTAGGTCGCTAGTTCTGCACGAGGTGTTCGTTTGATCGTTGCGCGACTAGCGCATCTTCCAGGTACGCTACGGATTTGGAGGGCAATGCGTTGGGCAAGTACCATGGAGATTACTTCACATATGGCGCAGGTGGGTTTTCTGATTGCCGGTGCCCGGATTTGCCAATTTGCCAAGGTTTGGGGGGTCCCCTGAGATTCGGTTGGTGATTTCTTGGCAGTTGGTCCCAGACGGCCAGTCGCATTCGTGGCCCGTGCAACGCGCAAATCTGTCAGGCATCTCAGAAGTGGAGCTGGACGTGCTCACAGGGGAAATCAGGAGCTTTTGAAGTGCACGGTTGCGAATCGTACTGCATCGAGGTCGTGTTGCATCCTTATGGTTTCTTCTGAGGGCGTTGCGCTCAGACATCCTCTACGACGTTGGGCAGTCCATCAATCCTGGCATTGACCTGGGCCAACTGGAGGGAGCCTTTGTCTATGGCACCTGGGCAGAGTTGCAGCAACTTTGGGCGATCCAAACTTACCGAAATGGGCGGCTCGTCCTTTTTTGGAGTCGGTCCCCCTGCTTTGCTGTTTGGTTTAAAGGGAAGCCGAAAAGGAAAACCGACCTTGCGGTCTGAAACCAAGACCCAAACCTAGGCATCGGGTACTACCTCTACGAGGAGCCCCTGCGCGATGCCCGCGGCGTTGAGCGCTCCCAGGGCGTTTGGGCCTACAAGCCACCAATGGCCGCGGAGGTGCCTGTGGAGCCGCCTGGCAAGGGAGCTTTCAGCTCGGCTGGCCCGGGTTTCATTTTTTGTACGGTTGGAGCATAGGCAGCATCCCAAGGGTGTCTTAAAACCCCTTTCCGTTTGTTTGGCTTTGGGGGCTCCTGTGTGGAGAATGCCAGCCAGGAGGTCTTAGAGTCAGAGTCGCGTGTGATGGCGCATGAGGTTTAACGTCGAGCTGCTTCGCGACAACCCTTTCCCAAAGGGTGTGCTGGGCTCGAAAGCCATCGGAGAGCCTCCTTTCATGAATCTTGGATGCACAATTCTCGCTCAACGGCAAGAGACACCCGCAGTGAGAAAGTTTTCCTCATAATCATGTTGCTCAGATTCGATGTGCATTTGTCACATTCACCAGCTTACTTGTAGCATGCATTGCAAACTTGAGGCTGGCCTACAGTGTGCTCGGAGCCGCAAAGAAGGCCGGGGATGTTCCGGCAATCCCAGTTACACATATCTCAGGGTCTGCTTTTGGATTGGTTGAAATGGATTGAAATGGGATACAATTGGGAAAGCGGAAATCGGTTTTGGAGACATCTCAAAGTCCATGCGAGCAGTGGGAGTGTCTGCACGAGCGGGTTCCTCTTTACAAATTGCGCTGGGATATTCACCTTTAGTCTTCGGCAGTTGCTTTCAGGCACAATTCCCTCTCCCACTGGATTCAAGAATCCGATGCCAGCACGTCACCAATGGATGGCAAGGCTGCAACTGTGTGTGACGGGCTCCTGACACGGGATCTCAAACAAGCCTTTCAATCCTACATGCAAACTGACCATTACCCAAGAAGTTTCCCTAACCTGTCTGCCTGGACCCCCAAAATAGCCTCAATGGGTTATAGCACCAACATATTTTTGTGAATTTCCGCTTTTGGGGCAGTTTGAGGGTTTCTGTCTATAGTTTTTGGCTCCATGAGACACAAACCAGTCGCTCGATCCGAAGCTGCTTTTTGAGCTGACCATTGGAGGCCATCGCGTCTGTGCGGCATCAGCACGGTCTCAGCGAGCACTTCCAGATGCCCATGCCCTGCACGGTGGATGCCATCCAGAAGGCGACGTCTCTCAATTGACAAAAAGCCTCAAAACCAGGGCTGTAAATCATCAGAAGCCACTGTCAAAGCATGTTGCACCCACTGACTTTTGAGGTTCACATGTTTTCATAAGCTCTTTTGCCAGGCTTGCGGAGTTGAAGCAAAGCATTTTGATTGCTCGGTTTAGGCACAGCGCGTGCTTCAGTTTCAAGGGCAAAAGCTCCTTCGGCCAAGTGCGCTGGGCGCATTTGTGTTTTATACCTCTCCAGTAGAGAGCTTCAGAGTACAGAGCGTGGATCGCAAGCTGTCACATTGCAGGCTTCCCTGTGAGCCAGTTTTGTGAGAGAACATGCGTGCAACGAACGCTTGGGATCACGCCCCGTAGGCAGAGAGATGACTAGGCGATTTGCGCGAAATCTCCTTTAAAAGTGGAAGGCATGCTTGGGCATGCTGAATTCTGAAAGACTGCCGCTCGCAAGCAACTTTGAGGCGATGACCGTGCAGAGACCCCGGCAGGATTGGTCGGATTTCTGCGAACGTTCAGCTGCAACCGCAGTTCGCTTGATGGTCTCTGCGCGCCGCAGCGAGGATTTGCGCAACACATGCTGAGGACTTGGCAATGTTCCCCTTGCATTTGGCCAGTGCCACTGAAATTCAACAGCTTTTGTTAGCCACGCAGCACGCAATAAGATGGACTCTTTTTGTTTGACGTGGACATCCATTTCAGATGCAATATATCATGCTTGCCTGAAGCCATGCAGTTGGTGCGAGCTGCTAGCAGGCTAGAGCTGAACATCTGAGTCGACGGACTGCAAACGGGAGTCCCCCAAAAGAGACAGTCCAAAAAACCGGGCCACCTTCCAGGCGTGCTGCTCAGGGAGTTTTTGTCCCTGGCCATTCTTCTCCTGCAGTTGTTCGCTTTTGCCAAGATTGTTTCCTCGATGGCAGAAACGGTTTGTGACATGAAGGGCATGTCGGTGTGCTGGGGAATAGCAATAGCAGTGTTCAGTGTTGCAAAGACTACTGCCAGAAATGTCCCCAGGTCAATTTAAGCCGCAACATCAATTCTTTCCATTCTTGGAATGCGATGTCTTTTCTCACTGAGGTGTTATCCAGAGAGTGCAGGGTCAACCATATGCGTGTTCGATCATTTGGGTATTCCATCCCGTTCATCGTCCGCAGTCGTTTAGCTTGCTTGCCCGGCTATTTTCCCGCGTGGTGTCCAACAAGTCGATCTCCTTGACCACGCATTTCAGCGCCGACATGCTTCATTCCCGGCACGCGCATCTTCTCCACATTGCCGTTTCAAAGGAATGCCCAAAAGGATGCATAATTTAGGAGGTCCAAGTTGCCTGGAAGCGGCAAGCAAGTGTATAATGAGGATTGTGCTTGACAGATCCAGAGCAAGTCGTCAAGCTTCCTAGCCGGGGGTTCAAAGCGCCGTGGCAGCCGGTAATTGTGATTTGACCGGCGCAAGTCAGCCTTCATGGTTGTGCTCGGTGTCCGATGTGTCAAAGGAGAATCTGCCAAGCGCCCTTTGAGCAAAGCGTCTTTGAGCAAAGCGTCTCAAAGCCTCCGTTGCGTCACTTGCCCATCATTGCCTACCGTCCCGTTTCAGCAAAAGCACAAGGGCCCTTGTGTCATTCGGGGAGCGCGATACGGCCAGGCCATTGCGCCACGCAGGCGGGCTGTGTGTCTCTTGTGCGGCAAGCGGGCGGGTTCTTTGGTAACCGAGGCGAACGCTTGCCGCAGGACCCGGACCTGGTTGCCTTGAATTCTTTTCGACGCCCCGGAGCTGCCAGGCGAGAAGACGCTTTTCCGACTTTATCACAGCCAAGGATGAAGGCGTGGTATTGCAATTTTGTTGGGAAGCTAGCCGAGTGTCTTGCAATGCGCATCAAGCTGTTCGGCTCTGTTTGCCCCGTGTTCAATGCCGCAGCTCCGAAGAAAGCAAAGGCATCTTGGCCGGAAGGGCTGGTTGATCGAGAGGTTCAATCTAATGCATTGCTTCACGCCGTTTCAAGGATAATTTCAGGCCAAAGCGGGGGCTTGCGGTTGCAAGCAGCTGACCTAGCCCATGCCCAACATGCAGTCAGCCAAGTTATGAGTTAGCTTTACAATTGCCATCTTTAACTTTATGTAGGCGTGTTTCATGTACGTATCGTGTTTGTCTCGAAAAAGGCAATACGGGACGTCCAAATAAAGAATACCCCCCCAAACCTGCAAGAACATGAACAACGATACGGGACGCCCTCACGTGAGAGTGAGTACACCCCAGACAAGTACTTTTGTCGCTGCCTCACAATGTCAGGCAGCGACCAAATTACTTCTGTTGAGTTTAGTACTTGGTGTTTCACTGATGGAAACGCTGGAAAACGGTAGGGCCTTCCCGGTAGGGGACTCTCAAACTAAGGAGCGAAACGGCCGTAAGCAAGTAATTTCGACCGTGCCTATGTCCATCAGCGTTAGACGAATCCGATCTGACCGATTCTTACGTGCACTCTTGAGATAGGCCACGGACTACGCCTGGCCTTTGCTGCAGCCTGCCTGCCACACCCGGAGAAGGCTGCTGCCCATGCCTTCACACGGGTATGGGTCACAATTGAACCCAGGCTTTATTTCAAGCTTCCATTTACTAGGGTTCCATTTTGGGTACATTTTGGGTATGCTTCACAGCCGCTCATATTGCAAAGTTTGTTCAGGTGGAGAAGGGTGGCGAAGATGGATACTTTGTCTCGTCCCCAGTCAGGCAGCAAGAGGCCACGAGTGGAGAGCTTCGCCTAGGCAGATCCTACAACGCGTGCCTTCGGGGTGGCGGATGGCGTCGGCGGCTGGGCTGACAACGGTCCGGACGCCCAACCGACGGCATTTGCGAGGAAATTGAACCTCAAGCTTCCCATCAAGATTGGGAGTTCACTCACAATGTTGAGGCAATCTCCAATTTAAGGGTGTCTTCTGGGCTTGCAAGTAGCCATTCACAAGAGACTGAGGTGTAGATCCCGGGCTGTTTGCTCGGCGTCTTCTCCATCTCTGCCTGGAGGCGTGAATCTGGGGTCCCGTTGGGGTGTCGGGGATGGCGATGTAAATGTGCAGGGCATCAGGGCGGAGGAGAGCGACCTCCAAGAGGCGAGCGGTCAGCTTTGGGTCCTGATATCGCCTTGGCCTTGAGGCACAAAACTCATATTGCGTCCAACAAGTTCCCGATGTGAAGCCTTTCTGGTCAAGACTCAAGTTTCACGTGGCGGCTTCCCATGACCCAAGTCCCGGTACCACTGTTCCGACTCGCGCGGGCCTTGCGCGAGGCGCTTCTCAAGGCCAGCCAGCGGATCTTGCAGGAGAAGCTCGAGGGCGGCTCCACCGCGCGGCGCCCAAAGTGAATCGAAGCCTTGGCCATGGAAACGGAAGCTGATCCGCTTGGAAGGTGAGCTCGCAAAAAGTATGTTCAATGTCTGACTGCTGCTAAAGTTGCAAGTCGGGGCCCGTCTGAACAGAAAACGGGATGGCGCAAGGTTCGCGCAGAACCTGCTGAGTTTTGGTAGCTCTTGGCACTTGAGGCTTTGCTGGGGCAGCTGAATGGTACAACTATGGGCATCCTGAACTTAGGTGACTCAGGCCGCGGTTTTACTCACATTGCAGTCAGGATTTGTTCCACAGAGTTACGCAGCCTTTGGTGATCATCGAAAAGAAGAGATTGAGGCAACTATGCAGGCTGTTTCTGGTGTTGACACGCATACCAGATATTGGAGATCTTGAGAGGCGCGATGCTGCTGAGACCAGCTCTGCGCACCCCCCCGGGCTCCGACCAACCACTGCTCTTTCCGCGGGTGGTGTTCAGGCCGGGCCTTTAGTTTTTCTTGGCAAAGTGGGGCGAAAGTGCTCGCCAGGTCCAGCGATCAGACGCATTACTTCAACTGCCCCTACCAGTTGGGCAGTGGCAATGCCCCGGTGGAGGCCTTTTGAGAACTATGAGTCGCGGGTTATTTCTAGCCACGCAAGATTCGTGCAGGCGCCGGACTTCATCCGTATTCGAGTCCGAACTGGAGATTTGGTGCCAGCCTGAGGGCGACTTCAAGATGGAGAGACCAAATGAATTGCCGGTGAAAATCGGCGAAATGTCAGGTAGTTGCAGCTACAGATGGAGTCTTTGACAACTTATTTGATCATCAGGCGCCAATTTGAGATTTGAGTGACTGCTCAGGGGCTGTGCCACGGTAATCTCCTGTCTGCATCCGGAAAGCGGTCCCACTCGTCAACAGGTTTGAAAATCAGATGCTGCCAGGAGCAAAACCAAGATATAGCTGCACATGCAGCAATGTACTGAGATTGGAGCTAATTGCAATCATTAGAGCAGCAGAGTCGTGCGGCGTTTCTGGCATTTGTATCCCTGGATCACTTTTGCCAGAAACTGTGAGGACTGCGGTGAGCGGTGCAGCGGTATCCTTTGGATCGATACGTCGCATGTGCCAGGTGCAGGCCATCGTTGCACAACAGCTGGGTAAGGCCTGGAGCAAAGGAGCACCAGTCCGGGCGCCAATCAACTCGCGCCAGGACGTCGCTGTAAAATAAAAACCTGCCCACCAACAGCACACACAAGGAAAAAAAAAAAAAAAAACATCAACGAGAAGCAGACAACAGCACACAGCTTGTTTGGCCCACAAAACCAAGCAATGCCGTGCCCTGTTCACTGTCGCTGTTTCCAAGGTCTTCTCAACTTGTTGCTGACCTTAGGCCTGGAAGCAACAAAATGGGCACCGCGTACACACTTCCGCCTGACTTAACAACAGCAAGTGTGAGCGTGTGGTGGATTTTCCTTTGCATCAACTCGGGCAACTGGCAGCTAGTTCCTGCGCACTTCAGCCCTGCCTTAACTCCGATATCAGACAGGTTCTCTCTGTATCTCAAGAACTGCCACCGCACTTTGCGAATTGACATTGGCCCCCTCTCGCGTCCTGGGCAATTTGTTTCAGCAGCTCGCTTTTGTTGGGCCTGGATTCCTTCGTCTCCAGCTTTGGTTAGCGCGTCTTCTTCAACTCCCGAACCCGCTCCAGGAGGAACAGGTTCGATTTCCGTCCTCTGCCATCAGCCCAGTTTACAATGTCTACTCTGGTGTAAGACGCTGCTGCTCGAGCTCGCTCGTCACAGCGAATCCGCTGCCGTGTTTCTTGCCACGCCCATAATATGCCCTCAGCGGCACTTGCTTAGAAGGCTTCAAGCTGCACATGGCTCGTGATCTAAACCTCAACATCCAGGCCAGAAACTTTAGAGCCTTTGGCTCAGTCCGCCGACATTGCACCCTCCGCTTCCTGTCCCCTGCATGTCCTTGCATTTCCCTGCACTTCACCGTGTGATTTCCCCTTCATGTCCCCTGCATTGTCCCTGCAATTCTCTTGCATTTCCGTCCCCTTCTTCCAATCATTTCCCGTACGTCTCCCTTTGTTTCCGTTCAGTTCCCCTTGACTGTCTTTCATTTCCCTTCGTTTCCCCTTCATGTCTTGTTCCTGTCCCCTGCATTTCGCTTTCAGTTCCCCGTCGTGTCCCTTGCAGTTCCCTCTGATATCCTGTCTTTTCCGCTTCCTGTCCCCTGCATGTCCTTGCATTTCCCTGCACTACACCGTTTGATCCTCTTCATGTCCCCTTTATGTCCCCTTTATTGCCACTGCATTTCCCTTGCATCTCGATTGAAGGTCCCCGCATTTCTTTGTCCTTTTCCCCAGCATTTCGCATGCATTTCCCTTCATTTCCAGGCATTTCCCTCCTACATCTCCCTTCGTTTCGCTTAATTTCCCCTTCAATTTCATGTCCCTTCCTTTCCCCTTCATTTATGTTTCTAGAAACTACGGCCCACCAATTGAATATGTACGACATCGCTTTAAAATCAGTGAAGGACAATATGGAAGATATAAACAGATACTGTGGATGGACAAATCCTGCACCAGTTCGAAACCATGGGAAGCCCATTGTTTGTTGGTATGTACAGGGGAATCATCATTCCAGGGTTTATTAGGTGGTGCAGGATTTCGTCCATCCACAGTATTATGGAGTTGTGCTTACACAAATACAATAACATGCTATAGAATATGTAAAATACTATATCAGAGAGAACAACATGAGTTTAAAATATACTCACAAATATATGACCATCTTCATTGATGTAATATTGGAATATAAAAAGGAACACAATAATATTATAAAACTAAATTATTATCCTGAAATTAGATTAATGTAAATCATAGTTTTAATGATATTAATTGTTAAGACTATGACTAAAACCAAAGCAACTACACTGAAAAGCACCTAAAGGAATAATTATCAAACACAACATTGAGAACCAGTCTAGGAAGAATCATATAGCTAGGAACACATGATAGGTAGTTATGGTAGATGAAACATGTTGTAGATATTGTAGGACGCATAAAAGCAAAGATGGATTTGAAGAAGACTATTTGCATTGCAACGGGACAACTATCAACAACAAAAAATAAAAGTACAAAGTGGAGCAAATAATAAGATATGAATAAGACGATCAATATAGAAGAAACTAAACAGGAACGGTCTAATGAAAGAAGAACAAAGAAGCATCGAAGAAACTTAGGAACTGTAGTATTTGAAATTATTTCATGATACAATTTCATGAGCATTATTTAATACAATCATTATATATATTTTTATTTCATCAAACTACGTATTACCTTTTTTTTGCCTCCCCCCCCCCCCAAAGAAAAAGAAAACTGCGTAATCGGGATTAGGAGGGGGGTTATCCTCTATCCTCTCTTAGGTAATCCGACACGCCGAACAATGTCGGCGGACTTCTGCACCTTCCTAGCGTCCGCATTTGCAAATCCTGCACGGTTTCTGCTCACCCCCTTCCAGTTACTTCTAAAGCCGCCCTGCCCTCAGCCTGGAGGACTGGTTGCTCAGCACTGCCACCTGCAAGCCCAGTGATTGTTCCCGCTACCGCATGCCCTGTAGCAATAAATGCTACACAGCGCACAACCACCCAAACACACAAACACACAAACACACCCACACAGACATACACAAGCAACCGCAAATATTAAGACGGGCACCTAAACCATCAACATCACTCACATGCACTGTGCACACAGACCAAGACACATAAGGACACACACACACACACAAATCCGCAACAAACAGACACAGACACACGCTCACAGGGACAAGCACGCATATACAGACCGCACACAGACACACAACGACCAACAGACACGCACGCCCAGACACACACAACACCACAGACACACAGACACACACACACACTCACAGAGGCAAGCAATATACTGTAGCATACCGTAGCATAGCATAGCACAACACACACACACACTGATAGACAGTCAGGCAAGCAAGCAAGGAAACAAGCACGTAAGCAAACAACAAGCCAGCAAGCACACAAACAAGCAAGCAATCGAACAGGCCAACAAGCAGTGAAACACACAAGCGCGCCATTTGCGAACGGAGGAATGAACGAACTGACTGACTTAGTAACATACAGACAAACACTGCACATAGCTGTGTGTGTGTGTGTGTGTGCGTGTGCGTGTGTGTGTGTGTGTGTGTGTTTAACTGTGTCAAACCCTGCAGATTTATCTTGCAATCAGACAAGAGTCGACTTGCCGAATGAGGTCGCACCGCACTTGAACGGCCTGGCCACCAGCATTGCCAAGCAGGCCAGTCCGAAAGCTGCCAAAACCTAGCAGCCTCGGGCTTGCAAAATCTGTGAGCCCTCAAGGCTAGGGCGTGAAAAGCACAGGACAATGCGTTTAAATGGTTTTAGCCTGGGCGGCTGCCAGAGGAACTATTCTGAAGCGCAGTGATCCGAAGAACTTGATGGGCATGGCCACACAATTGGGCTTGGAGTTCTTTGCCCCAACAACTAGCGTCAAGAAGAAGTCGAGGTGTAGACTGAGGTGAATATTTTTTTTTGCGCCACGTTTACTGCAATAGGCTCAAAGAATCGGACAGCAAGAGGACCACAAGGCTGGGTCAGCCGGCTCGAAACCTTAGCAAGCTCTTGCGGGATTAGTGTGGGACGAACGTGTGTCGGGGCCAGTCGCCCGAAATGCCAGACGATATCCGGCGCCCGCAGGACATCATCACACCCTTTGCCTTGGCTGCCCATTCGGAGGGTCTCTCCTTTCGAGGTGTGCGTGCTTGCAAGGCTGTTGTGCTCTTGACAAATTCTGGACATTCTGGAATGTGCTGTGCGGGACAATTTTGGAGACTGCCCAAGATGCTGTTGCTTGCGTCTTGTCCAGCTTGACAGTTAAGCGCATGGGTGCACAGCCGCGCTCGAATTGCAGGTGGCAAGCTGGATGACACCACAGTGGTCGTCGGACTGGCCTTGTCCTCAACTCCATGGGTTCAACAGCTGCTCCTTTTCGTTAGAGGGGTCCCTCAGGGTGTCATGTACGACGCAGATACTAAACAGTTGCAATCTTGGAGCTGGAGCTGCCAAAGTGTACTTTGTGTCCTACACTTGAGTTGCGATTGTGGAAGCAGCCTTGGCAGCCGGGAAAAACAAAGGGCAAGGTAAGAAAAAGGCAAGACTTGATGGCTGACAAAAGTGATATGATGACACAAAGAAAAACGATCATGCGCTTCGCAGATGTTAGCCTTCGCACGCCCTGTCCCGCATCCTCGCGCTTTTCATTGCAATGGCAAAGATCGTGGAGCTGGAGCTGTCAAAGTGCAAATCGTGTGCTATGCTCGCACTGAAAGTTGAGGCTTTCAAAGCTGGAGCTGCTACAGTCTACTTCGCGCTGCGCTTGCGCTGAAGTTTCCGGGCAAGCAAAACGAAACTGGGTTTTTAAACCACCCAATTTGAAAGGGCAGGAGCGTCGAGACGACGCCTGACCAGGACAAGCCTTTCTCAAGCCGGCAAGTACTCTTCTTCCTCGCATGCACATTCACAAAGGTTCCTGCCAGTTTCTTCTGACAACAGGAGTCGATCAAACCAGAAATGCCCTGGG
This sequence comes from Effrenium voratum, assembly GCA_963377175.1. Classification (NCBI taxonomy): domain Eukaryota; class Dinophyceae; order Suessiales; family Symbiodiniaceae; genus Effrenium; species Effrenium voratum. The sequence continues at coordinate 266,206 of CAUJNA010003664.1, read as the reverse complement.
CAGCGCACGGGCCCAACAGAGTCTTGGTGCCTGCACTGACAACCAAAGACTGGCGTTCCATGCCTCACTGTCAGCATAGCATCGCTATACTGAGCTCGCTCACGCAACCGCCGGCCTTTCAGTGGCTCCGGCGCTATGTTCTTGGACTCAGCCCGAGTCGAATTAGAGTGCAAGTGATTGGGCAGGCTCGTTGCAGGCTGCCTCACCAGCCTACGCCAAGCCCACCCTACCGCCAGTCATCACGCAGGGGACGATTTCGCGCCAGCAGATTTCAGCTTCGCGGGCTGCAACTTATGCAACCGGAAAGTGCGGTTTGATTCAAACCTGTTGTCAGAGTAAAACCCTTTGGCGGCCATCGCTCTTCCTGCCACACATGCCACAAACCACAGGAGTGCGGCAGCTTTTTGGGGCTGGGCTCGTATTGCTGTTGCTTTGGTCCAGTCCATGACATTGGCAAGACAACTTGATTTGATGGAAGCCCGGCCTCTAAGGCTTTGGTCTGACGGAAAAAAGGTCCTTTCTTCTTTTTGTTGTGTTTTTCTTTTGCCAGATATGGCCGCTTCAGCTGCTGCCAGGTGTGCTTGTTAAAGTGGCTTGGCTTTCTGTGGTGTGTTTGAGTGTTGAGCCCCGCTCAGGTGTGCAATGATCTTGGGTCAGAAGGCAAGTGATGGCTGTTTGCGACATGCTGCGTTGCGGAGTGATGGATGGTGAGAGTAGGAGAGAGCTAGCAAACCTCCCAAGATTCCACCATGTGCAATTTGATGTATGACTCAGAGCAACCCAGTGTCCTGTCCAGCTCTTCCACAATTGCGTCAAGCTGAAGCGATCCATAGCTGACCCGAAGGCGATCAGTTGCTCCAGAACTGGTGAGAAGGCGACGACATTGAGCTCTTAGGACTCCATGCGCAGAATCTGTCGGACAGCGCTGGACCGTGAGTCTGAGACGTTAAGTCGAAGTCTGAAATGCGCGCTCGCTGCCAATATGCTTGACTCGTTGTGCCACTTGTGAGGGACTGAGGTCAGAGCCCACATGACATTACTCGCATAACAAGTTGAGATGGTGCGCTGTGGGCATTCAAGATGGCAGGCTGCAGCTTTCCTAGCATCTTGGGTTTGCTTGACAAACTTTAATTTGCCGCTAAATGATCGTATGCGTCAGAATGGCATGGTCCGTGATTGTCCTGCACCTTGCACCCCTTTAGCAGCGCACAGCTTGATCTCACACACTTATTTGGCAAGCAAGCCACTGATGTTCACGCGCCCTGCAAGTTGTTGAGCCCGGCCATGTTGCCCGTGGCCTGGTGGAATGGAGGAGGTCACGGTGGAGGTCAAAGTGCAGGCGGGTCATGAGAAGACTTGGTTGTCACCTGCCGCTCATGTTTGGTAGTCAAGCATGGGGTGGATGAAGGCTAGTCAGTCTCAATGGCTGCCCTTTTCACAAGCACAGGGTGTCTGGGGTCAATTGACCGTTTGCAGGAGTTCACACCTGGGAAGAGAGATCGTGAAGAGGAGCCAGGCACGAGCAACAAAACTTTGACCATTCCTGCCATTTGAAAGCAGACGCCTATGCAAGCATCAACATCGCATCTGCCCAATTTCAACAGCTCTTTTGCGCGGTAACCTACCACTTGACAGTATCAATTCCAGACCAATCCAAGTGAGAAATGCAATGGACGCTAGACCGTCACTTGTAGTTTCACACCTGTTGAGGTTTGAGTCGCTCAGCGTCTCTTGGCAGCTCTTTGTTTTGGTCTTCATTCAACCTTGCAAAATTGTTAGAACATGACGTAAGTTCTTCCCCCACTAAGTAGCGGCACGGCCAAGTTTGTGCGGAGCTTGTAAGACCAAAGCATGCTGCGGCTTCCCGTTGCAATGTCGGATAGAAAGGGAGGCTTCCCTCCCGCGGCAACTGGAATCACTGGGCTAGGCTTGGATATCGCTGCTTACACGCCGCTGCCACGGCCACAGCCGCCCCCAGAGGCAGGACCGTGGCTATGGCTAGCCAGCATCTTTGACTCCGAATAAAGCGCTTTCCCAAGTCAGATTTGTGTTCATGTTGGGTACCAGAAAAAGAGATAGAGTGAGGGAGGCAAGGGAGAGAGGCTACAAGGTTTTACCTTGTTGATTTGGCATTATGGGCAATCCCTTTCTTCAGCAAAAGAGAGGCCGTGTTCACGCACATTCTGGTATGTGTTGGAGTCTCTCCTGTCGCACTTATTCTGGACTAGCGCCAAGCGCCAGTCAGCTGCCCAACATGTTCATTGCAAATCTTGTTCTCGAGAGACGCAGTTTGGTCAAATAATGTAAATTCTTCATTTTCGGCAAGAAAGTTAGTACCACTTTGGACGCTGGATGTTTAGGCAGTCATCCTTACCTCACATGATTCATGCGGGCCTTTTGCAAGTCACCCAAAGGCATTCAAGATTGGCCAACCTGAAGAAAAGCCATTGATGCCTTGCGCTGCGAGGCACTGGAGCACTTGCAGCTTGGCTGAATTTGGTTGGCTGCACATGTGGCAGTGTTGCAAGCGATTCGGCGATTCCTCGCGGAGGAATCTGGTCACAGCGGAGATTGCGCCTTTGCGCGTGTTGCTGTGCGGCGACCTTTATGGGCGACTAGACCTGCTGCACATGAAGCTGCTTGAACTGAGGCCGGGGAAGGCTGCACGTTTCAGGGTGATTTGAAGTTTTCAGTGAGTTTGCAGGGGGGAAGTGGACTTCGTCCTGGCCGTTGGCCGCTTTTTCCCGCCCAACCCCACGTGCAGCCGCATCAGCGAGTATGTGGGCGTGTCGGCGACACGTATTTTGCCCGTGCCGGTCTACTTCATCGACAGCAGCTCGGAGCCTTCGCCGGAACCCATGGAACGATAGACTGACTGTTCAGCACGCGTGTCTCTTGTGCCGAAGGATGATCATTGATCATGTGTGTGTGTGTGTCGCATTCTAGACCCATTTGGGTGTTCTCTTTTTGGAGGGTAACCCCTTTTTGGTTGGTCAAGAAGCAACAGATCTGTGTTGGATTGTTCTGTTTTGAGACAAACGCGTGTTGTTTTTGAGAAGGACTCGCGATATTGTGTGGTCAGAGAGAATGCGGCAAGCTTCACTGAGATGTGTTGGGCTCACAAGGAACCGAGGGAGCCATCATGAGCCACCACCATGGATTTTGACCTGGGCTAATATTGAGATCAGATGCATTCAGCCAAGGAGGTCTTCATCAACAAGTCTGCAGAGCTCAGCAAGCCGATTCTCCTGCAGGAGAATCTGAGCTTCCTGGGCTCCGGCATTTCAGAGCTGCACGGCTTGCGCGTCGCCTTTCTCTCTGGCTGCCCCTTGCCCCGAGAGCCGACACTGGTTGACCGCAGCCGTCGTAGCCACAATCACAACAACACATCGCAAGCAGCTGCAAGCAGTCACAAGCAGTCTCAAGCGCAACACCACCGCAAACACAAGCGCAACACGAGGAAGAGTCACAGATGCAAACCACAAAGATAAGCACGAGCGCACACACTGCATTTCTTGGTGATGACAGTCCGTTGGCACAAGAACACCGTGACAGTGCTCTCAGGATCATGGCTATTTGAACATGTAAGACTGCTGGCCCTTCATATCAACTTTACTGATGCAAAGGACTCGGTTCAAACCACATATCCGTCAATTCGCACAAGCAGGTGCTCAGTCCTGCAATAGACGCTTGCCCTGAAATGGTAGATTCGAATCGCCATTTGAAATTCTTCCTCCGGGAATAATGACATTCATTGATAGGGTCCCGTGGTCCCAAGGTTTCATCTCCCCTTTGCCAGGCACGAGAGCAGTCAATCCGATTTTGCTAAGCAATACAGTAAGGAACTTGAATGAAAGTGACAGGCGCAATCGAAACTTGCAATTTTAACAACTATAGTGTTGCCGCATTTGTGAAAAGGGAAGAGATCAGTCCCTTCTCCAGGCCAGGCCCCTGCTTTGGTTTCCAAGATGAAGAAGGATACATAGCAACACAACATCACCACGTCCCTTCTGACATGTTCTTTGTTTTATTGCAAAAAGGCCAGGCTGTCGGTCAACATTTGCCAGATGCTTGTTTGCTGCTGAGCGCTCAGAATTCCAGGTTACGACCCTGGAGTCTTCAAGCAGCGATGGGGTCGTGGCTGGGCAGAGAGACCTGTCGTGAACCTGCGCTGCTCGTGCCTGCGGCATGCCATGTGTGCGTGTGCGACGGAATAATGAACATCAATGCGTAAAAGCATGGTAAGGCTTGTCAGGATCCGCTGGCTGAGGCGGCTTTTTCTCCGGAGCAAACTACACCTCAGCCGCTGTGGAGAAGTTGGAGATTCAAGCTGCCAGATTCCCGCGAGGCAGCGTGTGAGCTTCGGGGAGTTGATTTACCCTCCAAAAATGGTTGCTGGATTCCTGTTAGTTTCCCTTGAACTCTAAAGCCACACAGGTGGGGTACCCTCAAAAGAAGGACACGCCCAATTCGGAATGGGATGCTTTCTTCAGGCGAGCGGATCGACATGTTGCTGACCTCTGAATGGCCGGACCGAGTTTGGCGCAAGGCCCAAGATGCCATGTTTGGTGTAATAAAGAGTTCTTTTCATTCGTCCATTGGCTTGGTTTGGCGTTGACCATGTCTTACATGTCCCACAAAAGACCAGCGGAAAACACAAATGTGCCCGTGCCCATGACAGGCAAGATATGCGTACTTGGACATGGCTCATGCGGGCAAGACGACTCACATCAGGGTCGCTGCCGAGGTCAGAGCACCAACGGAAGTGGGTGGCAAGCATGGTAGGGAAGCCAAGCTCGGGCCTGTCAGAACCAGGAAGAATGCAGCTTTGACTGGCCATGTCCCAATTGTTCTCTGATGGATCAAGAGGGCTTTGCTGGGCACTGGCGGCTAGAAATGTCGAATGATTTGAATTTGTGTGCTTTCCCCAGCTCTGTCGGATGGCGAGCGCGAGGGAATACCACTCAAGGCCTGTGCTTCGTGCGGTTCTGTCTAACTGCTCAAAGACAGCGGCGCATGTTGTGTGCTGAGGTGCGGCCTGAGTGCACAAGCCCCGCTGTGTCACGGTTGGCGGCAAGACTGGGGCATGCAATTGCATCACAGCCAGGGCATGCGAGTTACGGGTTTCCGAGCATGTCGATGCCTCGTCACCACCTTATTACAGGGGTCCCTCAATTTTTCCCTTTTTTGGACCTCCGAAAGTTGCAAGCTTGTTGGAACCAATTGAGTGTGCCGTGCGGTTTGTGACTGGCGGTGCCACCCCGATCCAGGACTGCGGCCGCGGTACCATGTGTTTGGCCATGCCGATCGCCCTGAGCCCCGGTTTGCGAAGCATCAGAAGCGTCCCGATCAAGCCATGCCCTGTGCGGTTACAGGAAGCGATCCAAGCCGCTCCGGTGTCGTTGTCCCACGGGTTTCTTGACCTCACGGCATCCACGAAACAGAAAAAGGTCCAAGGTCATTGTAAGCTTAGCATTGTTGCAACTGGAATTTCCTCAATCCATGCTGAGAATCCAACGCATGAAGATGCAGAAGATTCGCAGCTGTGAGGCTATGGCATTTGGCACGGCCCCACCGCAGCCTTGGCCCTGGCGCACGTCAGGGAGAGCTCCCAGGCTGGTCTTACGGGGCTTCCCATGGCTTATTCACTCTCCGCGTTTTTTTTTTTTGGTTCTTTGTTTTTTGTGTTTGTTTTGTTCGGAGGGGAACTCGCTTGCCAACATGTACTTGGATATGGGCTAAACTCAGCTTCCACTTGTTGATCAAGAAGCAACGGGAAAGTGAAGCCATTACGTGTGATCCTGCTGGTGAATCAATCCTGCATCAATCTTCCAACAAGGGACACTTCTGTGATCCGCAGGCCTCTTGGTGCCACTTTATGCAGCCCGGGCCCAAGTCAATTATTGCCCCCATTGCGTTGCACATGCGTCGGTGGGCTTGTATGATGGAATTAGCTAACTTGTGCATTTCAGCTCTCAGCCATTGCAAGGGCTGACTTTCGGGTTTGGTTGATGTTTCATGTTGATTTGAACCACAGCTGCGTGAACACAGGGGCAATGTGGGAGAAGACTCACCAAAGGAATCCAAGCAGACACCCAAAATGGGCAACTCCTTAGGGGTGGATAGAGAGGGGCCGCCGGAGTCACCAAGCTGACCCGTGAGTTTGGTCCGCGTTGCTTTGAGTCTGGAGGATTGTGCCCGCCGCGCGGATCTTGGAGAAAGTGGTGGACCTGGATGAGGATGTCGAGGATGTCAAGTTGCCCAGTCCCTTGTCTCGCGGACTCGGACGAACCAAACTGTTCGCCATAAAACCGAAAGGTCGATAGGAGGTGATTCCCTGTTTTCTAGGCACAAGGAAGATCGGCAAGTCGGCATCCCAATTTCCTGAAAAGATGTGAAGATTAAATGAAGGGAAGAAGGAGACTCAGGGGATACCCTTCTTTGCCATCTTGTCCAGGGATCCGAACCTCTTTAGAAAATGACCTTTCCAACAGCTATTGGTTTCTGCCACGCATATTTTTGCAACAACAGAGAATCGGAGAATCAGCCCTTTGAACAAATGTTTGACCAAACACCAACTTGAATTTGGTTTCCCTCCAAAAAAAACGATGGCAAGTTGGAGCCAGATTTGCACTCGGGAGGTCAGTCGAGGAATCTGACCAAGGGCAAGTCGGGTGAAAGTCAGCAGTCAGTTCCAGGCCCCTGAGCCGGATCCGGATTCCGAAAGGCAAAGTGCCGATGAAAAATGCCGCAGGTTTGCACATCCAGGAGTGAGGTGTTCCAAGCTTTGTAGCCGCAAGAGGTCACTTGCAATGGATGATGCGTCCAAGGAAAGCAGAGCCGGACCAAAGACGAGCCTGACTTCGCGATCGATCTGGAAGCATTGCCAATTAAAAGGCGACAAGGTGCGGACATCCAGCCAAGCGCGTGGATTTGTTGCACAGGGCAAGCCAGAGAGACCGAGAGAGAAGGAGGATGTCATGGTTGTTTTGCTACAGAAGCGTTATTGCTAGTTTATATGGCAATTCGTAGCCACGGAATCATGTCGTAGCCATGAAATATGTTCAACAAGAAGGTTGATGCCTTGGAATGCCAAATCCACGGCCGCTCAGTCTTTGATTCTGGAGACGGGGGCTTGGATCAGCGCAAAGTCTGGGCAAGAAGGCTGACTATCACATTGGACACCACTCTGCTGATAGTTTCGCCTTGTTTCTTGATGGCCCCCATTTCTCTTCCTGCAAGCCTACGTGAGTTGCCGCAGGCCCGGCTCAAGGAGTTTCACCCACGCTGTGCTCGTGTTTTTCTGACGGAAGATCCAGAGAAAAGTAAGCTAGAAGATCAGAGTGGTCCCAACACTTATGATAAGATCATTTCGCTTGTTTCGCTCATTCCAGAGTCTATCTCTACCACATCATTTGCACTCGTCGGAGTCCACAGCCACTCGCCCATTAAATGGGAGACGAGGACAAGCGGTTGGTTTCCCGCTCACGGACCTTGATAGATGGACACGTGCAAATTTTGGCAGATAATCCCAGAAATTGCCTCGTCCAACAGTGGATCGCAAGCTGACGGTGGTTCGCAACATAGGACGCCACCTCGGACAACTACTCCGAGGCTGGATAATCCTTTACGGTCGTGTCTCAGGGGTGCCAATTCCCTTAGACATTTGTATGATACCTTTTTTACAAAGCCAAGCTCAGGATGCTTTTCATTTGCAGTGACAGAACATGTTAGGGATCCAGTTTCCGATAGGACCAGCAAAAGCGGATCACATGCGCATTACAAGCTTGGACGTCTCATGCTGCCTTAACCCCACGGATGTAGATGATATTCAATGTTCGAGTCGCGTGAAACTGAATCGAGCTTCAAGTAGCAAGCCAAATGACACGTGCAGAAGTGCTGACTTTGAGCTGTAGCGTTGATCATGTTTCCAATATCTGTAGATCCGGTTATGAGCACCTGGCAATGGCACGCAAGCGCTCAGGATGTGTATGAGGACTTCGAGCCCTGCTCTGAGGACCGACTGATGCCAGACCTTGCAATTACGCCAGGTGCGCTTGAAAGGTATCGTTTTACCCAGTTGAAACACCACTCCAATGCATAACCATCTTAGCCAATGCAAAGAGGCTTGGTGGTCCCAGTGTGAGTGCACATTTTGAGAGACCTCCTGGGTAATTCCTGCAAGGATGCCCGGGCTTATCACCAGGGCAGTCCTAGTGACCGCCTTGGCCTGTGGCCACCCGTTACAACATGTGTGTGCGTGTGGCTTTGCCCTGAAGCAGCTGGGAAGCCGAATGTTCATCCGTGGCTTGAGCTGAACGAGCTCGAACACGTGTGTACACAATCGAGCGACTCCGGGAGGGCGTTGCCGTTTACAAACCTCAGTTGGTCGGCAAGCCACAGTGCTCAAGAGCGGAACGCCTGGCATGACTTCAGTCGTATAACCTAGAGCACAGTTCTTGCTTGGTTGCTTTGCTCCTGCTGTCATTTGCTGTCTCTTGCTCGGGCTTCCTGCGCGTAGGCCCGTTCAGCGATGGCTTCATGCTGTGCTAGCTGTCTACTTCGTGGCTTCTTCCTCCGCTGTTCCCCTGTTTGTCCTTTTGTCTTTTTGATTCGTCTTATCCAGTGTTCTTCTTCTTCTTCATGACGTTTTTCGCGCTTTTCTCATGTCTTCTTCAACTGCGTCTTCTTCCTTTTCCCAGTCTTGCGGCGTTTGGGGGGCCCTCTTCGATTCATGTTGTTGCTCTTGGCCCCTTTGCGGGACGGCTGCCTGCTCTTCTGCCTCTTTGGGACTTTGTCTTCGGCTTCCCATTCTCCACCTCAACTTCACCCTTCGCTTGTTCCTGTTCCTCCGGCACGCCCCATCACCGGTTGTCTTCGTGATCCTCCTGTGCGTGCCGAGTTCCATATTGCTGGAACCAATCGTTTCACACGCAAGTTGGACTAAAGTGGTTCTCTTTGCAGGACGCTGCGTCGAATGACGAGGACTCCCAGCAGGTAGCAGGCCAGTCTGTGCATCTTTCGTAAAACATTGAAATTTGGCTGTCAAGCTGCCATAGCACAGTTTCTTTGTGTTGTGTTTGGAAAGGGAGCCGTTGCAAAACCATACACGGCGCCATCACTGGTTTCCGAGTAGCCAGGTCCTCAAGCGGACACCGAGGGAGCCCGTGCTTCACTTGGGCCTCCGGCGATGCGTATTTGCATTCAGCCAAAGTATCGAAGCCAAATAGCATGGAGGTATTCATTTCCATCATTTTTCCATCATTTTGAGCCTGCTGGCGAGTGTGACAGCCACAGGTCAAATATCTCTAGTTGACTGCCATTTCAGTTGAACGCCCGTGGGTGCTTCTTGCAAGTAGTTCATGGCAAGCAATCAGAGTTCACCAAGATGTGGCCTTCGCTGGCATGGGTGCGCCACAAGAGGCCGAGGACCGCCGACAAACTGGCTGCCATTGCATGCCGCTGGACGCTTTATACAAATGCTTGCGAGGACAGGCCAGAAACAGAAGCTGAAGAGCGCTATAGCAAGGAGCTCAGTGTTTGGGTTCTCTTGCCGAGCATCGCCAAGCAAACACAGATGAGCAGGGAGGAGATCTGGAATACGACGGCAAGGCAACTGTAGGCAATCAGCTTCTAGGCCAAGCACATCACGTCAACGCCAGAGATGCTTTATCCACACCAGCCGCATCCTTCGTTGATCGGCTTGTAGGGGGATCCCAAATAGGAGCCCGTTGGATTGATTCATTCGTGCCGTAGCCAATTTTATGCCCCGCATGCATGACAGGCTGCATCGCAGACCTGAGGTGAAGACGAGCATCCTAGATCAGAGGGCTCAGGTGGCGCTAGGACTGATGATGCGTACAGCAGGGCACCAAGATGGCCTGTTCTTCCACCCTTGGACCCTGCGCGTTGTCCCATGTCCTGTCAAGTAGGCTCGCGACGGCACGTGGATGCTAGTTGCCATAGCAGCGTCACTCAGTAGCTTGTGAGCTTCGACTCGACAGCAGAGGTATGGCCTTCACCAGCATGCCTTCTGGGCTGCAAGAGGCACGCCGGCAACTTGCAATAACATCGACCATAGAGGCAGATTGTGTAAGTGCGAGCGATGCAGTCAGGTTAAGGCAGATCGAATCGGATTGAGTATTCTTGCGGGACATGACAATGCTTACAAGGACAAGACAGAAACAGAAGCCGAAGAGCGCTATAGCAAGGAGCTCAGTGTTTGGGTTCTCTTGCTGAGCATCGCCAAACAGAGAAGAAAGGACCAGGCGAACACACAAACAGATAATGAAAGATAGACAATATTGAATGAATATTAGTAAGTTGTAGATCCTAAGGTGAACAGATGTAAACAGGATAATATGTTACAGAATTAATATGAAAAAGATAACAGACAAGGCATTACACATCCATTACAGAGATGACCTAACCACAGAACGAATGAAGATTACATGATTCCTAATCTATTTCTATTCCTTTCTCTTTTTTTTATTATGCTTGGATTATAAAAATGATGAGCAGGGAGGAGATCTGGAATACGACGGCAAGGCAACTGTAGGCAATCAGCTTCTAGGCCAAGCACATCACGTCAACGCCAGAGATGCTTTATCCACACAAGCCGCATCCTTCGTTGATCGGCTTGTAGGGGGATCCCAAATAGGAGCCCGTTGGATTGATTCATTCGTGCCGTAGCCAATTTTATGCCCCGCATGCATGACAGGCTGAATCGCAGACCTGAGGTGAAGACGAGCATCCTAGATCAGAGCGCTCAGGTGGCGCTAGGACTGATGATGCGTACAGCAGGGCACCAAGATGGCCTGTTCTTCCACCCTTGGACCCTGCGCGTTGTCCCATGTCCTGTCAAGTAGGCAGGCGATGGCACGTGGATGCTAGTTGCCATAGCAGCGTCACTCAGTAGCTTGTGAGCTTAGACTCGACAGCAGAGGTATGGCCTTCACCAGCATGCCCTCTGGGCTGCAAGAGGCACGCCGGCAACTTGCAATAAGATCGACCATAGAGGCAGATTGTGTCAGTGCGAGCGATGCAGTCAGATTAAGGCAGATCGAATCGGATTGAGTAGGCTTGCGGGACATGACAATGCTTACAAGGACAAGACAGAAACAGAAGCCGAAGAGCGCTATAGCAAGGAGCTCAGTGTTTGGGTTCTGTTGCTGAGCATCTCTGCTTGGCAGAAAGGACCAGGCAGACGCACAAACACAGATGAGCAGGGAGGAGATCCGCATGCTTCGCTTATAGATGGGTCTTTGGGTTATCGCCAAAAGCTCTTTGTGGGATGCGGGGCAAGTTGTTTGCAGCAAGAGCTGCTAGCTGTTTTGTGACGAATACATAAATACAATGGCATGTTCATGTTCTCTATGCCTGTTTCTGCCTTGTTGCTAGTATGTAAGCATTGTACAAAGGATGCGCCTTGTTGTCCCAGTGAGGTGACGACGAATACGAGGAGGAGGACAGGCTGCGGCTTACAAGCACTTGCCATGTATTTGAGGTGCAGCCCGGTTTTTGCCATCGATTGCCATTGTGTCAGATCGGGATTGATCAAGTCAGATTGAAGTCATGACAGTGCAAGGACAGGCAAGACATAGAAGCCGAAGAGCGCTACAGCAGTGAGCCCAGTACTGCATTGTTTCGGGTTTGCGTGGCACGTATCAGTCAGCAACAAAGGGCAGACTAGGCGGGCACACAAATATAGCTTAGCAGTTTGTCAGCGAGACCTTGCGCAAGCCAGTCACCACCCTTCTGTCGCGACTGTGGATACACGTCCTTTGGATTTTGCTGGCTCCCCCCAGAAAAGCGCGCCGTCTCAAAAATTGAGAAGGCACTGTGACCTGGGAAAACCACGTCCCCAAGAATGAGGTACCTCTCACTCAAGTTGGGCACCGTGCTTTCCCACGGCCATCGTGCCCTTTCAATTGTCCGGTGTGTTTTTTTTCTTTCAGAAAGCATGGTAATGGTCCAGACCCTCGATTCTGAGAAAGCGGCGTGGGTTCGGGAATACAATTTGCCCTTGTTCTCCAAGGCCCGGTGCGTGCTTTGCTTATACCTTTGCCACCATTGGCAGTCGTGAAATTGCATGTCCAGAAATCGAGAACGTTGCTGGGGTTCTGTGGCGGGGTTCGGGGTGTAACCGCGCATTGGGAGCGCATGTCACAATGTCCATGGCAACTGGAGTGCATGGGATCCTGATTCTGATGCAGCTTTGACGTGACTCGCCAAACCTCTTAGGCGTTGCAAGGGCCATGAAGTGGGGACTCCAACTCAAGACTTTGCTTGGACATGAAAAAGGATGGGAGCCATGAAGGACGCTCCCGGCCAATCCCGGCCACTTTGCAGAGTTGTGCGTTTGCTGTCCCAGTGAGGTGATGACGAATACGAGGAGGAGGACAGGCTGCAGCTTACAAGCACTCGCCATGTATTTGAGGTGCAGCCCGGTTTTTGCCATCGATTGCCCTTGTGTCAGATTGAGATTGATCAAGTCAGATTGAAGTCATGACAGTGCAAGGACAGGCAAGACATAGAAGCCGAAGAGCGCTACAGCAGCGAGCCCAGTACTGCATTGTTTCGGGTTTGCATGGCACGTATCAGTCAGCAACAAAGGGCAGACTAGGCGCGCGCACAAATATAGCTTAACAGTCACACAAAGCCCTGCAGAACCAAACCACCCTTCTGAGACTGCGGCGCTTTCGGGCATATATCCATATTCGCCCTTGGACAAAGACACATTCTCCGCGTCCCTTCACGTGCTTTGCTTATACCTTTGCCACCATTGGCAGTCGTGCAATTGCATGTCCAGCAATCGAGACCGTTGCTGGGGTTCTGTGGCGGGGTTCGGGGTGTAACCGCGCATTGGGAGCGCATGTCACAATGTCCATGGCAACTGGAGTGCATGGGATCCTGATTCTGATGCAGCTTTGACGTGACTCGCCAAACCTCTTAGGCGTTGCAAGGGCCATGAAGTGGGGACTCCAACTCAAGACTTTGCTTGGACATGAAAAAGGATGGGAGCCATGAAGGACGCTCCCGGCCAATCCCGGCCACTTTGCAGAGTTGTGTGTTTGCTGTCCCAGTGAGGTGATGACGAATACGAGGAGGAGGACAGGCTGCAGCTTACAAGCACTCGCCATGTATTTGAGGTGCAGCCCGGTTTTTGCCATCGATTGCCCTTGTGTCAGATTGAGATTGATCAAGTCAGATTTAAGTCATGACAGTGCAAGGACAGGCAAGACATAGAAGCCGAAGAGCGCTACAGCAGCGAGCCCAGTACTGTATTGTTTGGGGTTGGCGTGGCACGTATGAGCAAGCAGCAAAGGGCAGACTAAGCAGGCACACCCACACAAACATAGCTTAACAGGGAGACCTGGAGCAAGCCAGTCACAGAAAGCCCTGCAGAACCAAACCATGCTTCTGAGACTGCGGCGGGTGTAGGGATATATTCATATTCGCCTCTTGGACACATCCACTGCCCGTCACGTGCTTTGCATATTCCTTTGCCACCTTTTGCAGTCGCGAATTAGCAAGATGTCCACAGATCGATAACGTTGGTGTTCTGTGGCGGGTTCAGGGGTGTTAGGAGCGCATGTCACAATGTCCATGGCAACTGAAGCGCATGGGATGCAGCTTTGATGTAACTCGCCAAACCTCTTAGGCGTTGCAAGGGCAATCAAACGGGGACAAAGGATGGGAGCCATGAAGGATGCCCCCGCCACTTTGCAGGGTTGTTCGTTTGCTGTCCCAGTGAGGTGATGACGAATTCGAGGAGGACCCATCGATTGCCCTTGTGTCAGATTGAGATTGATCAAGTCAGATTGAAGTCATGACACAAGGACAGGCAAGACATAGAAGCCGAAGAGCGCTACAGCAGCGAGCCCAGTACTGTATTGTTTGGGGTTGGCGTGGCACGTATGAGCAAGCAGCAAAGGGCAGACTAGGCATCCACTGCCCGTCACGTGCTTTGCATATTCCTTTGCCACCTTTTGCAGTCGCGAATTAGCAAGATGTCCACAGATCGATAACGTTGGCGTTCTGTGGCGGGTTCAGGGGTGTTAGGAGCGCATGTCACAATGACCATGGCAACTGGGGTGAATGGGATGCAGCTTTGATGTAACTCGCCAAACCTCTTAGGCGTTGCAAGGGCAATCAAACGGGGACAAAGGATGGGAGCCATGAAGGATGCCCCCACCACTTTGCAGGGTTGTGCGTTTGCTGTCCCAGTGAGGTGATGACGAATACGAGGAGTGTCAGATTGAGATGGATCAAGTCAGATTGAAGTACTGACAGTGCAAGGACAGGCAAGACATAGAAGCCGAAGAGCGCTACAGCGGCGAGCCCAGGGCTGCATTGTTTCGAGTTTGCGTGGCACGTACGAGCAAGCAGCAACGGGCAGACCAGGCGGGCACACAAACACAGAGTTTTCAGTTCTTCGCAGGGCATGTTGCAATGTAAGGCCATGGCTAGTGGCCTATGCTGCTTGCTAGCATCCCTTGGACCTTGCTTGGAGGTGCCCAACATGTCCTCATGTGAACCTCACGTGAACAAGCAAGAGAGAAGAGTGTAAGTACAGGATGTGTGTTGCCAGGCTATAAAGTCACTCAGTCATAGCCTGCGGGTTCCACGTCAGACTCGCCCTAGTTGTGTCTTCCGGAATGGGACAGTAAAGACAAACAACCAACAAACAAATGGAGGGGGGTGAGGGGAACAACAAGGATCGAAGTCCCCACAAAGTAAGGCCGATAAGAAGACCTTGAACCGATTTGGCATGCGATGGCAAACCCAACATGAGGAGGGAAAGCAGGATTTGGCAGAGTAAAGCATGCGCAAGGCAAGAACATGTTCCAGCAGTTCCTTTACGGCAATCGTGCAATTTCTCGTGAAACACGTGCGTCTTGCGCATGTTTCGCAGATGCTAGCTTCTATGTGAGTCAATGTGTCAGACATATCCGATCAAACTGCGGAAGCATGAGAAACACGATGCACCTGAGGTGAAGAGGAGCAACCCAGATCAGAGGATTCAGGCGCTCGGACTGATAAGGAAGATAGGACGGATGATGCACACAGCTCGGGACCAAGAGGCGGTGAGTTGGTCTGGTTGTTGAGTCTTCAATTGCCTTTCTGCGGAACGATTGCAGCAAATTGGTATGTCATGAGCAGGCTGCAAAGGAAGGATGTTGTCACGTCGCATTACCAGTCTTTGAACTGTCGCTTGCCAGCGACAAAGGCGTGGCCTTCGCTAGCATGGCTTCGGGTCTACAGGACGAAACCGAGGACCAGGGACAGCTTGCCAGCGCTTGCACTTTGTTCGCCAGAGCTGCTGGCGGCAAGCCGCTGAATTTGATTGGATGCTACTAAGTCAGGCAACAAGCCACGGCAATGCTAGCGAGGACAGATCAGCAACAGAAGCCCAAGAAACGATTGGCACAGAGCTTAGTGCCGCACGGCTCTTTCTCCAGACTCATACATCGACGAGAAAACACACCTCACTCCCCCTCTCCACAATCCTTGGCAGATAAGAAGACTTTGAGCCGGCTAGTCATAGGATGGCAAGGCAGACATGAGGTGGGAAAGCAGGATTTGGCAGAGTAAAACATGCGCAAGGCAAGAACATGTTCCAGCAGTTCCTTTACGGCAATCGCGCAATTTCTCGTGAAACACGTGCGTCTTGCGCATGTTTCGCAGATGCTAGCTTCTATGTGAGTCAATGTGTCAGACATATCCGATCAAACTGCGGAAGCATGAGAAACACGATGCACCTGAGGTGAAGAGGAGCAACCCAGATCAGAGGATTCAGGCGCTCGGACTGATAAGGAAGATAGGACGGATGATGCACACAGCTGGGGACCAAGAGGCGGTGAGTTGGTCTGGTTGTTGAGTCTTCAATTGCCTTTCTGCGGAACGATTGCAGCAAATTGGTATGTCATGAGCAGGCTGCACAAAGGAAGCACGTTGTCACGTCGCATTACCAGTCTTTGAACTGCTTGCTAGCATCCCTTGGACCTTGCTTGGAGGTGCCCAACATGTCCTCATGTGAACCTCACGTGAACAAGCAAGAGAGAAGAGTGTAAGTACAGGATGTGTGTTGACAGGCTATAAAGTCACTCAGTCATAGCCTGCGGGTTCCACGTCAGACTCGCCCTAGTTGTGTCTTCCGGAATGGGACAGTAAAGACAAACAACCAACAAACAAATGGAGGGGGGTGAGGGGAACAACAAGGATCGAAGTCCCCACAAAGTAAGGCCGATAAGAAGACCTTGAACCGATTTGGCATGCGATGGCAAGGCAGACATGAGGTGGGAAAGCAGGATTTGGCAGAGTAAAACATGCGCAAGGCAAGAACATGTTCCAGCAGTTCCTTTACGGCAATCGCGCAATTTCTCGTGAAACACGTGCGTCTTGCGCATGTTTCGCAGATGCTAGCTTCTATGTGAGTCAATGTGTCAGACATATCCGATCAAACTGCGGAAGCATGAGAAACACGATGCACCTGAGGTGAAGAGGAGCAACCCAGATCAGAGGATTCAGGCGCTCGGACTGATAAGGAAGATAGGACGGATGATGCACACAGCTGGGGACCAAGAGGCGGTGAGTTGGTCTGGTTGTTGAGTCTTCAATTGCCTTTCTGCGGAACGATTGCAGCAAATTGGTATGTCATGAGCAGGCTGCACAAAGGAAGCACGTTGTCACGTCGCATTACCAGTCTTTGAACTGTCGCTTGCCAGCGACAAAGGCGTGGCCTTCGCTAGCATGGCTTCGGGTCTACAGGACGAAACCGAGGACCAGGGACAGCTTGCCAGCGCTTGCACTTTGTTCGCCAGAGCTGCTGGCAGCAAGCCGCTGAATTTGATTGGATGCTACTAAGTCAGGCAACAAGCCACGGCAATGCTAGCGAGGACAGATCAGCAACAGAAGCCCAAGAAACGATTGGCACAGAGCTTAGTGCCGCACGGCTCTTTCTCCAGACTCATACATCGACGAGAAAGCACACCTCACTCCCCCTCCCCACAATCCTTGGCAGATAAGAAGACTTTGAGCCGGCTAGTCATAGGATGGCAAGGCAGACATGAGGAGGGGAAGCAGGATTTGGCAGAGCAATCGATTCATTTGAGTCAGCTTCAATACTACCGTCATTTACTTTATGTGGGATTGTTTCGTGCACATGTTGTTATTTTTTTCTCGAAGAAAACAACAAAACAACGATACGGGACGTCCTAGCATCAGAATGAACACACCCCAGACAAGTAATTTTGAAGCTGACTCAATTTACAGCCATCGCAGAATTGCTCTTGAAACAGCGTCTTGCGCATGTGTCCCAGATGGTCGTTTCTATGTGAGTCAATGTGTCAGACACATCCGAACAAGTTGCGGAAGCATGAGAAACACGATGCACCTGAGGTGAAGAAGAACAACCCAGATCAGAGGATTCAGGCGCTCGGACTGAGAAGGAAGATAGGGCGGATGATGCGCACAGCCGGGGACCAAGAGGCGTTGAGTTGGTCTAGTTGTGATTGATGAGTGTACGATTCACAAATTCACAGGCCAAGCGGGGGACGCAAACACTTGACCGCCGGCCTAAGCAAAGAAAGGTTCGCGGAGCAAAGGTTGGCAACGGAGCAAGCAGCAAGGCAAGCATGGGCAATGCACCACAAATCAAGCTAACCAGTGTAAAGCTGGTGTGTAACTCATTCATGTCAGCGTTGCTTGCACGAGGTCCTTTGTTGGGGGTAGTTTGTTTTCTCTTGGATACCACCGCACACATGCATGAATGACAGGGTTCGGACTTGAGGTGAAGCGGAGAGGCTGCCTAGATTGGAGGATGATGCGTCAAGCAAAGGCGCGCGGTGTCTTGAGTGATTTGCTTTTCCCGATTGAGCAGCTATAGTAGAGGTGCGTGTGTGCGCGTGTATGTGTGTGTGTGAGTAGCAAGGAGTTGCACGGACAAGTTTGAAGACGTGAGGTGACCAGAAAGCGCAGCGACCGGAGGATTCTGTTGGCGGAGAAGAGAAAGTGGATCAGGTGCACAGCGAGGTGCACAGCGGAGGGATGAGCATCAACAAAACAAATCGGGGGATCAAAACAAATTATTCAGGCGTGCGGTCTCCTGGCCTCTTGGTCTCGCCTGGCCTCCTAGACTCCTGGTCTCCTGGTCTCTTGGTCTCTTAGCCTGCCCTAAGCCCTATTGACCCACCCTAAACAACCCTAAGCCCACCCTGAACCAACCCTACGCCCACCCTAACCAACCCTAAAGCAACCCTAGCCAAACCCAGCCTCAACCAACGCCCGAAACCGACCCTAAACCAAAGCTAAATCCAGCAGCCAATTCCTAAACCAGTAGTCCATTGATGACTAAACCACAGCCAGAAATAGGAAAGGTCTTGGGCAGATGGGCAAATGATTTGTGCTTGATCCCTCGAATAACTGTTTGATCCGGGTGTCGATGTCTTATTTGATCCCTTGCCGCAAAGATGTTTTCTTTGATCCTGCACCCCACAGCGGATAGGTTTCTTTCAACGAGCAAGGCAGATCCGACACCAGATGCAGAACGCCGGGAGCCTAGACGTGACACCAAATGAACTGCGAGCAACGGTTTTGAGACAGGCTGTTTACAGTCGGGGGTTTCTGAACCGACGGATGCACGGTGCATGCATGAAGCAGGGGGAATTCTGGATTCTGGCATCTTTTTCAAGTCGATGCTCACCGCACATTGACACTGCTAGTGGCTTTTGCGATCGAATTCAGCAGGCGAAGCATTGGACATCCCAGTTCATTCGGTCTTTCCGATTTCCTGAGACCTACCCACATTGCCGCTGGTGAGGCCACACTTGTGTGGTCAAGGACAACTAAGAGCGCATGTTGGGGGGGCCGGGGGGTGCCCTAAAAAGCATAAGCAACCAAGAGACCAACAGAAACAAGACACACAAGCTAACAAACAAACAATCAGTAAACAGACACACAAACTCACACACACAGACACAACACACACACACAACACACACACACACACACACACAGAGACACACACACACAGCCACACACAGACACACACACACAGACAAACGCACAAACACACTCATACACACAATGAGCGGCGAGCAACTCTGTCGCATGTGAGACGAGGCGAGGGTCAAGATCAGTGTGAAGCGCTGGAGACCGGATCGGACTCGGAGGCAGCAGGCCAGATTCAGACATGAAAGTTGGAGGGCCTTGTGCTGTGACCAAAACAACCTTTGATCTTTGAACCTGTCGGAAAATGGCAAGGGTTCCCCACAAGAGATGATTCGGCATACCTGGGTCTTCCTAAGTCCGTTCTTTTCTGTGTGTTCCGTGGAAAACTGCTTTTTCAGGGCAGGTCATCATATTTTTGCCTCGAGGCGATTTTCCTGAATCTTGTCATTTGGATGTATGCCACAAACTGGCGGAGGCGTTTTGCCCCGGGCGTTTTTCCGCGATGCAAAGACTTGTTTTTGCGAACCCTGCTCCTTGGCGCGTGTCCCGAAGGCGCTTTTTGAAGGAAAAGGCAATGTGTGATGGAATCGACTGATTTTTTTGGATTGCAGCAAAAAGCGGAAATTCCAGGTTTTCTATTTATTTCGATATTGAACCTTGCCGTTGGAAAATGAGTGTGCAAGTTGTTCTTGGGAATGTGGGCAACAGTGCCAAGACCCATCTCAACGACAGGCGTGGATGACGGGCCGCAAGTGGAGGAGGATGAGAGTTTGGACCTGAGGGCCCAATTATTTGCCGCGCAAGTGTCGTTCAAGAAGCCATTTCGCGGGGAGGGGGAATCCTTCAGTGGCCTTCAGAAGCGAAGAATGGTACTGATTTTTCGGCAGAAAAGGCCATTCCACCCTGGAACCGAGAGAGTCTCTCGCCATTTGCTGGTGGAAATTGCAAATTTGTCCCCGCTGACTCCTTGGAAATGTCGCCATCAAGCACCACTTCTGAATTGTCCACAGGCCGTCTTTCGCAGAGTTGAGAACTCAGGCGAGAGGCTGCAGAAGGCTGGATAGATGCAAATCGATGCAGCCGGCTCAAGTCAGTAGATTGCATTGCATCAAAAAGCAAACACCATTCATTTCTTGTTCACCCCGCCAGCCGTCCAGGAGCTCCATTTGACTCCTGCTGAAAAGCGGGCCAGGCTCGGCCTACCGCAACCAAAACAGCTTTCAAGCCTTTCGCGCTTTGCGCCCGAGCTGTTGAGGTTTGAAGGCCGAGACCAATCAGTTGTGGCTCTCCAGAAGAAGAAGAAGGCTCGAGTTCCAAGACAAGTCTCCCGCGCATGACAGGTACTGGCAGTCCATGATTGTTTCTCTGGGAATATGTGTTTCGACATTGCAATACTCTAATTATCTCGATTCCTGGTTGACCTTCACCTTAATTTCGGTTTAGGCGTGTGATCCGCGCAAAGAGATTCTTGAGCGCCATGTCTCATTGACTTGGCCCTCTATTGCACAGCGGGCTGTGTCCGCTGTGGCGTAGGTGCGAACGCCAGCTCGGGAGGCCCGGAGACACGCGAAGAGAATTGGTCAAACTCGCCAAAGTGCATCTCAACTAAGACATGGGCATGGATCAAACATCAACCACCAGACAGGGTTTGGGTGTTAGTCCATGCTTCCACATACCAAGGCTCCATGTTGGGGATTCCGATTTTTGACCCGAGCTTCGGGAGCTTCAGCCCTCGGGAGGCCGCAAAGCTGTTGTCAAGCCTGCGGCAACTGGGAGGCGCGAGCCCATGACAGTGTGGGCTCTTCTATGGGGGAACCCCCCTTTGGTTTTAGCCAGGGCCCGGGAAAACTAGGGATCACCCGCCATTTGGGCGGCTCTTCTACCCTTGAAACAGACGAGCCTGGCAAGGCGTTCGCGGCTTTCAATGGACCTAGCCCTGCACCTCGCACCATGCAACAGAATGCACTGCATCTCAAGGTGCTGCTCCGCATGTGAAGACTGTCTATGGATTTTCGTACTTGGATTTTCCAAATCTGTATTCCTGAGATTTGGAGCTGTTTGCGTACTTTCGTGGCCAGCGACTTAGGAACTGCAGAATCGCCGACTCCGGTAACGGTACTAATGCGTGGCCATGGTGGTACAAATACTTTGCGGAGCTGCTTTATCTTGGTTTAGGATGGGATTTATGACCACCCGCATCATAGGTAAAAGACACACGTGTGTCGCAGTATGATTCATATGGCTTGTCCGCGAGGTGGCAGCATTGGAGTGGCATGGCGCCGCCTGTTCGACGTCGATGAGCCCGGGGGATTGGGGATTCGAGTTGGGCCTCGGGATAGGTTTTGTCCGATTGAACCGATTCCGGGGGTAGCTTCGGTTTGGGGGAAGAAATCGAGTCACGCAGGAGGCAAAGTTCCCAGAGTTCTGCTGCGCCCTGGTGACCCTCCACTTCTCAGGACATGTTTTCGTGATTCGGCCCAGTTTCCTGGATGTCTTGGGTAAACTATGGCAAGCGCGAGCCCAGTCCGGCCGAGGAGATGTGATCCGCCTGTGGCACGACCTTGCAGGGCCTTCCACTCCTGTGCTCAAGCTCGAGGCGCGCTTGCATTCAACGAGCACATTTGAGTGTCTCAGATTGAGTTGGGCAGGTGTTCCCGTGTTCCTTGCCAAATCCAAATCTTAGGGGGTTGAACGCCTTTGCCACCATGCACTACATTACAGACCTAAGAACCTGAAAGGGGCAAGGAAGACTTGACCCAAAGGAAGCAGCTAATGGGTAAGGAGACATGCAATGACCCAAGCGAGGCTGTGGATCCGGAGAGTGCCTCCCTCCTGCAGGCCTTCAAGGCAAATGGAGACATGCCCCCAATTGCTTTGCCTCGCTGCTTTTCGCGAATCGATGCAGTATTCCATCGTGACATGTTCAACCTCCACCTTAGTCCAATCTGGTGTGATGCCCTTATCTCGGGCCTTTGGATATGCTTCCTTTGGATTTTGCGGGCTCCCCCAGAAAAGCGTGTTTTCTCAAAGAATGAGAAGGCACTGTGACCCTGAGAAAAATCACGCCCCCAAAATGAGGTACTTTGTCAGTAAACAATGGGCACCGTGCTTTCCCAGAGACATCGTGCCCTCTCAATTGTCCCGTGTTTGTTTCTTTCTTTGAGAAGGCATGGTACTCTGGGGCAGGCTCAGGCATGGGGTTCAGACGCTCGATTCTCTCAAGCTTGAATCTCCATGCTGAGCGGTGCCAGTCAGCGCAGACAGCTTGGATTCAACCGCACAGTCTGGTCCACTAGCGCAGGCGTGGTGCACGTCGCGCCTGGGAGGTCCAGTCGAGGCCAGAACCCGCTGGCACAAGTCTCGGTCCTTTCGTCCCCGCCCCCCCCCCCTGGCTGCTTGGCGTGTGAGTCTCACGAGCATGCTATTCAGGCCGTCTCAAGTCTGTGGCCAGAGATTGCTGGCTTTTGCCGCGTGCCGTTCTTTTGTTGCATGCCTGGAACCTGAAACGAAAGCAACCATTGACAGACATTTACATGGTAATTTCCCAAGCAAGCATTGCCTCTGAGACCCACCTGATGGAAAATGGCAGCTTGAGCAAAAACCAATGCTATTTCAGGTAGGGAGCCCAGACCCACTTGGAGATTTTGGATTTCAAATCCAACGCCAGGTCTTCAGGGCCATAGACCTGGCCTCCGATGGCAGTGGCTCTGTGAAGTACGGGCGCCCGAAAGCGAAATCGGGATCGAGCCAAGGGCGCGCCCCATTTTTTTTGAGGCGAAGTTAAGGGGGGGAGGCATTTTTGGGATTTGTCTAAGGGAAGCCAAAAGGAACACATTGTGTTTGTTGCCATTTGGGTATGGGTCAAAATTAATCCACCAGGGTACCGCAGGTTTTAGTCCATGTTTCCACTTCCCAGGGTTCCATTTTTGGGCTCCCGATTTTTGACCCGCCAATTTGGGGGATCCGATCACGAGACATGAGCATGGGTCTCGGAGGACTGAGAAGTTTGTGGAGGGCCTTCAGAAGCTGGGCTTCTTCCAGCCGAAGGCGCGACGAGGGCCTCCGCATGTCTCGGAGCTTCGGAGCTTCGGAGCTTTCAATCTGCCAGGGCGCAGCCTGGCAGATGAAGACTCCGGACGGATGGCACATGATGGCACAGACGAATCCGTGTTGCCACGATCCATCGTCTTTTTTCTTTGTTTAAAGCATTATTCGTGTTTTTTGGTTTGTTGCTTTGTATTCGGGTTGCAAACTGGATGTTATACATTCGGATTGTGAATTGTCCATTTGAACTTGAGGAGCTTGTCCTGCAAAAGCTTTGGCCGCTGCTGGATCACCATTGCCGGGGGTGCATCACCACGGATTCTCTGCTCTTCTTGGAGAAGGCACGGGAAAAAACCGGATGTTGTTTGTACTAGTCCTTGCCTCAGGATCCTCAGAAGAGAGCTGCCGTTCACCGAGAGAGAAACAGGCACTCCGCAGTCATCCGCAGTCCAGTGCTCGTGAAGGCTGCTGACGTGCCTTGATTTTGCCATGCCAGGCGTCCCAAACGCTCGCCAGAGGCTGGAGCGATCGTGTTGAGACGCGAGATTGCTATGTTTGGAGAGGTGAGCCACAATCAAACCCCGGGTAGATGAAGGATAGTAAAGGATAGCCCCAACCAGAAATGGTTGCAGCCGCCTTCTTAATTCTTTGCATGGTTCTGGGTAGACTACTTTAATCCGGGGCTTTGAGTATGTATGGCTCAGGTCCTCAGGTGATGATTTACAATAGGTTTGATTTGCACTTGTCACTGAGCTAAGCCTGAGACCTTTCACGTTGGGTCAACTTGCAAGCGCACCCATGTTAGTGGGCGGAGCATCGTTCGCTGCACGCCACGTGCCTGACAAGTCGAGATGCCTTCAGGGGCACAAGAGCGACAAGATCATTCACAACCTGCTCTTGGAGACTACGGCTATGGGCAACAAGCACTGGTCACAGATTCCCGATGGCCATGTGGCCGTTGCATCTCGCCTGACGAATGACGCGCGCAGACTAATTGGATGACATGCAGATCAGACGCATGCGCGCGCCAAGCGCCCAGGGCCGACCGCTCAGCGGGCTCAAGGAGCCCAAGGAGCCCAAGGAGCCCAAGTCCATGTCTCGGGCCTCCTCGGCACCCATGCTGCAGGCGGGGCGGCGGGAGGGGCGGAGAACTTGCCTCAGACCCGCAAGCTGGCTTCGTTTTGGCTTGTCTTGAGTCTTGACCATCCCCATTTTGAGACGGCTGGATTCACAAGATGGAAAGGCGGAGGCGAGCTTCCGACAAGCTCTCCCGAAGAGCGCCAGCTGCCACCTCGGACTTTGCAGCTTCGCTGTGGTCGAAGTCATCTTGGAGCCTGTGTTTTTTCTGTCTAAAGCTGTGCGGTCGAAAATGCTATACGGCATTTTGAATCTCATCTCCAGGTGATACCGCTCAGGCAGGCGTCAGCTCCGGTTTGGCAGCTGAAGACTGCGACTGAGCAACTGAATTGAGTGCCTCGAATGAGACGCGTCACGAAGTATCTCTGCCGAGTGCCAGGCAGATGCTGAAGACCTGCCTCTGCTGGATCTGAAGACCAGGTGTGCCACGGTGTGACTTCACCGGAAGTGTTGGTGTTTTCTCCAGGCCCAAAGTCACTCATGCCCGGCGAGCCTACTGCAGCAGTGGCAGCCTGAAGCTATGCCAGTGGGCACTGGGTTAGCTTTGAGTTAATGTGTTTCATGGGCAGAGACGGCAGAGAGATGCAGATGGGAGTTGTTCTAAAGGTCCTTGTAAGGAGCTTAGTATTCGGTGACCATTTGCGTCGAGATAGCTCTACTACGAAAGATTCGTGACGCAGTTGCGGAAGTAACTTGTTTGTCGCGTATCGGTCATCTTACAAGTGAGCGACACCCTGCGACGTGTGAAAGCAGCGTATTTTTGCCGTTGAGCCTTCAGATCCGCGAAGGCAAGCGCGAAAGATCGCGAAAGTATAGACTTCGATTGCAAGGGGAGGTACTTTCTGAGCGACGCACTAGGCAGTGTACTAACTTGGTGCTGAAACGCGACTTGCCGGCTGGATGTTCATTTCGTGTACTGACTTGGCACTAAAAAGTTGCGACTTTCCAGCCGCAGCTGCGAAAGTGCATTTCATGTGCTATCCTTGTGCTAGAAAGTTGCGACTGTCCAGCAGGAGTTGCGGAAGCGCATTTCGCGTACTGCCCTTGTGCTGGAAAGTTCGACTTTCCAGCTGGAGGTGCAAAAGTGCATTGCGGGTACTGCATTTATACTAGTTGTTGCGACTTTCTAGCCAGAGCTGCAGACATGCCTTTCGCGTACTACATTTGTACTTGCAAGCTGCGACTGTTTGACTTTAGCAATTAAACATGCACGGCGATGATTCGCGAATTTGTCGTTTGCTCGAAGAATGGCCGCTCCGAGACAAAGGAGTTTAGAACAACCCCGATGTAGAGAGATGTGGAGAGATGCAGAGAGCTGATTGTCGACCCCTGATGAATCCACCCCCCAGTTACAAATCAGGCGGCTTTTTTTTTAAGAAAGGAATTTTCACTACATAAGGGACCGCTTTGATTGACAACTGGGGGGTTTACTACGCAGGGGTCAACAAGGTCTTGTGAACTTGCCTGTGCTTTGGGCACCGCCGGAGTCGACGGAGGCCAGGATTTCTTGCGAACCGCAAAGTTTTCCGCGCAATCCATGCATGGATTGCATCAGGTGACCAGCTTGAAGCGGCCCAAGAAGGCAGCATCGGGGCCGTCGGGTGTTATCAAGCCCGGGAGTACAGCATCCGCAAAGCTATGGCAAGGAGCCTTTGTAAGCAATATGGTTTGCATGGTGGCCCAACTCAAGTCCTCACATCGCATGGCAACGCAAAGGAGGGAGTCAGAAAGAATTGTATCGAGCAGTGACGTTTCTGAGACCGAAGGATGTCCAAAGCGTAAGTTACCCGCTGCCAATATTCCGGACCCTCGCCGATAAGGCGAATGAGGGCTGAGGAGCTAGTCGCTGCCTCTCGCAGGTGTTCAGCTTCGACCCCACGAGGCAAGGGCGCAGGCGGTATGCAGATATGGGAGGCGGTGGCGATAGATTGACCCTGTTCGGGTCCCGACCAAAATGACCCGTCAATCTTCAACAAGCAAGACCCTGGGTTGGAATCGGGATTGAGCAAGCCAGAAATTCAAAGATGAGGATCAACTTTCATCCCATGCCATGGACAAATGGAGTGCGCCGCTGCAGGATTCAGAGCTTCCTGTCCACACCGGGGCCTGGAACTTAATTGAGAGAATTGTCTAGACTTTGCTTTCGGACGCGTACAGCGTCGCAGAACTTTACATAGGTCAAGCCCCGACAAGTCGTCATGTTTATCCTTTGTTACTGCGCTGCTCCCAGCTTTTTCCCGTCCAAGAGATTGCTTTCCCACGCGCCTTTACGTGTTCTTGGGCGCATGCCAGGGAGGATGTGTGGCGCCACTACTTGCAATACTTCGGAGAGGGCACAAGTGATGAAGGCGCTCACGAGCCGTGCAAGTGATACGTGGCTGGAGTTTCGAGATCATTGCTCAGGCGTCCCCGGGCAGGCGATGGACTGCAACGATTCACCAGAAAAAGACGTGTTGTTGAGCCAATTTGCAGCAGCCTTCTTTTGTTTGCAGATGTTCCATGGCGTCAGGTGTCATTTGCACACATTTAGGCCTACCTAAGGCGTAACGGGGACAACATTCGGCTTTCGGAGCGGCAGCGCAGCATTTGACCATATTTTTCACTATACTGACGCAGAGACACCACTTCACTCCCTGAGTGGTTTTGATTCACGGCTGGTATTTGCCTGCGCGCAGCTTGAAAGAGGCGTTCCTGTGTGGTGCTGGTCATGTCAAGCTGCTCAGTGGAAGTGCGACCGCATGCGACATGAAGCAAAACGGACGAACTGCAGATGCAGTAGTGGCGGATTCGCAATTCGAGACAGTAACATATTGGTTGCAGAAAGCTGTTTCGCAAATCAGAGAGTCAGAGTCCTTGATACTGCAACTTGTTGCTTGCTAAGCCGTGCTCTTAAGGCGATGCTCAGAATAGCTAGGCATTTCCGTCCGGCAGCAAGATTGCCCAGCTGTTGACTTTGAGTCACGGAACATGTTCAGCTTGCTGCCCTGTGCATGGCTGCCGTCACTGCGGTCGAGCAGCTGCAACGGGGTGCTGACCTCAGCTTTGCAAAGCGCGGATGCGACTTCAAAGTCTCAGGTGGCCGGCAGCTGGTGATTTTGCGGGGCCCGCCCGGCTGTGGCAACCCGACCAAGTGCGCCGGGGGAGACAATTCAAGCAAATGAGTTACGCGACACGCCGCCTTCGGTTGGCTTCAGTGGGTGGCAGCTGTGCTCGACTGCGTTTCCACGGGGAATTTTCCTTAGCTTGCTGCTGTTTGCGTTCAACTGCACTTGCATGAGCAACTTGAGTCTTGCGGGGCATGGCGAGTGCCCTCCCCGCTACAGCCGCGGTTGCTACTGGCCAAGGCAAATCGACCTTCGCTTGCACCTGGCTGGCGCAGCTCTTTGGCACCAGCCCAGAGCAGCTGCAATTGCATCGTGGATGGACGCTGGCACACGCTGCTTGTCAGAAGGTAGCCCTTTCAGAGGCATTGCGTTTTTGTAGATACTGGTTGGAAGTTTTTATTCTTTGATCACTTTGCATGACAGGCTGGAGTGATAGCTGGATTGCCTTGCTCCATCATCAGATTTGCTATGTGACAAGTATCGACTCATCACTACCTCTGGGCTACTCACCTGAATTGATTTTCTTCTTTGTCCAACGTAGTACAGCACAGGTATGCAGCGCAGATGACTTTTGCACGACGGGCCAAGCAGACCTTTATGACTTCAACGCCCAGTCATTGCACGAAATTCATCGCCTCAACGAGCAGAGGGTGAGTATGGCAATGCGCTTAGGCGGGCAACGGGCCCCGGAAAGGCTGCGTCGGCTAGGGCTTCTTGTAGGTGTTGCATCCATCGTAAGCCGGTCAAGCATGACAGGCCTCACGCCGGTGGTGGTCGACAACACGAACATGCAGCTATGGGAGATGCAGGGATATGTGTACTCAGCTCAGCGTTTTGGCTACGCCGTGCAGGTGGTACATCCTTCCACCTTTGACCCTGAGTGGAAGGACGTGGTGCATTTGATGCAGCGCAACGCGCAACGCGCCCACCTTGGCAAGGACCTGCCGTTGGAAGTGCTCCGGCGCATGCTGCGCCGCTTCGAGCCCTTTGGGTCTCTGCAGGACATTTTGCAGGCGAAGGCGAAGACGGAGCGCGGAGTCCAAGATCTTCGATCGGAGCTTCGTGTGGATCCCACGGATGGCTGCGCCTACGGCCTGGAAGACTTCGTCGAGGAGTACGGCGGCACTGTGGAGGATCCGCCGGCCGAGTGGTTCTCAGCCCATCCGGCGCCAGTGCCTCCCAGCGTGCGCGCTCCAAGCGAGGCCAGCCGCAGCAGTTCCAGCCGCCGGAGTCGGAGTCGGAGTCGGAGTCGGAGTCGGAGTCGGAGTCGGAGTCAGAGTCAGAGTCGGAGTCGACATCTCTTGAGATCACAACTGGTGCTGCAGCGGCTCTGGCAGGCCGCAAGCTGGCCCGAAGTGAAGAGGCAGTTGGTTGAGGAGTACGAGTTGGAGGTGGAGGAGGACGAGGAGAGAATACGGAAATATTGGGTTAGATGTTTGGGGCTTGTGACAATCAAACACTGAGCTTCACTGCACAGGACCTTTGCATTGTGACTGCAAGGCACGACAGCTCTCTTTGGCATAAGGGCGAGCACTGGCGTGAAGCGCTGCGGGAGAATCGGGGCACGATATACGAGAAGTGGTCGGGAAGGCCAGTCTGCCTGCCGCTTCTCAAGTTTTGGAACCACGGAGAGCGGTGCGCAGATGAGCTTGATTGGGCAACCACCATCGCTGAAGAGAAGATCGATGGGAATCTCATGAAGCTCTTTAATTACAAAGGTTCATGGCGATTGGCGAGCAATCGGACGCTGAGTGTTCATGATAGCTCTAGGAGCAAATATGCATGCACAGGCAGGTCCAACTACGAGTTGTTCATGGAAGCGGCCAAAAACAGCGGTTTGTGCATGCAGCAACTGGACACCAACTGCTGCTACATGTTCGAGCGCGTTCATCCAGACTTCAGAGTGGTTCTGGACTATCCTGAAGCCAGGCTCTTCCACATCGGAACCCGCAACATGAATACCTTGCAAGAAGTTGATGTAGATATCGGCGTGCAGCAGCCACGACGGTGGCAGGTCCATTGCGAGAAAGATTGCCAAGCCTTGCTGGATTCCTTCGACGGCTTTGCAGAAGGGATCGTTGTGCGTGACGCAGACTACCATCGGCAGAAGTGGAAGCGACGGGAGTACCTGATGCTGCACTCCGCCCGCATGCTGGTGGGCAGCGACGAGCCATGCTATGCCTGGGTGGCAAGATGTAGCAACGCAGGGAGCATGGAGATGGATCGATTGTGCCTGAACGTTTGGCTGCGGTCCGAGGCATCTGAGTTCGCTGCTTACTTCCCAGAGGCAGAGGCAAACTTCCATGTTTAAAGTTGGCCAAATGCTGGCCTGGCAGGTTTGCTGCGCCCCAGAATTTAGTGAGAGAGCGGAAAGAAAGAGCATAAATTTCTTGAGCCCTGAGGCCATGCAGAGATACTTGGACATCTCGAAGACGCTTGAAGCCGAAGGACCAAATTCCCGATCTCAAGTTGGTGCTGTTTCGTCGGAAGCCCCCTACAGTTTGGTGGTTGGAGCTCTCCGAGTGACATGTTCTGTTTTCAGCTCGACCAGGATTTCTGCAGCGGACGGTGGGATCGGATGAGGTCCATGAGGTCAGGGCACGTGAGAAGGGCACTGGACGCTTCCTGCACGAAGAGCGGCTTTGGACTGAGATTCAGAAAGAGAACACGTGCCAAATTTGAGCAGCTCTTAAAACCCCCCGTTACATCCCAAGCAAGAGTTGTGTCATAACAAGGCCGCGCGTAAGCAAAACCCTGCACGGCGTAAGCCGGCGTAAGCACTTTTTGGGAAACATGCTGCGTAAGCACCTGCGTAAGCTCTTCTTCGTGATGGCTTGGTAAGTTGCGTAAGCACGCACGGAAGAGTTGTTTCACACATGTGCTTATGTGTTGACAGAGGCGGTTCTGCATAAACACCTGTTTCATATTTTGGGTCCAAACGGGCTTAAGACCCCGGACAACCCCCCGGACAAACCCCGGGAGGCCCAAAAACCCGGCACAAACCGCCAGACAAGTCTTCGGACAGGTTTGGAACACGCCAAAACCACTCGCCACTCGGAAACCACTCGGAAACCGCTCGGAAACCACTCGGAAACCGCTCGGAAACCACTCGGAAACCACTCGGAGGGAAGTATTCTCGCGAAATGGGGGGTTTGCAGCATAATTGTCGGCAAAGTGCGCGGACAACCCCCCAGACAACCCTCCGGACAACCTTCCGGACAACCACCCGGACAACTTGCCGGACAGTTGTTTGTCCAGCACTTTGTCCCGCACTTTGTCCCGCACTTTGTTCCGCACTATGTCCCGCATATTGAGGGGGGTGTTTATGCAGAAGGGCATTCGTCAACTTATGTGTTTATTGGTGGCTTGTGCTGTTGCTGCTGCAACCTAGCCGAGCTTTGCAACTTGCCCAGAGACTTTGGCTGCAGGACAACGTCTAAGA
This sequence comes from Effrenium voratum, assembly GCA_963377175.1. Classification (NCBI taxonomy): domain Eukaryota; class Dinophyceae; order Suessiales; family Symbiodiniaceae; genus Effrenium; species Effrenium voratum. The sequence continues at coordinate 235,525 of CAUJNA010003664.1, read as the reverse complement.
CCGCATGTGCACACCAATAGAAAACAAAGCCAGCAGAACTTTGATTGGGAGCTCTTGGGGCTCATGCTAGGTGCTGTTGCAACCTGTACTAGGACAAACAAAGGCTTCTGAAATCGCTGATCTAGGAAAACTAAAGGGGCTCGGGCGCGTAAGCTCGCGTAAGCAGGCGCGCCGTAAGCTCGCCTAGCTGGGCTGCCCGCTAGCCCTAGCGATGGATGCCGCTGCCACGTAACATGTACGAATGACGAAACGGCCTCAAAAACGAAGGCGAGTCTTTGTAACGAAGGCTTGAGAGATATTCCAGTTTCGCGCATTAGAGTTTTGGCGGTAGCTCATTTGCAGTTATAAGAACAAAAATGCCAAGCCTCTGAAACTCGTGAGGGCAGTTCTTCGTCATCTTCCTCCTCAGAGTCATCCACTTCACCTTGAGCAGTTCTTGCGGCTGCATGAGCAAAGGAGCCCGCGCAAGCAATTTTTGGGGCGAAACGCTCAAAACGCCCACGCGTAAGCGATGCGTAAGCTTAACATGATCGCTGACTGACGCGTAAGAGAAAACATGGGTCGCGTAAGGGAAGCGTAAGCTCGCGCGAAAGCAACTTGATACGACATAGGGATTCATGGGAGGTTTATAGAGTCGCTCAAATGATCAAAGGCCTGGCCCCAAGCCAGGGGGCGATTGCTTAATTGGCATTGCGTGGCATGGGTTGTGTAATGTTGATTTGGGGAGGACATGGGGCCTACCGGGGCAATCCAATTTGTTTAGTCCTTTTGGGCCCTCAAGTGTTACCGGTGCAGTTTCTAGCCCATCTTGGCGCGCACTCCGTGCAATTGATACTCCTAGTTGCATCTCGGTTTTCCCGGCATTCGAACCAATGCCACAAGTGTCGCCACCGGACAGGTTTGCAGTTGTTGGAACTCAAGTGGCATCCGACCCGCTCGCGCGCCCGTCCTGCCCCCATCCACCTACCGCTGACCGTGACAAACAGGAACTTACAGCCCTGACAGCCGAACCTTGGACAGCTGTGCTCCCGGTGGCCAGGCAAGCCGTGACAGGCTGAAGCTCAGCGCCGGACTAGGACCTGTGGCAGGCAAAGACAAGACCGGACCTTGTGCCGGGCACGGAAGCGGCGCCTACACTTTGAGCTGCTGTAGTTGGATCTTGGCGCTGCAGATGATGTGTCCTTGCAAGAGCTTGACCGATCACTCGAAGAATCGGAGAGCCCTGGATTTAAGGGAATCCCCGCCAAACAAGAAGTGTGACCTTTTGGCACCTGTGTGGCTGCAGCCTAGCAGGTGGGCTAGATGGTTCGAAGTAACGTTCAAAGGAAGTGATGGACTTAATTAAGGAAAGACACTTGGCATAGTGACATAATATATGAGTGTTGTGCTCAATATAATTTGTATATATTAATATATATATATATACATATATTTGTTAATACACATATATATACACACATGTGTGTACATATCATTCGCATATCATCTCCAGACCATGGCTTCTCGATCAGGTTCACAAAAGCTGCGTGGCAACATTTGGCTTAAGATAAGGTACAATGGTGGCATTATGATCCTCAAAGTATGATTTTAGCTGAAAACGCATTGCTCTCCATGCTGCAACACCCCACAATTGTAGCCACAATAACACGTGTGTTGTACACATTCATCTATCATGATATGTGCATAGATATGAATGTGGGTCAAAACCAACCACACCAAAACATGGGTAGGTGAACATCCCAAATGCTCATTAAGTGGGCTATTTTCCCGCGGCACAGGGTGTTGGCCCACAACCATCCACTACATGTGCCATTTTCTCATCCAGAGCATGACTTGCCGACGACCTTTGCAGTCTGGTTCAAAGGGAGCACTGTATGAGCTCAGCCAGTGCTTGCGCCGTGAGCTCAGACAGGATGCCGCTGGACGTCTACTACTCAAGTCCTAGGCCAAACGGCCGTGGGTCAAAAACCCGTACCCCCAGTGAACATCCCAATCCCCACAAAAATAGACTAAAAATGGGTGATGCACCTACCCCAAAATGGTACCATTGGTTTTGACCCACAACCAAACATGGCAAGACAAGCTCAGCGAAGGTGGGATTCTCATGAACTCGCGGACAAGATAGAGATTGGCGCTGGATGCAACCGCTTGGGACACATGGGAAAGTATAATGTAACTATTGATCAACAAACAGCCTGTTGAATCGAATCTCCCCCAAAGCAGAATACCAACATGTCAGTCTCAGTGTTGATACCGTCTTGCCTTTCAAATGACGTTGGAGCAAACGTGAACGAGGCATCCACACGGGATTTGGAACAAAATACATGGCCCTTCCAGGTTTGTGAGCGTTCGTAAATTATATCTTGAGAATAGTGAGTTGCCTTGAAAACATGGAGACCTCAACACCAATCTTCGTGGAGAGAGTCGGAGTGTGAAAACCATGCAAAGTGAACCTCAACTTGCGGACCGCTTCCTTTATGGTTCAAGCTGCCAAAGCTGCAGCTGAGCTGCGAGAGGTTCGCATGGAGAAAGTGTCCGAGGCCTTCAACCGATTCGACAAAGATGGCTCCGGCTCTATCTCCCGTGAGGAGCTTGCCGAGGCGAGGACAGGCGGTTGCCTGAACAAATGCTTGCTTCCGTCGCAACCCAGCGCGCGCATTGCATCATGTGCCAATGTATCTTTGCTAGACCCCTCAAAAAGACAATGACCGTTTTTTAAACCATCCTGGAACTTCTACTTATTAAATTTGTGACCCGAGTGTAGACGATGTTTCGTTTCTTTACCGAATCGCTAGGTCCTGTCAGAGCTGAACACCGGCATTGGCGGAGACCTTGGCGAAGAGCAAATCGACGAGATCCTCGCGGCGGCGGATTCCAGTGGTGATGGAGAGCTGCAAGTGCAGGACGAGCAAGCTAGCAGATTTCACCGTTTGGGATAGCCCTCGGCCAATGAGAATAGGTGGTATTTGCATTTAATTGCAAAGCTTTGACACTGCTCGGCAAGCAGCCTTGGGCTATGGCAGGTAGCCTGGCGAGGTGCTTGCTTTGTTTCACTGGATGAAGTCTTCAGCTTGACAGCATTCGTAGAGTTATTCAGTTCAACGAATACCTTGACCTGCAAAAGTCATGGAGTTTCTGGGCGTTCTAAAATTCTAAGGCGGTTGTTCATTTCTAGGCGTAGGCACAGCAATCCTCGCTTACAGAGTGTGATTCAGTCATGATGTCGCTCAACATGCACATTGTGGCTGCCCTTGATCAGCTCGGCTAGAGCCCTTTCCGAGCCACACTTCTTGCTGTCCAGAGAAGCGGTTTGCTGGCTAGTTCTGTTTTGCAGACGTTTGCGCATTTGTGCGTTTTGTGGAGTGTTGCGCTTCTTTGTGGGCGTTTGGCGGGTAAATGGGCATTTCGATCTCTGGGCGGGCCATTGCTACAGTTCCCCTTGCACGCCTACATGTCTTGTCCGCGGATGGCATTTGAGGTGTAGCAGCCTGTGCCGACCCGACAGGATTCCGTTTGTTTGTCTCATGCCGTCCTACTTTACGCTTCCGAAAAATGGCCATCTCAAAACGGGTAGTTTTGGGCTGTGTCAGGTGTCTGCGCAGAAAGCAACAAACAATTGGTAAATGCCAAAAACTACCAGAAATGCCATAAACGAATCCCCAGGCAACTAGTGAGAGCCAGGCACTCATGTAAGAAACTCATGTTTCGACTTCTGATTTAGTTGTTGCAACAAGTATGCATATTTGTGGGAGAAAATCGAGTCTTTGACATAGCAAGGGGAGGTTAAGCTAAGGACTCATACCCGTCTCACCTTTTTGGTGGACAAGGCAACAACTAACAAACCCACCAACCCAACCAAACCAAACCAAAGAGCCAACCAACGCAACCAAACTATTAACAAACCACCGATACCCAACGCCAACAGCTACCAATAGCTAACCAGTTTCTGCAGCAAGTACATACCACAACTACAGCAGCGAGGCAGACAGACAGCCAACAGACACGGACACAGACCCAGGCACAGACAGACAGAGGCAGGCAAAGAGACGCACGGACAGACAGACGGAGACAGAGACAGACAGAGACATGCAGACAGACAGACAGGCAGGCCGGCCGGCCGGCAGGCAGGCAGACAGGCACAGAGAGAGCCACAGAGAGACAGACAGACACAAACATGCACAGAGAGACACAGACAGATACAGACAGACACAGCCAGACCCAGACAGACACAGGCAGATACAGACACAGACACACAGACACAGACAGACACAGACACAGACAGACACAAACAGACACAGACAGACGGAGACAGACGCAGACAGACACAGACAGATACAGACACAGACAAATATAGAGACAGAGACGGATAGAGACAGAGAAACAGATAGGCAGGTAGGCAGACAGACAGACAGACAAAGACAGACAGACAAAGACATACAGACAATGACAGACAGACAAAGACAGACAAAGACAGACAGAGAGAGAGTCAGAAAGCAAGCCGAGCAACGCAAATGTCAAGTTCAGCAATTGCTGAAGATACCTTAGGACAACTCTGGCTTTTCATCTCATGCAAGTTCCTCCCAACGGCACACTTACTTACCTCGCGAGTCAAGCCACGGATCTTAGGGAAGGTATTTGGAGAGTCGATTGAAGGTTCCAATTCGCAAGCTGGTGCCAAAGGGGTTATGCGCATCGCAGCCCTCAGGAGTTTGTGAAGTGGGCTTTTGCAGAAGACCAGGAGATCTCCAAGGGTTTGAAGGGGAAGTACGTCCTGAACATTTCGGGCCACTTGGTAGCTGCAGTTGTAGCGTGCATGTTTTTAAGGAGATGTGTGGGCCGCTGACAAGGACAGGATTGTTGAAGTCCATTTCATTTGTTGGTTTGTGCGGCTGTCGATCGAATATTCCGCACTTCCATGGCAGAACTGTGAATCCAGGTTGTTCGCGCACACAGTTCAATGGTGACTACATCCAAGAGGACGAGTTTTACTATCACCGGCCCGTGTTTATGTGCTTGGAGACGAAGATGCGCCTCTTCTATCATGGGGAGAGGCGCGGATTGAACAAACATGTAGACTCAAGCTTCATTGGGCTGTATTTGTGAAGGCTCATGCGCTTCCATTGCCACTGCACTGCAAACCACATGCGTACTTTGGCCATGCGCTTCAAGCCAACTCCTGTTGATTCCGATGTCCTGATGGACGACCTCAATTGACCGCTTATTCAAGTCCTTTCATTTCCCCTAGTCTTCTCGTGCTCCAGGGGCCAATGGCAGATCTTTCACCGCACTGGCACCCAAGCATCCTGCCGCTTGAAGACCGCGCGCACGCCGCATATGCCGGGAAAAGGAGTCGAGTGGGCGGTTTTCAAGAGCGTCGACGGTGTCTCTGAGAAAAGTCGTTTTTTTGTTTTTGTTTTGTCTTTGCATTTGCTGTTTAGTGTTGTTGTGTGGAAATTCGGCGAAGGGAAGCCATCTCCAAGATGTTCTCGATTTGTTTGCAATGCGTCCAGACATAGTAACTAAGAGACTAGAGATATAGAAAGCAGATGACCGAGACACTTGAGAAAGATATAACAATGAGCAAAAATACTATGAGTTTAGTTTGCTGATCACTTTATCATGGATTATTACGTGGCGAACAGACAAGAAGGATATGGACATGAAAGAGAAGACAGATAGAGAAGAGAAATGAAATCATGGTGATTCTTTATGTGACAGCTTCTAGAGACACGGGAATTATGGAAAGGACAGACGATAAACTTCTCAAAGATGTTGGTGATTTGTTTGCAATTCATTTGCCCTACCAACGCCCCAGAACTCTTGCATTTCTGACACAAATGTTGGAGACTTGGACATGTGAAATCTAGAGAGGATCCACTGCAAACAATCCAAGCCACATGTTTTCTGAACCTTGGACATCTAGAATCTAGACTGTCAAGATCCAGCGATCCAAAGGTGAGAAGATCTACGTGAAAGAGCCCAATATGAGCTGCACGGCCAAGCCGGAGCTCACCTTGGCAGAGCAGCTCGCCAAGGCGGAGGATTGTGTCAAGTTCGATGAGGTCTACTACAAGCACCTTGGTCAGACAAGCCCAGAATCGGATGCGTTTGCGTGTGGGTGTGTGGTTTGTTGCTGGTTGTTAGGTTGGTTCTTGGTTGTGGTTCTTGGTGGTGGCAGCTTTTGTTTGTGCGTGGGTGTGTGTTGGCACGTGTGTGTGTGGGTGTGCTTTCTGCTGTGTTTGTTCTATGTTTGCCTTTGTATTATTGTGTGTGCCTGTGTGTTTGTGTTGTTTGTTGCAGTTGTTTGTGTTTTGTTTGCGTGTGAGTCTGTGTTTTGCAGCTACACCAATCCATCCCTAAGCCAACTCTAAGCCCTAACCAAAACCTAACGGTTTAACGAACCTGGGACCCGCCCTAAACAAACCCCAAACTCACCGTAAACCAGCGCTAAGTAATCCCCAAAACGACCAAACAACTGCCCTAAACAAACACTAAGCAAACCAAGTAGGTGTTTTTTTAGTGCACAGGTAAACAGCATGTCGCCTGATTTGCGTTGGCTCCAGAAAGGAAGTTGCTCCGCCTTGCATCGCAGGTAGTTCTTGCCTGTTCTTGCCTGTCAGTATATTCCAACCCAACACCCACCACCTAAACCACCGCTAAACCATCCGCCCCTAAACCAACTCTAAACCAAGCCTCCCTAAACCCTAAACCAACCCGAAAGCCACCGGAAACCGGCACTAATCAATCCCTAAGCCAGCCCTAAACCTTCCTATGCAAACCCTAATTTAGCCCAAAACAACAGCAAGCCCGCCCAAAAGAAACCCAAGCCACGCCCAAACCCACCCTAAGCAGCACCCTAAACTCAGTCTAAACCAAAGCTTAGGGTGATGCTGGGGGTGTTGAAAACGATGTAGGTGCACGTTGTTAGCAAATGCTGTAAAACATCGTCATTTTGCGCCTGCCGAACCTAGCAAACATCACGGCCCGATGAACCCAGGAAAATCAGCTCCCCTTCCGCCGTGGTTCCACTTGCACTTGTTTGTAATATATTGGCTTCGATGGCATCCGGACGAGTTGGGGTGCCTCTTAAGGCTAGATGCAAGCCGTTTTTCGACAAGAATCCCTTCGATAGGAAGGTGGACAAGGTCTTGGGCGAGCGCGCGGTATACCGGCAATCCAAGGGCGCAGACTGGGGCGACACCTTTCTCTTCTACGAAAGCCAAGAGAGTCGCTGGAAGCGCGGCACCGAGGCGAAGCTGGGGCAGCCCTCTTTGAACGTGTCCAGGACCGGAAGGGACTCGCTGTGAAGCCGCAAAGTAAATCATATCATGTGTTTGACGGTTCCTGTTCAGTCCTGTGCTTTCCGCACAGGCATGCATGCAGAGGCACCAGTTCAACACTTAGACTTCCTACCGCATGAAGGCTGGTAGCCCGGGCTTGTTAAATATGACTAGTTCTGTGTGGGTGACGGATGGATCGTGAAGGGAACATGGTATCAAGGAGTCGCAGACAGCTGCAAATGCTGCGATGTGGATAACACCCACAGACTCTGCATACCGATATATAGATCCGTATCGTGGATTTGCTTACGCCATGTGTGTTTCTCCGTGTTCTGAATATTTTGCTGTTGTGTGCATCATCCTGTTCCGAGTTTTTAAAGCAAAATCTGAGATGTGTATTGGCCATAAGTTGGCCTCCGAGCCTCTGTAGGATCACCGATGTACCTTCGCCTCAGCTGGCGGTGTGGATGGACGAGACCGGCGGTGAAAAGCTCGACGTCGTGGCGGTGGATACGGATGGAGTTGCCTTCCATGTTTTGGGGTTCGGGTATGATCGGTTGTTAAATACAACACAAGCAGATCTACAGGCTCAGGATACCGTGAGCTGTGACATGAGCTGGAGCCATGTTGGCAGCACTATGCAGGAGTAAGAAGTCACATTTCACCTCACGATACCTTTCTGTTCGGCGCCACCCCGATGCGAGGTTCCCAACACCATGGGCAACAACTTGAGGCTCGACCCAAGCATCCCAGATGGCTGGAAGGACAAAGCGTTTCCTCACAGCGAAGCATCCATTGGGCCGCGGCTCGGATGATTTTGCATCCGTTCCTTTCCTCCAGCAAAGGTTCTAATTACAAGAACTCGCCGGGAACTCGCCTTTGGTGTGTGTGTGTGTGTGTTTGTTGGAAAAAGTGTTGAACGCGACTCAAGATCGATCCAGACTGTTCGTTTGCGGCCACTGGCCACCATACCTACTGTACGATATCCGGCTTAATTATTGAGTCTTTTCTGCAAAGGTGGTTCTTGGGGTCCTGTGGGTCCTCTTGAGCTCCCCAAGTTGCCCGTTTCCAGGGAGATCAAGACCTTCGGGGAGCCCCGGTGGTTGCGCGCCTTGGCGCTGCATCCCAGTCCGGTGCTCTTCGCGGACGTGGAGCCGGCGGACGCGTGCCAGGGCCGCGTGGGGAACTGCTGGCTCATCGCGGCCATGTCGGCGCTGGCGGAGTTCCCCTCCTACTTCAAGCACAAGGTCTTCATCACCAAAAAGGCCGAGTTGGCCGCGTATGGAAGCGCGCGAAAGCATGTCTTTGCACATATATATATATATATATTTATATATATACATATATATATATATATACATATATGTATATGTATAGTCTTATGGGGTGCGGGCCCAGTCCATGCTTGTTTCTGACGGACTGCGGGCCCTTGTGCCTGAAGTGGAAAGTGTTTCCATGCAGCATGTCTTGTCGGAGGCATAAAGGCAGGACATGCTGCACAGCTTGCACCGCTTGGCCCACGCCTCGAGACGAAGGTATTGAGTCATGTGCAAGACAGGCCCATTCTTATCAATTTGATCGGTCGGCTTCACGTCGCTTTGCAAAGAGGTCTCCGAAAGTGGGAAGTATCGAATCAAGCTCTACGACGGCCGGCTTCTTCGCTGGACCATCATGGAGATTGATGACTACTTGCCGTGCTCACATTACGGTGGGCTCAAGCCTCAACTCATTTTTGGGAAGATCAATGACGGAAAGCTCTGTATCGCACTGCTGGAGAAAGCTTTCGCGAAGCTGTACGGTAGCTACGCGGCGCTTTGTGCAGGCCATCAGCCGGTTGCTTGGCATCACTTCACGGGGTGCAAGGAGTTCTTCCGCTACAAGTCAAGCTACACGGTTGCCGTGAGGTGGGTGGTGACGTCCAGAGACGCTGTCCCAGCCTTTGATGACACTCAGTCGATGTTTTGTTGTTCAACGAATATAGCTGGTTGGCCTTTCCTTTTGTCGCGGTGTGACTATGTGTGTCTGGACCCCCCCCCCTAAAAAAAAAGAAGTGGTTTCCCTTTGGTTTTCCCTTTGACACCTCAAAAAGACAGACGGCCATTTGACATTTTGTAAAAACAAGGCCGGTGTGTTTGTCCTCGATGCTTTTCGAAGGACCGAAAGCGAAGCAAGAAGCTTGGTGCATTGGCTTGGGGGTGCCAGTTCCAAGAGACCAAGCGCATTGGATCCTGGATCAGGTCCTTTGGCGCAGGTTTCTGGACTGTTGCGCTAATTTATCATTCAGGGATCCAGTTTTTTTTTTTTTTTACTAGCCCCAGTTGGGGCTTGGCTTACCCCTTATTGACCAGTTGGTTGGTTGGTTGGTTGGTTGGTTGGTTGGTTGGTTGCCGGCTGGTGGAGAGTTGTTCGGGCTTAACCGGCCGCCTCCCTGGGCTCGCTCGGCCTATTGGCTTGATGGCAGGTGGTTTGGGGTGTGTGTTGGCTGCCCTCTCAGGGTCTTGGGTTTGTTTGGGGTTCATTTGATCTCGGCAAAGGTCTGACATCCAGGACGGGAGTCCGGAGGGCTTAAGGTTGTTCTTTGAGTCGGCTTGGGCTGGCTTGGAGCTGATTAGGGCTAGGTGTGCGGCTCGTTCTTGCAGTAGCTTTTGGGCTTCAGGGCGTGCTTATGCCAGGCTTGGGCTGGTTTGGGATTGGTTGTGGGGCGTTGCCCCAAACCACCAAACCTAGCCCACTACCCGCACAACCACATCCCTAAAGCAACCCTAAAGCCGCTACTAAACCAGCCACGCACCTAGCACAAATCAGCCCCAAGCCAGCCAAAACCGGCACGGCAAACCCTCCCACCAGCATTCTGGAGATCAGCCCTTTGCCGAGCCAAACCCAAGACACGTCCCTGAGACCTCAAGCCCAACACTCACCCGGATCGCCGCCTCAAGCCCACGCATGGTTCCCAAATGCCGGACCGCAGCAGGTGGTCAGCGTAGCTTTGGAAGTCCAACCGGGGTTAGGAAGAAAAGCGGGGATACCTAAAAGAGCACTCCAGCCAATACTTCAGGAAGTGAGCTTACCAAGCTAGTTTTGCTTTTAGGCAGATTAGTTCTTGTAACTCTTTCTCTGAGCGTCGCCCCACGTGGCACCGAGAGAACCGTTCCGTGAGGTTTAAGAAGCTGACTGGCAGCGGGCCCGAGGAGGGCTGGCTTTGCTACTACAACGCCGGAGAACGAGTGGCCAAGCGCGATCCGGATGAGCAGTTGCGCTTCATGTCCTGGAAGGTGTCCATCGACCCGAAGCAAGCGGGAAGCTGAGTGCCCTTTGTGAAGCCGTTTCTTGACCTCGGATCGGGGCCCCAGGGTCGCTACTTGTAGCTGTTGCATCGCCTTTGCATCTTGAACCAATGGCTCTCCAAAGGTAGAGACGTGGTCACTGTGCACGTTCGATTCTGAGGTCATGGGAGCGGTTGGCAAGGGCAGCTCAACAACGAAGTGCTTCAAGCACAACTTCAGCAAGTCCCTCGACTGATCACTCTTCCAGTCTCCTTTTCCCATCCAACAGGTGTTGGTTTTCAAGTTCAGGGGCGGGCACACATTATATGTCAGTCGCACGGTGCGGAATGGCGGCCACAGAGTGGAGAGTGGAACCGACGAGAGCACAACGGCAGAGGACATCAAAGTGGAGAAGAGTAAAGTAGAACCGAGTACAGTAGAGTGGAGGTGGGTAGAGTACAGTGAACAATGCTAGAGCAGCGTAGAGATGAAGTGCATCAACAGAAGAGCAGAGAAGGGCACAGCACACCACATCAGTTGAAGAAAGGCCGGAAGAAAAGTTGAGAAGAGTTGCGTGGCAGAGTTATCAGAGTTCAGCTGTACAGACAGGAAAAGAGAGCACACGAGACAAGACAACAATGACAGACGGGATGAGAAGAGAGAGGACCGAGGAAAAGCACAAATCAGATGCGAGTTCTTCCCAGAAACTTCTGTTCTCGGCATTGCTGCAAGTTACTGACACTTCTAGGCTTATTTAGTTTTGTTTAGGTCAGGCATCACAGGGATAGATTAGCAGAGGGCTTCATACGATGCGGCCTTTCGTATATCAGTATCACCTCACATTGCATTGAACCAGCCATGTGGGGGCTGCTCGCAGGTTTGTTTATCCGGGCGAGATGTGGGAGAGGCTTGTAAATTACGACAAGGAGAACTACTTGATGGCCTGCACCGCCACTGAATGCAAATCTGAAGCGGATTGCGGCATTGTCCACCATCATGCTTACAGCATTCTGCATGCCGTGGAGATCGACAGCGTCAAGCTTGTGGCGTGCAGAAATCCATGGGGCAGCGATTCGGAATGGAACGGCCCGTGGAGCGATCGAAGTCCGGAATGGAAGGGGAAGCCGAGCATCGCCAAGGCTTTGAAGGTGGACTTCCAAACAGAAGGCATTTTCTGGATGGACTGGGAGGATTGGCAGTACATCTTTGGGCGTGCTGAAGTCATGAACTTCCAGATGCCTTCATCACGCGGCGACTTCCACAAGCAGCTTGTTCAAAGCCACGATGCGCCAGCGGTCCAGGATGACCAGCCTGATCCCTCCAATGACTTGTCCCATGACCGCGAAGAGGACTGCGCTACGCTTGTAAAGCTCTGAAAATTGAAGTTGGTCTCAGGTTGTTTGACTGTGGCCGTGGAGAGATTCACAATAAGTGGCCTGCCTTCCATGTGCCTGTGAGGATGATGTTGCCGATCCCGATGCTGATTCTGGTGGGGAATTGCTCGGTTGCACTGGGCTGGGCGAATGGAATGAACCAGCAATTGTCAGAGAGGGCCTTCTGATGGATCCAGGCGGGTCAAGAAAAGTGTTGTTGGAGAACGTGTTGTTGACACTTGTGCAGTGTGTGTTTGCATTGGTAGAACCAAGTCTATACTTTAGTCATGAATGTGTGATTTGGTATTTAGAGGATCTACACGGTGCCCTAGCGATGTGGTGTGCCTGCCCTGCGCTCCGAGAAATCGTGAGGTGAAAGCAAGGTCCGCTTCAAGAATGTGCCAAAGTGTATTCTTGGCAAGACCTTCTTCAGTCTCAAGGGTTCCACTGCCGAGTCGGGCCGCTGGATGATGGAGTACTACCCGCCCACCAAGCTTTTCGCACCTCAGCGAAAGCTCTCTCACAGCAGTTTTTGTTGCACAGCATGAATCAACACATTGTTTTCAGATGAAACACTTACAACCAATCAACCTGAGATTCGCTGGATTTTCGGATGATTTCTGAGGTTTGGCTGATGAAGGGGAAGACTGGCATGCTGCCCTTGGACGAAATGCTGCCCAAGCGCGGTTGGGATATCGAGCCGACGGATGGTTTCCAAACGAGCGACGGCCACGAAGCTTTGCTTACCCTCGCCTTTTCGTTTTCCCAGTTCTGGCGAGTTGAAAGGCCATCGTCCATCCAACTTTAGGACACCCGCCCTGTGCCGAAGCTAGAGGTTGTACGGACAGGCATCGAACATTCTGACTCATTCCGCTTCTTTGTTGGCCTTCACGGCGTTTTGTGGTGTGGTTTTGAGACACAAGAAAGGAATTGCTTCTCTTCAGCAAGTGCTTTGAGGAGGATGAGAAGTACTTCATTGTTCACACGAGCGATCCAATCGTGGGCGGCGTGATTGGAACCTTCCCCTTGCCTAAGCCACCTCCGCCGGATGAGGGCAGTCAGGACCCAGTCACAAAGTGCAGCGGACTTGGCGTGGACTGGAATCCTCCGCAGAAAATGGCAGAGGGCACTCAAACCAATCCAGGCGAGAACGATCACACCTTCAAGAATGTGCCGGCCGTGCTGATGGATGGTACATACATTGGCAGCAAATGCTGGCCAAAGGAAGGAACTTGGACCATCACTTATCAAGTTCCTTGCAAGCTGTATGTGTGGGCCAGGGACGGTGAGTACAGCGGAGGAGTTGATGAGTTGCTGAAAGCTAGAGGTGGTTGGGTTCGAGAGAAAGTTGATGGCTTTCAGCGCAGCGATGGTCATGCCCTGAATTTATGGAGCAAACGTTTCATTGATGGATCTGAGTACAGCTTGGATTTAAAGTCCTGCATGGTCGGCGGCGTGATTGGCACGCCTTTGGCCTCCACGGGCAAGGTGATCAAGTGCTCTGGCCTGGACATTGAATGGAATGCCCCACAGACCATGACTGAGGGCACCTTGACCAACCCGGGTGATCGCGACTACACCTTTGAGAATGTGCCCGCTTGCTTGGCCGGCGGCATTTATATCGGAACCCGAACTTGGCCCGAGGCGGGCACATGGACCATTGAGTATGAAGCCCCGACGATGTTGTATGCCGCTGGGTGGCAAATGTGTGTTTCCTTTCCGCGGAACGGTTTTCTATTAGGGTCGAAGATGCATATAGACATTTCGGCGTTCTGCGCCGGGCAACATGAGCGCTTTACAAGTTTCATAACCCTTTCAGTCGCTTGAGGTATGGATTGAAGGCGGCAAGTACGATGCAGGTGTTGCGGAGTTCTTGGCGGCCGATGGTTGGGTCAAGGAAGAAGATGGGAAGTTCAAGTTCCAGCGGCGGCAAGCGAAGGGCGTGAACCCCCTGAATTTGTGGGGTCGGCACTTTGCCGGTGGCACTTCTTGTAGCGCCCTGGCATTTGTTGGGGATGGGCAGTCAAATTGACGAAAAACAGCGATGTTTTTGTCACCGTGTTTGCGGACTAGAGGTGAACAAAACATAGGCCCTAGTAGGCTGGCTGGCTCACGGACCCCACAGGCGGGAATCCAAAGATCGAGTTGCCAAGTATTGCTTCAGTATGGCTACCCCCGCAGATGTGAAACTCAGACTGGTTCAGGTCTTTGCCTATTGCTTGCTCGTTGTGCTCAAACCGCCCAGGCATTCCGACCAATGGCCTCATGGTGGGTGGCGTGGTTTCTCAGTGCTCTGACGACTGCTGATGCCAGCTCGACTAGCCCTGAGCGGAGTTTCCTTCTCTTTCTCGCTATGCGTGCCTGGCATTCGTGCCTTGCCAAAGTTTGCTATGAGGAATGGAACGCTGAGGCACGTTTTACCTGGCGCTTGCATGCCTCCTAGAGAGGCTCTAAGTTTGAGATAGTAAGGTGTGATCATTTTTATTTTTTTTCAAGGGCAAAAGGCCTCCTGGTATGAGCAACTGGTTCGATGGTTTTTTCTGGAACAGTTGCCAGGAACAGTTGCCAGGCAAAATCGCCTGCATGTGACTGGCCCTGGCTTGCTGTGAAACAACCATTTAGCCCTTCAGCTTTGTGTTTCCGGGCTATGCCTTTGCCTTCGCTGGTTTCCTGCAGCCGGGAGCCTACCTGCTGCAGTGTGTGTGTGTGTGCGTCATATTGCCAGAAGTTGGTTGAGCGCCGGGAGAAAAGCAGGTCGGGCGACACGGAAAGCTTGCTCTGAGGTCAAGAACGCACCTGCCCCATGTCGCCCCATGTCACTCTCGCATACCCTTGCACCATGGCACCTGACAGGGCCTCATCATTCAATGTGTGGAGTTCTGGCAGTTTGGTTGCAGGCGTCGCCTTCCTTTCCCTTCATTGAAAGTGACTGCACTTCAATCCTATATCTTTCTCAACCCTTTTTGAGTACATCCGATAGAGCAACAGTAAATCCAGACGGCAGCATTTTTGTTGCACCCCAGCCCGCATTGCGGGTGGTGAGGTCTTGGGGCTCTCTGGGGATGTGGTGGCTGTGCCGTATGAAGACTAGGTTAGCTAAGAACCAACGGACCAAAGCTGCCTTTCCCTTGCGCATTTGCTGAAGGGGCGTAGACAATCGTCAAACAGACACTCCATGCTGACTGTAGTACTCATGTGTCGTGTGTCATCCTCCTGACTTGCCGACATTAAGGAGATTGAGCAAGCACAAGTTATCTACTAGTGCAGCTGTCAACAGTATTCCCAAGATAGCCAAAGAGCTGCTTCCGTGTGAGCAGCACTTCCAAACTTGCAGCTAGAAACGCGTAACCCACATGTCTTGCCATGGAGAGCCAAGCTGAAACCGCCAATTGTTGGAGGGTCAGTAGCCAATGCCCCCGCCTCTCCCACTAGCCCCGAAAGTGGCAAACACTGAAGGTTGGTTGCCGCTTCGTCCCAGATTCTAGTATAATGTGGGGCTCTAGACTGAACCCCACAGTGGAGGATGTTGTTTTGTCGAGTCACAGACCTGGTGGATTTTCGGTTGGTCTCTCAACAACACTGAATCAAATTGAGTTTGTACATATATCATATATCATATAAACATATATCATATATTTAAATTGAATGGTAGATTTAACAGCAGGACCTTTGTTTCCATGAAGCAATCGCACACAGATCCTTTGAGAGACTGCTTGGTGAGTTTGGCCAGACGAGAAAGACGTGAGTTCCTTGCAATTTGAGTGCTGTCACCTGGAGCTTTCAGGTTACCTTGATGGAGTTTGAAGGGGAGGCGGGTGTGCCAGTTGCCGAGCGGTCCGTTTTGCTTCCCGAGGAAATCTGGGCGCAAGGGACGCTGTGTCAGTCCCTTCAAAGGCACTCAATCCTTCCCTTGGGGTACCAAAGGGGCCCCTTTGCACTATGGAAAACGGGATTTGTGTCCGCCCCCCGTCGCAGGGCAGATTGTGCCGCACAAAGTAGTTGGCGACACAATTATTTGCCCCTTTGCATCATCTTTGCTTTTCCTTGCACAGAAGATAATACTTGAAGCTCTGCTAACAGCGCACAACTCCAGCTTTGTACTGGACTTGGCAGTATTTGCCCGCGCTTTGAGCTGCTGGTGTGGGCTTTAGGCGTTTTCCAATTAACCAGCAAGGTATGCTTTAGCGCCTCATGCTACCGTCATCTTTTACCGGTGTGCGCAGCTAAGCGGCTGTGTGATTGGTGGGTGCTCACCTTTGTGAATGGCCCCTCTCGGAACCGGTTGGATGCGGGCTCCTGGTAGGCGCCTGTTTTCTTACCAGGATGTTAACGTGTTCTAACAAGCGAAGTGCATGTGGCCATTGATGGACTTGGAAACATGTACAAGATACATTGCGCAGCAATAAGGACAACAAGGTGTTTGGGTCACGAGCAATCAGCCGTCCGAGTCAGCCGTCCAGCCTAAGGCCGGAGAAGGACTCCGAGCTTCCGAGCCAGAGGCGGGGCGGTAGAGCAGAGCAGGGGTTTCTGTGGGAGATACGAAGAGGGCTGCGATACTCGCGGAAGCAGCATTCCGCACGTAGGAACGAGAGACCTGTCTTGGAGGCGAATCTGAGAAGCGGCTTTGGGCATTTGGGTCGACTGCGCGTGTGGAACGTGTCATCCCCTGAGGTTCACGACGCTGTACTGCTGGATACAGACTTGCACTTGGTTGGGGCGCTGTTGGCCAGAACGCTGCTTCTGAGCAGCCTTGTGCCGATCGCCAGCCCAGGTGCCCAGTCGCAATCGCACGAGATGTATGCGGCACAGCAACACACGGCATGCGTTCAACGTGCCTATGATGAGTTGACCAACATGGGGCTGTGATCGTTTGACCATGGATTCTACACGTTGATCAGGATTTCGGCAAAGCCTACTACGCTACGATAGACCAACACCTAGAATGTTTCGAGCACAATTGCAGCACATCTAAGTTTTAGTCGGAATCACAAGTATTCGCCGGAAGCAAGAGAATCAGCCAGACTTGAAACGCATGCAAAGAACAAACAAGTGAGCTTTCATCTATGAGACTTAGTCGTTTTATGCCATGTGGTTGCTTGAAGGTTTGGCGAATGTGCCCCTCAAGCTGGCGGCCTAAGCCAATTCATGCGTCAAGCTTAGCATATCGTGGGTGCCCGCCAAGGGTTTTGGACAATTCTCACGTGGTGCAAAATGGAAGGTGATCAACTGCCCTTTTGGGATCAAACAGATGCAACAAGGGTGCAAATCTCTTAGGTTCAAACGCCGCTTCACCCTGGCATGAGGTAAAGCGTCGTGAGCCTTTTGCCTCAGCTAGATGATGTCTCTCCATCTGAGAGGTGGTCAAAGGTTCCAAGAAATAGAGTGAAGTTGCCCAGCCGAGGTGTTCTCTGAACACCTCAGCTTAGCAGTACCTCCGATTGGCCCAGTCTAGCCGACGTCTGCAGAGCGTCCAGAATGCGCCCAAAGGTTAAAAGTGCCTGGTTCTGATCCTTGAACTTCCAGTTGGCGTTGGTTTTGTAAGTCGATGTTCAAATAAGTAACAATTCTCAGCACTGCTGCGAAAAAGCAAAGGCCTTCTTTTTGTTCTTTTGCTTAGATCCCAGACCAAAGCCCCTGCAACAGTTGACCAGATCAGGACTCACGTGAGCAACTACCCTTCGCCAAACCACTAAGTTACTCGAGAATCTCTTGACAAATAGGACTTGCCAATTGTAGAAAGTATGATCTGCGGGAAGGTCCGCCGGATGTGCGGGAAGCTTCGCTCCATTGTATGCCAATGCTATGGCCAAGACGGCTGAAAGAACGGCCGGCAGGCGCGAGTTTCGCCGAACTGCCAAACAAGCAGTACTTTTCCTATCTCGACCCCCTTCATGGCCGAACATGACGAGAGACGGGCCAAAACATAACATCTTGCAGAAATACCATGGGCTGCTTGGCACTCAGGCAAAAGCCATCCCGACGGGGCCCCATAGGCGCCCAATAGGTGCCCAATAGGACCCAATGGTCAATGGTGCCCAAGGCCCACCAGGGCCCAACAAGGCCACATCGGGCCCAACAGCTCATTCTTGCCGCTCTTAGTCTGGGCGCTTTGTGCTTCAACTTCGTGATTTTGCCGTTTCTGTCAACATGCGACCGCCATTGGCTTGTGGCTCGGAGCGTGTCTGGTCCAACTCAAAGCCTGGGAAACGATCGCGCGTGTCTGGCTATGCGCAGACCGCAATGTTCTCGAGTCTTGTGAGACCTGTCTGGGTTCTTTCGATGCGTTTCGATGCGAGGACGGCCTCTTTGAACTGCCATCTTTTGAAGCGGGTCCGGGCAGTCTGCAAACATTCCTTGCGTCTGGCAAGACTGTTCGTTCAGGCGACTCAGGTATTGGGCTGCGATGCCCTGGGAGTGCGGTCTCGCCAGCTTGGCTTGAAACTTCACCTTCCAGCAGCCTGTTTTGCTAGGCTTGCTAGGCTCGGCTGAGCTTGCCCAGGGACTGTTGGGGCGGACACCTCGTGATGCCACCTGTCCTGGCTTGTGTTGGGACGGCAGCCAGAAGGTTCAAAAGCAGGCGGCCCAAGCAAGTGCGCCCAACGTCGTCGGCTTCAGCCCGAAGGACCAATGGCCGCAATCATGGCACCTTCACTCGGTTCAGTCTCCCTTGCGGAAGGGAAATAGGTCTGACAGACCACTCGGGCTCATTCCACAACTTCCGCAGAGGACTCCACATGCCGCTAGACGGAGACAGTTGCTTCTGCACCTGAAAGATGTTCCAGTGAGTTCAGTGGCTTGTCATGCAGCTGCTCATGGTGCCATGTGGGATCGATGCCCCAACGAAGGAAATTGTGGTCACAGAGGCCGTGTAGGGCTGCTTTTTGAAATGCGCCTTTGTTGACCCTACGCCCAGCATGGCCAACATTCTGGCAATGGCAACGCCAAACCCCAGGAAGTTCAGGATCCCCAAGGTGCCCAAGGCTGGCCTGGATTCAGATCGAACTGCCTGTTCCCTCCAGCCGTGCGCCGGGCTACGGTTTGAATCTATGTTGAATTGCTTGGGAGACCTGCAGCTGTGTGCCGGCGAAAGCTTTTGCGGGCGCCGGAGCATGCTTTTGAAATCGGTCAAACGCCAGCGGACCGCAGAGGCTGCGACAATGCGTAAGACGAGCGTAACCCGATTATTCCACATTTGGGACTGCAAGGTTCAGCCTGGTGGTGTCACACGTTGTTTGACGGTCTCGTCCCCCTTACGCCCTTGATTCTTTCGTGGGCGGCAAGTGATGATGAGGCATGTTTCACCGAAGCCGCCGTGAAAATGAGGCGATTGCATCCGAGCAACGCACGAAAGTGTGCTTAAAGCTGGCTTGCAGGCAGCAGCATTGATCTATCAACGTTGGTGCTTGTCAATCAGCATGTTTGAAAGGAATCGGCCGGAAGGTTGAATCATATCAACACCACTTCAAAGCAGTGGCTCTTCGTTTCACAGGTTGGTCCATGTCAGTGACTTTGTTGATATCTGGCTCGTATTGGTGTTTGCCTTGCCAAAAGAATGGCCCTTGATTTGAAGAAAGCCACGCCAAGCCCATGTTTGGCATCTTGCGATATGGAGTAACGAACCGTGAGAAGAGGTTGCCATTGCACATGAACCAGTAGTGCATTTGAGCATATGCCTTGTGCAGAGAGGAACGGAACGGCTGCAGGGCCCTTCGTACCAATTGGTTCCTTCCGATCTTGGGCTCGTGGGAGCATTCACCACCTTTCATAGCAGGTGAGCTAGCTGCACAGCTCACGCCAAAACAGGCCTAGCTGATCAAGCCAAATCACGGGTGAGCTAGCTGCACAGCTCACGCCAATACAGGCCTAGCTGATCAAGCCAAATCACGGGTGAGCTAGCTGCACAGCTCACGCCAATACAGGCCTAGCTGATCAAGCCAAATCACGGGTGAGCTAGCTGCACAGCTCACGCCAATACAGGCCTAGCTGATCAAGCCAAATCACGGGTGAGCTAGCTGCACAGCTCACGCCAATACAGGCCTAGCTGATCAAGCCAAATCACGGGTGAGCTAGCTGCACAGCTCACGCCAATACAGGCCTAGCTGATCAATCCAAATCACGCATTGCAAATGTTTCACATGCCTCGCGTGTTTCATGCCAATTTGGTCAAGATTCTTTGCACAGAAGAGAAGCGTGCGAGTGCTTCAGTGGGCTTCGGACCAACTTGCTCTTGCAATCTGTGCAGCCAGCAACCAGCAAGCTGAGCAATGTTTGTGCTCCGCTCCAACACAGGCTGGGTATGTCGGAGTGCTTGTTCCGTTTTGCTCCTGTCAGGCTCATCGATGTTGTTTGCGAGCGGATTGCCGTATGCAGTTGGAGCCTCGTAGCTGGCAGTTGGCGTCCCGGGGCGGAGTGGCAATTCAATCGGTCCCTTGTCTTGCAGCAGTATGTCAATGCAACTCGGAGGCCACTTGAAAGGCAGTTTTGAAAGCGCTGCGTCCCCGGGCAAGGCTTGCCTCCAAAGCACATGCCTCTATGGATCTATGCCGTACTTTCCACTATCCAGTGGCACACTTAAGTCCTCAAGCTTTAACGCGTAACTTGAGTCCCGGCTGCAGCGTGACGTCCTGAGCCTGGTCTTGCGAGGCACGCGCACGCAATGCGTCGCACCATTGGCAGCTGCGGCATTTCTTGACGGGCTGGCCTAGTGCTCGGAGCTCTTTACTTTGCAGAGGTATCCTGACACAATGGAGGAAAGCTATCCTTGAACCCGCAAGGCAGCTTCCATCAGAACCTGTCTTGGCCTTCCCGGCAGGACGCGACAGGTTGGCGAAAATGGAGGCGGACCTGTGGTTTGCGCCGAACGGCAGCAGATGCGTGGTGGTCTCCAAAGGTGCCCAGACAGATCCAGTGAAAGGGCGCTCAGAGTATGACCTTGGCCAACATCGTCACGCGGTTTGCGCGTGGGCGTCCGAAGCTCTTTGCGTGCCCAATCTGGATGGCACGCGTTGCCGCGAACTGGTAGCCATGCTGTGACTCAGGCAGCTAGCGAAGCTTGACTTGGTGTTTCCAACTCTCCATGACTAAAGCTCCAGCCTCCCCACTGGAGCGACTGCTGTGGCTCACTCCAAAGCTTTGGTTCACTCCATTGCTTTCGCTCTCTTTGGGCCCCGGTGGAATTGCTGGCCAAGCTACGGCGGCCCCAGCAAAGCTGACCAACAAATGGGCACTACGCCATGCTTGGTATTCGACACCCCGGACAGCGCAAGATGCGCAGACACCAACTGCTGGCTTGGTGGGGGGCAAGCAGCGCGGTTAATTGGCAGACCACCTGCATAGGAGCCCGTCCGAGCTGCGTGCTTTGCATTGCACTGGCCTTGCCTGGTTTGTGCGCTGAAATATGTTGTGTTGGCGATTCCAGACTCTGAGTGCTGTTCCTGTTCCAGTGTGGGATCAGAGTGCTGGACGTGCTTTCAGGGCTCTCGAAATTGACTGCACCGGTTGAGGGGCCGAGAATGTTTTTGCGGTTGGCATGCTTGGCACATGCGCCGCGCAAGCAGCAAGGAGAGGAACGTCTCTGAGCCCAAAGCGAGGCCGTGTGCCAGCCTGTGCTCCTTGCGGTTTGCACTTGAAGCAGGCAGCGTGCAACCGGGCACGAATGATGCCAACGAAAATCGGCTGTCGCCGAATTGCTTCGCTGCAGGCTGTCATTTTCGGAACGGGGTCGAGCTTGCGATTCACAGGTTGCCATGGCGCACGAGTTTCCTCTTGATTTGTCCTGGAACTGCGTTTGTCAGCCTGATGCTCCCGTGCAGGCCCGTGCACGCCTGAGGGAGCAAATGCCCTCTCAATGGCAACCATTTCAACCATTTGCTTTGTGAGGCTTTCATTTTGAGACCATTTGAACTAAAGCTAACCAGCATGTCAAACCAGCAAAGCACCGCCTGAATATGCCAAGCAAGTCAGATTCGGGTGTGTCAGAACAGTTCCTTCCAGTGTCATTTCAAAGCGTTCTTTGCAGCTACATGTGCAATCGTTCGACTTTTGGCGGGCCAAAGAA
Organism: Effrenium voratum; assembly: GCA_963377175.1. NCBI lineage: Eukaryota > Dinophyceae > Suessiales > Symbiodiniaceae > Effrenium > Effrenium voratum. Next base: position 213,552 of record CAUJNA010003664.1, on the reverse strand, counting down.
AGCCCTTTCGCGACTGCACAAGCTTCCCTCGAAAGCTTACGATTCGATTTGCATCACGCGCGTCGCATGTGAACATTTCCGGGCTCGCGTCCGACCAGCAAGAAGCGTGCTAAGCAGCGAGTCTCTGTTGCAAGCGTTGTTCGAGCACGTTCTAATAAGGTAGCTGCACCGGCAGTCTGTCCAGCTCGGCCATGCGCCCGGCAGCTCAAGCTTCACGAGAAGGGCCGTGGCCAGCCTGCCAGAGGAAATGCGACTTGGGTTTATGGTTTTTCACCGTCACCAGCAAGAAGCTCTGGAGGCTCCAATGCACTTTGCGCCTTGGACGCTTTTCTTGCGCGCAGGACACTTTGAAGTGTGCCACTTTGCTTTGCGGTTAGGGCGTTTAAGGCGTTCTGTTCTGCGCGCACATGAGTGGGCGCGCTCTTGCGCTGCTAAGGGAGGTAGAGGCTCAAGTTCGCAAGATGGACACAAACGCGCGCGCTGTCACAGCCAGGGCCAGAGTTGCTGGATGGCATCCTTTGCCCTCTAGTTTGACCGGATGCGCAACACGTCTTGGAGAAAAGAAGCCTTTCCACAGACAGAACGAGCGTCGCAAGAGCGGGTGTTTTTTCTTTCGCTGGAAGACATGTTGAACAGAGCTCGTTGAGCCAAGATGCAAGCATTTGCACTGGGCCAAGCCGTCTGAAAGACCAAATCCTAGACAGGAAAACCATCTGGGAGAATTGTACCCCGACAAATGAGGTCGCAAAAGGATGGAAGGCCGCCGATTGCGTGAATGAGAGGCACCTTTGTTTCGAACGACCCCCAAGCAATGGTAGTCAACCATAGTCAACCTGGAGGTGCTTCAGAATCACCCGTTTTGGAAATCAAGTTTGCCGATGGCAAAAGCACGACTTGCAGCCTTTGGTTGTTGACGGCCAACAACGTGCCAATGGCGATGCAAGCGGAAGAGCGCTTTCAATTCTCCCGAAAGCTGGCCTGAAAGAGGCCGTGCTTGTACCTGGAACCAGCGGAAGAGAGGGCAAGATTGTGGGCAAATTGCGTGTGACGGTGCCCTTTGCCCCATGGGACCACATGGGGTTGGCACGGCAGGGGTCCCACGGATACATTTAGCCCATGTGTGGGCAGCGGCAGGGGGGTCGATTCCCGCCCGGTCCAGGTGGGGGGGTTCTCAAATGCATGCACAGCATGTCCGTGAATAGCCTGCGCAAGGAATCACATTCGCGCAAGATCTTCAATTGGGCACATTCACTGTGCGGCAGACATATTCCAGCACGGTGATAGAGCCCAAAGATGCCCAAAGCATGATGGGGTTGGGCAGGGCGGCGCACCCACAATTTTCACAAATACCAGGAGGCCCCCAATTTTCCCATGTCCTCTTGGGGAAAGATGCAATCTTGCACAAGGCTCATGTTTGTTTGCCACAACAGCTTCAGAAAACCTTTGCTCCAGTCGATGCTTGTCTTGCTTGACAGTGCGGCGAGAGTGCACGCTTCACGCTGAGTGAGTTGCCCTGCTGTGCAACTGCTGGGAGAAGGTTGCTGGAGTGTTTCAATTGGGAAAAACTCGTGAATGCCCGTGCTAGAGTGGCCAAGGCATTTGCCACAGGCTCTCCCAGCTTGAACCCAAAGGAGTTTGGGCAAAATGAGGTAGATTCCAGGTAGATGTGACAACGAAGCTGACAAGGTTCACAGGGCGGGTTTGCGCAGCCTGATCCTGCATAACCGTCAGCGCTTTTGACCCAAGGCGATGCGCAACCCACAGCCTGCCCAGCATCCCTTTCAAGTGACACGCCCGCAACGGCATCTTGGCTTTTCGAGGGCAAGACATTTCAACATTTGAAGTCGCAGGAGTTGTGTTAGCTGCGTTTGTTTGAAGAGCTGGCGTGAAGGGCTTGGGCAATTCGAGCGTGTTTATGTTGGCAGGTCTGGAAAATGGGTTTCGACCCCACCAGTAGCTTCGCTAATGCGAACGGTGCGTTCTCGTGCTGAGCCAGATTAGGCCTGATCTTCTCTTCAGTTCAGACTTGTGCGCAACAGATCGCAAAAGCAACATCCTACCTGCCCAGCGGCGCCTCGGTTCGTTGGGGCGATGGTGCAGAGTTTAATGCCTTTCCCTGCTCGATTGGGTGCATCTGAGGTGCTCAGCTGCCTGCAAAAAGCGGGCAAGCTGCGGATGTTTGCAACTCGCCATGCTTTGCACCCCTAGCGACACTGCCTTTGTTTGCGCGAAGGGTGCGTGAGCCCGGCACAAGCTGTGCTGTGTCAGATTTGTTCGGCACAGTGCATATCTCCGGCTCCGCTGTCAGCGCTGCACCCTTGCCAAGCTGTTGCGACTTTTTGCCTGGCTTGTCAATGCCGCTTCTCCAGCAAACGGATGTGAGACTCCCAGCAAACTACTCGCAATGAGCGTTAAATAGGCGTTGACTGCCAGCTACTCTCTGCGAAAGTGTTGGGCGACCTGAAACGGAAGTGCTTGATTTGAGCTGCACGAAACACGAAACCGACTGCTGCCGCATTTTGCCGCCCGCGCCTTGGTCTTGATTGATGCTGCGCAGCGAGGAAAACAGCGGCACGCCGTCACGGAGAGATTTGTTTTTTGATGATTGTCGGGTGTGCGTGCGTGTGTGTAGGCATGTTGGCGAAGCTGACAGTGAGACATTGGCCTTTGAAGCTGGGGGATTTGGGATGCTCCGGTCATGCTTACGTAGCCCTGTCCTGGTTGGCTTGGCTCGAGCTGTGCGTTCGGCAAATCCTGTTCGAGGAAAACACGTTCCGAGAAATGGCGAATCATAGGCGCCTCACAGCCTTCAACGTCCTTGGCTCAGAAGCTCAGTTTTCGGATGTGGAATCTGGATGCATCATTTGGCTTCGGGTAAACACTTACACACCAGACATCCTTTCAGAGACTGGAATTTGTGCTAGACCTGGAGTCTTTGTCAGGTTAGCTTGATGGGGTGAGTGAAGAGGGGCCGGGTGTCCGAGCGGTGCGTTTGGCTGATTCGTTCAAACGCATTCCTCAATCCTTGTCTTGGAATGGTTATTGAACGGGAACCGATTGCGCGCAGGAAATGCAAAAACACCCTGCTTGACAGGAGGATCACAGGCAGTGGACCAAATCCTGTCAATCATCCCTAGGAAACCTCTGCAAAGGGGCCCCGTTTGGTAACTAAGGGGCCTTTTTAAGAATCTGTGTTCTTTCTCCGCACTGCTTTTTCCTCAACAGCTAAAAGCTTTGGGGTCTCAGCCCAGATAAGCTCCAAGGTGGTCTGGGGCGGCCCTGAGGTAAGGTTCCGCAAAGGTTCCACCAAGGGTTCCACGAGATTCTGCGAGAGCTGCGGGGTGGTCCGGGGCAGGCCCTGTGAGGTAAGCTTACACAGGTTGAACAAGGGTCCACAAGGGTTCCACAAGGGTGCCCTGCAGGGTTCCAGAGAGTTCCACAAGGGTTCCACAAGTGTTCCACAAGCGTCCCACAAGGGTTCCAGGTTTTACCAGGGTTCCATCGAGGTTCACGAGGGTTCTGCGAGGTAAGAGCTAAAGCGACAAAGCAAACCCTGCGAGCAAGCGTGCGTGCGTGCGTGCGTGCGTGCGTGCGTGCGTGGGTGGGTGGGTGGGTGGGTGGGTGGGTGGGTGGGTGGGTGGGTGGGTGTGTTTGTGGGTGGGTGTGTCTGTGGGTGGGTGTGTCTGTGTGTGGGTGTGTCTGTGTGTGTGCGTGTGCGTGCGCGTGTGCGTGTGCGTGTGCGCCTGCGCGTGCGTGCATGCGTGCGTGCGTGCGTGCGCGTGCGTGCGCGTGCGTGCGCGTGCGTGCGCGTGCGTGCGCGTGCGTGTTCGGGTGCGTGCGTGTGCGTGCGTGTGCGTGCGTGTGCGTGTGCGTGCGTGTGCGTGCGTGTGCGTGCGTGTGCGTGCGTGTGCGTGCGTGTGCGCGCGTGTGCGCGCGTGTGCGCGCGTGTGCGCGCGTGTGCGTGTGCGCGTGCGCGTGTGCGTGTGCGCGTGCGCGTGCGCGTGCGCGTGTGCGTGTGCGTGTGTGTGTGTGTGTTGTGTGTGTGTGGTGAACGTGGTGTGTGTGGTGTGTGTGGTGTGTGTGGTGTGTGTGTGTGTGTCTGGTGTGTGTGGTGAATGTGTGTGTGGTGTGTGTGCATGGTGTGTGTGTGTGTATGGTGTGTGTGTGTGTGTGGTGTGTGTGTGTGGTGTGTGTGTGGTGTGTGTGTGATGTGTGTGTGATGTGTGTGTGTGTGATGTGTGTGGTGTGTGTGATGTGTGTGTGTGTGTGTGTGTGTGTGTGTGTGTGTGTTTGTTTTATCCACACATTGTGGTTGTTGGATTGTGACTCAGCACAACGATGCGAGGTGCTGAAGCGGCGGGCAGAGAAGGAAGTGGTAGGGTGCCCCGAGAGTCAACTCGGCGGGTCACTGGATTCATTACCGGCGAAATGTAGCCAAAGCTACAAGGGAAAACCGGCCACAAAGGGCCTCATAAAGTCTGTGCGCCAGAGTCTCTGGAAACAAGGGAACCCCGACAAGTCGTTGAAGTCTCCAAGTCAAACGATGAAATAACTATTCTCTATGGGTTCCAATGAAACAAACTGCACTGGAGGCAACCCAAAGGTAAACTTGAGAGACCGCCTTCGAAGCGCGTGGTTCCACACATTTTTGGCTTCTGTGCAATATTGCATGTCTTGACGCAGTGAATTGTCATAGGTGGATTGATGAATGCGGTGGCAGATTGTAGGAGATACAAAGGTATGAGATGCGTTGCTTACCTTTTCTTTCTTGATGGGGAACGCGTTGTTCCACTCTTTAGCGGAAGCATGCGGAAGCATCATTATGCTTTCCTTAGCAAGGGCTTAGAAACGCAGTGTCGCCGGAGCTCATGTTAGTTTTCCCTGTGACACGTGTTATCTCCCGAGGTTCATGATCCTTTACTGCTGGCCACAGACTTCCACTTGGCTGGGGCGTTTTTGGCCAGAAGGTTGCTTCTAAGCGTCCCTGTGCCGATCGCCAGCCCCGGTGCCCAGTTGCAGCCGTCGCACGAGATTTGTGAGGTACGTCAACATACAGGATGCTTTCAAGTTGCCAATATGATTTATCCAATATGGGCCTGCGATCGATTTCACCGTGGATTCCGCACGCTGACCAATATTCGAAGTAACCTAGGTTTTCTATCCAAAATGTCAGCCGCCGGAATGCAACATGCATCTGAATTTAGCATCTCAACCAGCAATACAGACATGTTTCGGAAAGGCCATGAGCTGCTCACTCCACGCAGGCAGAAGCCGAAACTTACGGAGAGGTCTTCTTCGAAAAGCCGAATCCAGCTAGCGTGCCTCGATCTGATCTCCAGCATGTTTGAGCTTGGCGAGTGGTCCATATGATGACACAGATGTCGAACTTTTAAGTTTTAGACGGAATCACACATAGCAAGAGAAGCCGCCGCGCGTGAAACGCAGGCAACAAATATATGCAGAGAGCGCTTGCCAAGTGTGGGAAGTACCATCTGCGGGAAGTTGTGCGGGGAAGCTTCGCGACACTCGATATGCAATGGCCAAGACGCCTGAAAGAATGACCTGCAGGCCATAATTTCGCAATGTCAAACAGAGTGCTTTGCTGTTACTCTTGGCCGATTTCGGGAGACGGCCCAAAATATAAGCTACATTTGGGGCTCATTTCAAACCCCAGGCTTCTGTTTTAATTACCGCCGGGGAGAGTGCAAAGTTGGCAAGAGCTACGCGTGCGCAAGGAGCGTGCAAGTGCGGCCCAACGGATGCGCAACGGTTTCATGCTAGCTTCATGAAGACGACACAATTTAACCATCAACAACTAACACGAGCAAACCCGCCCAAGCAACGCGCAAGCCGCGCACAAGCTGCGCGCCAGCCCCAGCAAAGCATCTACCCTTTGCTGCCTGGATGTCCTTAGCGAGGCCTGAATACCCTTCGCATGCCTGTGGCACAAACCACACGAACATTTCGCAAACCGAGGTCACCAAAAACTAGTTTATGCGTTACTGCGCGCAAGTCAAGGGCCCAATCCCAGGCCAAAGAATTTAGGAAAATCTTGCGGTAATGCCCTGGGCTATCATCCCGACGAGGCCCAATAGGTGCCCAGTAGGAGCCAATGGTCAATGGTGCCCAAGGCCCAACAGGGCCCAGCAAGGCCACATCGGGCCCAACAGCTCCTTGCTGCAATCAATGGTGCAGGACAGATGTTCTCCCTTCGGCACTCCATTCTCGCTCATTTTAAGTGATCGATCCGTTTTGTGAGCACATGTGGATTGAACATGCTTTGGACCGCCCGTGCAAGTGTATAGACCCCATTCAATCCGTACAAGTCAATGTATCACAAGGCGCGACATTCCTTGGGCGATCGCAGGGAATGTGGCGCCAATGCCCATTGGCGTAGCGCTCGGATCCGTGATTTTAGTCCGTTGAATTGCGCGCGTTTGGCTTGCAAAGCAAACCACTCCGCACCTCGCGCAAGCCCCGGCACTGGCAGACATCACCAGTCTTTGCCAGCTGGCAGCATTTATTTGTGCCACTTCCGTATACTTCCGTCACTTGCAGGAGCCAGTCCAGAGTACCTGATGCTATGGCTTGCGGCGTGTTTCCGCTCTTTGGTTTGTAAGGTGTGTGCTTCAACTTCGTGATTTTGCCGTTTCTCTCAACATACGACCGCCATTGGCTTGTGGCTCGGAGCGTGTCTGGTCCAACTCAAAGCCTGGGAAACGATCGCGCGTGTCTGGCTATGCGCAGACCACGATGTTCTCGAGTCTTGTGAGTCGACCTGTCTGGGTTCTGTCGATGCGTTTCGATGTGAGGACAGCCTCTTTGAGCTGCCATCTTTTGAAGCGGGTCCGGCCGGTCTGCAAACATTCCTTGCGTCTTGCAAGACTGTTCGTTCAGGCGACTCAGGTATTGGGCTGCGATGTTCTGGGAGTGCGGTCTCGCCAGCTTGGGTTGAAACTTCACCTTCCAGCAGCCTTTTTTGCTAGGCTTGCCAGGCTGAGCTTGCCCAGGGACTGTTGGGGCGGACACCTCGTGATGCCACCTGTCCTGGCTTGTGTTGGGACGGCAGCCAGAAGGTTCAAAAGCAGGCGGCCCAAGCAAGTGCGCCCAACGTCGGCGCCAGCCCGGCGATTCGTTCGCAACATCGAAGGACTAGTGGCCGCAATCATGGCACCTTCACTCGGTTCTGTCTCCCTTGCGGAAGGGAAATATGTTTGACAGGGCTTTGGAGAGCACAGTACCCAACCACATAAGCGCGCACCACTCGGGCTCATTCCACAACTTCCGCAGAGGACTCCACATGCCGCTAGACGGTGATTGTCGCTTCTGCACTGGGTGAAAGATGTTCCAGTGACTTCAGTGGCTTGCCATGCAGCTGTTCATGCTGCCATGTGGGATCGATGCCCAAACGAAGGAAGTTGTGGTCACAGCGGCCGTGTAGGGCTGCTGTTTGAAATGCGCCTTTGTTGACCCTACCCCCAGCATGGCCAAGATTCTGGCGATGGCAGTGCCAAACCCCAGGAAGTCCAGGTTTTGCAGGATGCCCAAGGCTGGCCTGGATTCAGATCCAACTGCCTGTTCCCTCCAGCCGTGCGCCGGGCTACGGTTTGAATCTATGTTGAATTGCTTGGGAGATCTGCAGCTGTGTGCCGGCGAAAGCTTTCGTGGGCGCCCAGAGCTGGCGGCTTCAAACGTCAGCGGACCGGAGAGGTTACGACGGAATGCGTAGGGCCAGCGTAACCCAAGGATTGGCAAAACGCCAGGCCCACATTTGGAACGAAACGGTTCGGACCGCAAGTGGTTTCACTTGTTGTGTGATGGTCTCGTTCCCCTTGCGCCCTTGATTCTTTCCTGGGCAAGTGATGATGATGCATGTTTTCACCGAAGCCGGCGTGAAAATGAGGCGATTGCATCCGAGCAACGTAGCACGAAAGTGTGCTTTGGGAAAGCCTAAGTTGTAAGCAGCGGTGTTGATCTATCAATGTTGTTGCGTTCCCATCAGCATGTTTGAAAGGAAGCGGCCTACCAACACCACTTCCAACAAGTGGCTCTTCGTTCCACAGGTTGGCCCATGTCAGTGACTTTGTTGATATTTGGCTCGTATTGGTGTTTGCCTTGCCAAAAGAATGGCCCTTGATTTGAAGAAAGCCACTCCAAGCCCATGTTTGGCATCTTGCGATATGGAGTAACGGACCATGAGAAGAGGTTGCCATTGCACATGAACCAGTAGTGCATTTGAGCATATGCCTTGTGCAGAGAGGAACGGAATTGCTGCAGGGGCCCTCGTGCCAATTGGTTCCTTCCGATCTTGGGCTCGTGGGGGCATTCACCACCTTTCATAGCAGGTGAGCTAGCTGCACAGCTCACGCCAAGAGGCCTAGCTGATCAAGCCAAATCACGCATTGCAAATGTTTCACATGCCTCGCGTGTTTCATGCCAGTTTGGGCAAGGTTCTTTGCACAGAAGAGAAACGTGCGAGTGCTCAGCAACTTGCTTGTGCAACCCGTGCAGCCAGCAACACGCAAGCTGAGCAATGTTTGTGCTCCGCTCCAACACAGGCTGGGTATGTCGGAGTGCTTGTTCGGTTCTGCTCCTGTCAGGCTCATCGATGTTGTTTGCGAGCGGATTGCCGTATGCAGTTGGATCCTCGTAGCTGGCAGTTGGCGTCCCGGGGCGGAGTGGCAATTCAATCGCGGTCCCTAGTCTTGCAGCAGTATGTCAACGCAACTCGGAGGCCGCTTGAAAGGCAGTTTTGAAAGCGCTGCGTCCCCGGGCAAGGCTTACCTCCAAAGCACATGCCTCTATGGATCTATGACGTACTTTCCACTATCCAGTGGCACACTTAAGTTCTCAAGCTTTAACGCGTAACTTGAGTCCCGGCTGCAGCGTGACGTCCTGAGCCTGGTCTTCCGAGGCACGCGCAGGCAATGCGTCGCACCATTGGCAGCTGCGGCATTTCTTGACAGGCTGGCCTAGTGCTGTTCGGAGCTCTTTACTTTGCAGAGGTATCCTAAGAGAGGCGACAACCTGACACAATGGAGGAAAGCCGTCCTTGAACCCGCAAGGCAGCTTCCATCAGAACCTGTCTTGGCCTTCCCGGCAGGACGCGACAGGTTGGCGAAAATGGAGGCGGACCTGTGGTTTGCGCCGAACGGCAGCAGATGCGTATTGGCCTCCAAAGGTGCCCAGACAGATCCAGTGAAAATGCGCTCAGAGTATGACCTTGGCCAACATCGTCACGCGGTTTGCGCGTGGGCGTCCGAAGCTCTTTGCGTGCCCAATCTGGATGGCACTCATTGCCGCGAACTGGTAGCCATGCTGTGACTCAGGCGGCTAGCGAAGCCTGACTTGGTGTTTCCAACTCTCCATGACTAAAGCTCCAGCCTCCCCACTGGAGCGACTGCTGTGGCTCACTCCAAAGCTTTGGTTCACTCCATTGCTTTCGCTCCCTTCGGGCCCCGGTGGAAATGCTGGCCAAGCTACGGCGGCCCCAGCAAAGCTGACCAGCAAATGGGCACTGCGCCATGCTTGGTATTCGACACCCCGGACAGCGCAAGATGTGCAGACACCAACTGCTGGGTTGGTGGGGGGGCGTGTCTGAGCTGCGTGCTTTGCATTGCACTGGCCTTGCCTGGTTTGTGCGCTGAACTATGTTGTGTTGGCGATTCCAGACTCTGAGTGCCGTTCCCGTTCCAGTGTGGGATCAGAGTGCTGGACGTGCTTTCAGGGCTCTCGAAATTGACTGCACCGGTTGAGGGGCCGCGAATGTTTTTGCGGTTGCCATGCTTGGCACATGCGCCGCGCAAGCAGCAAGCAGAGGAACGTCTTTGAGCCCAAGGCGAGGCAGTGTGCCAGCCTGTGCGCCTTGCGGTTTGCACTTGAAGCAGGCAGCGTGCAACCAGGCACGAATGATGCCAACAAAAATCGGCTGTCGTCGAATTGCTTCGCTGCAAGCTGTCATTTTCGGAACGGGGTCGAGCTTGCAATTCACATGTTGCCATGGCTGCGCACGAGTTTCCTCTTGATTTGTCCTGGAACTGCGTTTGTCAGCCTGATGCTCCCGTGCACGCCTGAGGGAGCAAATGCCCTCTCAATGGCAACCATTTCAACCATTTGCTTTGTGAGGCTTTCATTTTGAGACCATTTGAACTAAAGCTAACCAGCATGTCAAACCAGCAAAGCACCGCCTGAATATGCCAAGCAAGTCAGATTCGGGTGTGTCAGAACAGTTCCTTCCAGTGTCATTTCAAAGCGTTCTTTGCAGCTACATGTGCAATCGTTCGACTTTTGGCGGGCCAAAGAAAGCCCTTTCGCGACTGCACAAGCTTCCCTCGAAAGCTTACGATTCGATTTGCATCACGCGCGTCGCATGTGAACATTTCCGGGCTCGCGTCCGACCAGCAAGAAGCGTGCTAAGCAGCGAGTCTCTGTTGCAATCGTTGTTTGAGCACGTTCTAAGGTAGCTGCACCGGCAGTCTGTCCAGCTCGGCCATGCGCCCGGCAGCTCAAGCTTCACGAGAAGGGCCGTGGCCAGCCTGTCGCCAGAGGAAATGCGACTTGGGTTTCTGGTTGGTCACCATCACCTGCAAGAAGCTCCGGAGGCTCCAACGCACTTTGTGCCTTGGACGCTTTTCTTTGCGCGCAGGACACTTTGAAATTTGCCACTTTGCTTTGCGGTTAGGGCGTTTAAGGCGTTCTGTTCTGCGCGCACATGAGTGCGCGCGCTCTTGCGCTGCTAAGGGAGGCAGAGGCTCAAGTTCCCAAGATGGACACAAACGCGCGCGCTGTCACAGCCAGGGCCAGAGTTGCTGGATGGCATCCTTTGCCCTCTAGTTTGACCAGATGCGCAACACGTCTTGGAGAAAAGACGCCTTTCCACAAACAGAACAAGCGTCTCAAGAGCAGGTGTTTTTTTCTTTCGCTGGAAGATATGTTGAACAGAGCTCTTTGAGCCAAGATGCAAGCATTTGCACTGGGCCAAGCCGTCTGAAAGACCAAATCCTAGACAGGAATTTGGTCCCAGGCCATTCTTCTAAAGGGGGCTGTTTCCGTGAGCCTCGTCATCTAGATCGAACTCTTGCCATTCTATACTCGTTTAGTTGGCTCAGATGCCCAGTGTCCATGGGGAAAAAGAGCACCCTTTTTTTGTGTGGTTGAGTTTAAAGGGAACCCTTCCCAGAAAAAGGAAAAAAGGACGCCACTGGGCAACTGGGTTGGTGTCGAAGGCTAGGGGGCTGCTTTTGACCAGCCCCCCGTCGCTCGCTTCGCTCGTCTCGGCCTGGCCACCATCTGGGAGAATTGTACCCCGACAAATGAGGTCGCAAAAGGATGGAAGGCCGCCGATTGCGTGAATGAGAGGCACCTTTGTTTCGAACGACCCCCAAGCAATGGTATAGTCAACCATAGTCAACCTAGAGGTGCTTCAGAATCACCCGTTTTGGAAATCAAGTTTGCTGATGGCAAAAGCACGACTTGCAGCCTTTGGTTGTTGACGGCCAACAACGTACCAATGGCGATGCAAGCGGAAGAGCGCTTTCAATTCTCCCGAAAGCTGGCCTGAAAGAGGCTTTGCTTGTACCTGAAACCCGTGTGACGGTGCCCTTTGCCCAATGGGACCACGGGGTCGGCACGGCAGGGGTCCCACGGATACATTTAACCTATGTGTGGACAGCGGCAGGGGGGTCGATTCCCGCCCGGTCCAGGTGGGGGGGTTCTCAAATGCATGCACAGCATGTCCGTGAATAGCCTGCGCAAGGAATCACATTCGCGCAAGATCTTTAATTGGGCACATTCACTGTGCGGCAGACATATTCCAGCACGGTGATAGAGCCCAAAGATGCGCAAAGCATGATGGGGTTGGGCAGGGCGGCGCACCCACAATTTTCACAAATACCAGGAGGTCCCCAATTTTCCAATGTCCTCTTGGGGAAAGATGCAATCTTGCACAAGGCTCATGTTTGTTTGCCACAACAGCTTCAGAAAACCTTTGCTCCAGTCGATGCTCGTCTTGCTTGACAGTGCGGCGAGAGTGCACGCTTTACGCTGAGTGAGTTGCCCTGCTGTGCAACTGCTGGGAGAAGGTTGCTGGAGTGTTTCAATTAGAAAGCAACTCGTGAATGCCCGTGCTAGAGTGGCCAAGGGATTTGCCACAGGCTCTCCCAGCTTGAACCCAAAGGAGTTTGGGCAAAATGAGGTAGATTCCAGGTAGATGTGACAACTAAGCTGACAAGGTTCACAGGGCGGGTTTGCGCCCTGATCCTGCCTAACCGTCAGCGCTTTTGACCCAAGGCGATGCGCAACCCACAGCTTGCCCAGCATCCCTTTCAAGTGACACGCCCGCAACGGCATCTTGGCTTTTCGAGGGCAAGACATTTCAACATTTTAAGTCGCAGGAGTTGTGTTAGCTGTGTTTGTTTGAAGAGCTGCCGTGAAGGGCTTGGGCAATTCGAGCGTGTTTATGTTGTCAGGTCTGGAAAATGGGTTTCGACCCCACCAGTAGCTTCGCTACTGCGAACGGTGCGTTCTCGTGCTGAGCCAGATTAGGCCTGATCTTCTCTTCAGTTCAGACTTGTGCGCAAAAGATCGCAAAAGCAACATCCTACCTGTCCGCCTCGGTTCGTTGGGGCGATGGTGCAGAGTTTAATGCCTTACCCTGCTCGATTGGGTGCATTCTGAGGTGCTCGGCTGCCTGCAAAAAGCGGGCAAGCTGCGGATGTTTGCAACTCGCCATGCTTTGCACCCCTAGCGACACTGCCTTTGTTTGCGCGAACGGTGCATGAGCCAGGCACAAGCTGTGCCGTGTCAGATTTGTTCGGCACAGTGCATATCTCTGGCTCCGCTGTCAGCGCTGCACCCTTGCCAAGCTGTTGCGACTTTTTGCCTGGCTTGTCAATGCCGCTTCTCCAGCAAACGGATGTGAGACTCCCAGCAAACTACTCGCAATGAGCGTTAAATAGGCGTTGACTGCCAGCTACTCTCTGCGAAAGTGTTGGGCGACCTGAAACGGAAGTGCTTGATTTGAGCTGCACGAAACACAAAACCGACTGCTGCCGCATTTTGCCGCCCGCGCCTTGGTCTTGATTGATGCTGCGCAGCGAGGAAAACAGCGGCACGCCATTCACGGAGAGATTTGTTTTTTGATGATTGTCGGGTGTGCGTGCGTGTGTGTAGGCATGTTGGCGAAGCTGACAGTGAGACATTGGCCTTTGAAGCTGGGGGATTTGGGATGCTCCGGTCATGCTTACGTAGCCCTGTCCTGGTTGGCTTGGCTCGAGCTGTGCGTTCGGCAAATCCTGTTCGAGGATAACACGTTCCGAGAAATTGCGAATCATAGGCGCCTCACAGCCTTCAACGTCCTTGGCTCAGAAGCTCAGTTTTCGGATGTGGAATCTGGATGCATCATTTAAGGCTTCGGGTAAACACTTACACACCAGACATCCTTTCAGAGACTGGAATTTGTGCTAGACCTGGAGTCTTTGTCAGGTTAGCTTGATGGGGTGAGTGAAGAGGGGCCGGGTGTCCCAGTTGACCGAGCGGTGCGTTTGGCTGATTCGTTCAAACGCATTCCTCAATCCTTGTCTTGGAACGGTTATTGAACGGGAACCGATTGCCCGCAGGAAATGCAAAAACACCCTGCTTGACAGGAGGATCACAGGCAGTGGACCAAATCCTGTCAATCATCCCTAGGAAACCTCTGCAAAGGGGCCCCGTTTGGTAACTAAGGGGCCTTTTTAAGAATCTGTGTTCTTTCTCCGCACTGCTTTTTCCCCAACAGCTAAAAGTTTGGGGTCTCAGCCCAGATAAGCTCCAAGGTGGTCTGGGGCGGCCCTGAGGTAAGGTTCCACAAAGGTTCCACCAAGGGTTCCACGAGATTCTGCGAGAGCTGCGGGGTGGTCCGGGGCAGGCCCTGTGAGGTAAGCTTACACAGGTTGAACAAGGGTCCACAAGGGTTCCACAAGGGTGCCCTGCAGGGTTCCAGAGAGTTCCACAAGGGTTCCACAAGTGTTCCACAAGCGTCCCACAAGGGTTCCAGGTTTACCAGGGTTCCATCGAGGTTCACAAGGGTTCTGCGAGGTAAGAGCTAAAGCGACAAAGCAAACCCTGCGAGCATGCGTGCGTACGTGCGTGTGTGCGTGCGTGGGTGGGTGGATGGGTGGGTGTGGGTGGGTGTGTCTGTGGGTGGGTGTGTCTGTGTGTGGGTGTGTCTGTGTGTGTGCGTGTGCGTGCGCGTGCGCGTGTGCGTGGGCGCGTGCGCGTGCGTGCGTGCGGGTGCGCGTGCGTGCGTGCGTGCGTGCGCGTGCGTGCGAGTGCGAGTGCGTGCGCGTGCGTGTGCGTGTGCGTGTGCGTGTGCGTGTGCGTGCGTGTGCGTGCGTGTGCGTGCGTTTGCGTGCGTGTGCGTGCGTGTGCGCGCGTGTGCGTGCCTGTGCGTGCGTGTGCGTGCGTGTGCGTGCGTGTGCGCGCGTGTGCGCGCGTGCGCGCGCGTCTGCGCGCGTGTGCGCGCATGTGCGCGTGTGCGCTTGCGCGTGCGCGTGCGTGTGTGCGTGTGCGTGTGCGTGTGCGTGTGCGTGTGCGTGTGTGTGTGTGTTGTGTGTGTGTGTGTGGTGAACGTGGTGTGTGTGTGTGGTGAACGTGGTGTGTGTGGTGTGTGTGTGTGTGGTGTGTGTGTGTGTGCATGGTGTGTGTGTGTGTATGGTGTGTGTGTGTGTGTGGTGTGTGTGTGTGGTGTGTGAGTGTGTGTGGTGTGTGTGTGTGTGTGGTGTGTGTGGTGGGTGTGGTGGGTGTGGTGGGTGTGGTGGGTGTGGTGGGTGTGGTGGGTGCGGTGTGTGTGGTGTGTGTGTGTGTGTGCGCGCGTGTGTGTGTGTGTGTGTTTCATCCATACAGTGTGGTTGTTTGATTGCGACTCAGCCGAACGATGCGAGGTGCTGAAGCGGCGGGCAGAGAAGGAAGTGGCAGGGTGCCCCGAGAGTCAACTCGGCGGGTCACTGGATTCATTGCCGGCGAAATGTAGCCAAAGCTACAAGGGAAAACCGGCCACAAAGGGCCTCATAAAGTCTGTGCGCCAGTGTCTCAGGAAACAAGGGAACCCCGACAAGTCGTTGAAGTCGAATCTGGATGTCTCCAAGTCAAACGATGAAATAACTATTCTCTATGGGTTCCAATGAAACAAACTGCACTGGAGGCAACCCAAAGGTAAACTTGAGAGACCGCCTTCGAAGCGCGTGGTTCCACACATACTTGGCTTCTGTGCAATATTGCATGTCTTGACGCAGTGAATTGTCATAGGTGGATTGATGAATGCGGTGGCAGATTGTGGGAGATACAAAGGTATGAGATGCGTTGCTTACCTTTTCTTTCTTGATGGGGAACGCGTTGCTCCACTCTTTAGCGGAAGCATGCGGAAGCATCATTCTGCTTTCCTTAGCAAGGGCTTAGAAACGCAGTGTCGCCGGAGCTCATGTTAGTTTTCCCTGTGACACGTGTTATCTCCCGAGGTTCATGATCCTTTACTGCTGGACACAGACTTCCACTTGGCTGGGGCGTTTTTGGCCAGAAGGTTGCTTCTAAGCGTCCCTGTGCCGATCGCCAGCCCCGGTGCCCAGTTGCAGCCGTCGCACGAGATTTGTGAGGTACGTCAACGTACAGAATGCTTTCAACTTGCCAATAATGATTTATCCAATCTGGGCCTGCGATCGATTTGACCTTGGATTCCGCACGCTGACCAATATTCGAAGTAACCTAGGTTTTCCAGCCAAAATGTCAGCCGGAATGCAACATGCATCTGAATTTAGCATCTCAACCAACAATACAGACATGTTTCGGAAAGGCCATGAGCTGCTTGGCACTCCACGCAGGCAAAAGCCGAAACTTACGGAGAGGTCTTCTTCGAAAAGCCGAATCCAGTTAGCGTGCCTCGATCTGATCTCCAGCATGTTTGAGCTTGGCGAGTGGTCCATATGATGACACAGATGTCGAACTTTTAAGTTTTAGACGGAATCACACATAGCAAGAGAAGCCGCCGCGCGTGAAACGCAGGCAACAAATATATGCAGAGAGCGCTTGCCAAATGTGGGAAGTACCATCTGCGGGAAGTTGTGCGGGGAAGCTTCGCGACACTCGATATGCAATGGCCAAGACGCCTGAAAGAATGACCTGCAGGCCATAATTTCGCAATGTCAAACAGTGCTGTGCTCTGTCCCCCTTGGCCGATGACGGGAGAGGGCCCAAAATATAAGCTACATTTGGGGCTCATCCCAAACCCCAGGCTTCTGTTTTAATTGCCGCCGGGGAAGCTATGCGCAAGGAGCGTGCAAGTGCCCAACGGATGCGCAACGGTTTCATGCTAGCTTCATGAAGACGACACAATTTAACCATCAACAACTAACACGAGCAAACCCGCCCAAGCAACGCGCAAGCCGCGCACAAGCTGCGCGCACAAGCTGCGCGCCAGCCCCAGCAAAGCATCTACCCTTTGCTGCCTGGATGTCCTTAGCGAGGCCTGAATACCCTTCGCACGAAAACTTCGCAAACCGAGGTCACCGAAAACTAGTTTATGCGTTACTGCGCGCAAGTCAAGGGCCCAATCCCAGGCCAAAGAATTTAGGAAAATCTTGCAGTAATGCCGTGGGCTATCATCCCGACGAGGCCCAATAGGTGCCCAGTAGGAGCCAATGGTCAATGGTGCCCAAGGCCCAACAGGGCCCAGCAAGGCCACATCGGGCCCAACAGCTCCTTGCTGCAATCAATGGTGCAGGACAGATGTTCTCCCTTCGGCACTCCATTCTCGCTCATTTTAAGTGATCGATCCGTTTTGTGAGCACATGTGGATTGAACATGCTTTGGACCGCCCGTGCAAGTGCATAGACCCCATTCAATCCGTACAAATCAATGTATCACAAGGCGAGACATTCCTTGGGCGATCGCAGGGAATGTGGCGCCAATGCCCATTGGCGTGGCGCTCGGATCCGTGATTTTAGTCCGTTGAATTGCGCGCGTTTGGCTTGCAAAGCAAACCACTCCGCACCTCGCGCAAGCCCCGGCACTGGCAGACATCACCAGCCTTTGCCAGCTGGCAGCATTTATTTGTGCCACTTCCGTATACTTCCGTCACTTGCAGGAGCCAGTCCAGAGTACCTGATGCTATGGCTTGCGGCGTGTTTCCGCTCTTTGGTTTGTAAGGTGTGTGCTTCAACTTCGTGATTTTGCCGTTTCTCTCAACATGCGACCGCCATTGGCTTGCGGCTCGGAGCGTGTCTGGTCCAACTCAAAGCCTGGGAAACGATCGCGCGTGTCTGGCTATGCGCAGACCACGATGTTCTCGAGTCTTGTGAGTCGACCTGTCTGCGTTCTTTCGATGCGAGGACGGCCTCTTTGAGCTGCCATCTTTTGAAGCGGGTCCGGCCGGTCTGCAAACATTCCTTGCGTCTTGCAAGACTGTTCGTTCAGGCGACTCAGGTATTGGGCTGCGATGTTCTGGGAGTGCGGTCTCGCCAGCTTGGGTTGAAACTTCACCTTCCAGCAGCCTTTTTTGCTAGGCTTGCAAGGCTGAGCTTGCCCAGGGACTGTTGGGGCGGACACCTCGTGATGCCACCTGTCCTGGCTTGTGTTGGGACGGCAGCCAGAAGGTTCAAAAGCAGGCGGCCCAAGCAAGTGCGCCCAACGTCGGCGTCAGCCCGGCGATTCGTTCGCACCATCGAAGGACCAATGGCCGCAATCATGGCACCTTCACTCGGTTCTGTCTGCCTTGCGGAAGGGAAATATGTTTGACAGGGCTTTGGAGAGCACAGTACCCAACCACATAAGCGCGCACCACTCGGGCTCATTCCACAACTTCCGCAGAGGACTCCACATGCCGCTAGACGGTGACGGTCGCTTCTGCACCTGAAAGATGTTCCAGTGACTTCAGTGGCTTGCCATGCAGCTGTTCATGCTGCCATGTGGGATCGATGCCCAAACGAAGGAAGTTGTGGTCACAGCGGCCGTGTAGGGCTGCTTTTTTAACTGCGCCTTTGTTGACCCTACCCCCAGCATGGCCAAGATTCTGGCGATGGCAGTGCCAAACCCCAGGAAGTTCAGGATCCCCAGGATGCCCAAGGCTGGCCTGGATTCAGATCGAACTGCCTGTTCCCTCCAGCCGTGCGCCGGGCTACGGTTTGAATGTGTGTTGAATTGCTTGGGAGATCTGCAGCTGTGTGCCGGCGAAAGCTTTCGTGGGCGCCCAGAGCTGGCGGCTTCAAACGTCAGCGGACCGCAGAGGTTACGACGGAATGCGTAGGGCCAGCGTAATCCTTAAGGATTGGCAAAACGCCAGACCCACATTTGGAACGAAACGGTTCGGACCGCAAGTGGTTTCACTTGTTGTGTGATGGTCTCGTTCCCCTTGCGCCCTTGATTCTTTCCTGGGCAAGTGATGATGACGCATGTTTTCACCGAAGCCGGCGTGAAAATGAGGCGATTGCATCCGAGCAACGTTCCACGAAAGTGTGCTTTGGGAAAGCCTAAGTTGTAAGCAGCGGTGTTGATCTATCAATGTTGTTGCGTTTCCATCAGCATGTTTGAAAGGAAGCGGCCTACCAACACCACTTCCAACAAGTGGCTCTTCGTTCCACAGGTTGGCCCATGTCAGTGACTTTGTTGATATTTGGCTCGTATTGGTGTTTGCCTTGCCAAAAGAATGGCCCTTGATTTGAAGAAAGCCACGCCAAGCCCATGTTTGGCATCTTGCGATATGGAGTAACGGACCATGAGAAGAGGTTGCCATTGCACATGAACCACTAGTGCATTTGAGCATATGCCTTGTGCAGAGAGGAAAGGATTGGCTGCAGGAGCCCGCGTGCCAATTCGTTCCGTGCGATCTTGGGCTCGTCGGGGCATTCACCACCTTCCATAGCAGGTGAGCTAGCTGCACAGCTCACGCCAAGGCAGGCCTAGCTGATCAAGCCAAATCACGCGTTGCAAATGTTTCACGTGTCTCGCGTGTTTCATGCCAGTTTGGGCAAGGTTCTTTGCACAGAAGAGAAGCGTGCGAGTGCTTCAGTGGGCTTCGGACCAACTTGCTCTTGCAACCTGTGCAGCCAGCAACCAGCAAGCTGAGCAATGTTTGTGCTCCGCTCCAACACAGGCTGGGTATGTCGGAGTGCTTGTTCGGTTCTGCTCCTGTCAGACTCATCGATGTTGTTTGCGAGCGGATTGCCGTATGCAGTTGGATCCTCGTAGCTGGCAGTTGGCGTCCCGGGGCGGAGTGGCAATTCAATCGCGGTCCCTAGTCTTGCAGCAGTATGTCAACGCAACTCGGAGGCCGCTTGAAAGGCAGTTTTGAAAGCGCTGCGTCCCCGGGCAAGGCTTGCCTCCAAAGCACATGCCTCTATGGATCTATGCCGTACTTTCCACTATCCAGTGGCACACTTAAGTTCTCAAGCTTTAACGCGTAACTTGAGTCCCGGCTGCAGCGTGACGTCCTGAGCCTGGTCTTCCGAGGCACGCGCAGGCAATGCGTCGCACCATTGGCAGCTGCGGCATTTCTTGACGGGCTGGCCTAGTGCTGTTCGGAGCTCTTTACTTTGCAGAGGTATCCTAAGAGAGGCGACAACCTGACACAATGGAGGAAAGCCGTCCTTGAACCCGCAAGGCAGCTTCCATCAGAACCTGTCTTGGCCTTCCCGGCAGGACGCGACAGGTTGGCGAAAATGGAGGCGGACCTGTGGTTTGCGCCGAACGGCAGCAGATGCGTATTGGCCTCCAAAGTGCCCAGAAAGATCCAGTGAAAAGGCGCTCAGAGTATGACCTTGGCCAACATCGTCACGCGGTTTGTGCGTGGGCGTCCGAAGCTCTTTGCGTGCCCAATCTGGATGGCACGCGTTGCCGCGAACTGGTAGCCATGCTGTGACTCAGGCGGCTAGCGAAGCCTGACTTGGTGTTTCCAACTCTCCATGACTAAAGCTCCAGCCTCCCCACTGGAGCGACTGCTGTGGCTCACTCCAAAGCTTTGGTTCACTCCATTGCTTTCGCTCTCTTTGGGCCCCGGTGGAATTGCTGGCCAAGCTACGGCGGCCCCAGCAAAGCTGACCAACAAATGGGCACTGCGCCATGCTTGGTATTCGACACCCCGGACAGCGCAAGATGCGCAGACACCAGCTGCTGGGTTGGTGGGGGGCGCAAGCAGCGCGGTTAATTGGCAGACCACCTGCATAGGGGCGTGTCTGAGCTGCGTGCTTTGCATTGCACTGGCCTTGCCTGGTTTGTGCGCTGAACTATGTTGTGTTGGCGATTCCAGACTCTGAGTGCTGTTCCTGTTCCAGTGTGGGATCAGAGTGCTGGACGTGCTTTCAGGGCTCTCAAAATTTGACTGCACCGCGTGGTTGAGGGGCCGAGAATGTTTTTGCGGTTGGCATGCTTGGCACATGCGCCGCGCAAGCAGCAAGCAGAGGAACGTCTCTGAGCCCAAAGCAAGGCCGTGTGCCAGCCTGTGCGCCTTGCGGTTTGCAATTGAAGCAGGCAGCGTGCAACCGGGCACGAATGCCAACGAAAATCGGCTGTCGCCGAATTGCTTCGTTGCAAGCTGTCATTTTCGGAACGGGGTTGAGCTTGCGATTCACAGGTTGCCATGGCGCACGAGTTTCCTCTTGATTTGTCCTGGAACTGCGTTTGTCAGCCTGATGCTCCCGTGCATGCCCGAGGGATTTCAACCATTTCCTTCTGAGCCTTTCATTGTGACATTAGTTGAAACAAAGCTAGCCACCCATCTCAAAGATCCGGGTGGGTCAAAACGGTTCCTTCCGGTGTCATTTCAAGGCGTCCTTGGCAGCTGCATGTGCAATCGTTCCACTTTGGGCGGGCCAAAGAAATCCCTTTCGCGACTGCACAAGCTTCGCTTGAAGGCTTACGATTCGATTTGCATCACGCGCGTCGCATTTGAACATTTCCGCGCTCGCGTCCGACCAGCAAGACGCGTGCTAAGCAGCGAGTCTCTGTTGCAAGCGTTGTTCGAGCACGTTCTAAGGTAGCTGCACCGGCAGTCTGTCCAGCTCGGCCATGCGCTCGGCAGCTCAAGCTTCGCGAGCAGGGCCGTGGCCAGCCTGTCGCCAGAGGAAATGCGACTTGGGTTTATGGTTGGTCACCGTCACCTGCAAGAAGCTCCGGAGGCTCCAACGCACTTTGTGCTTTGGGTGCTTTCCTTTGCTCGCAGGACACTTTGCCGTTTTGCTGTGCGTTCCCTGTTAGGGCGTTCTGTTTCGCGCGCAAACGAGTGGGCGCGCGCTTGCGCTGCTAAGGGCGCAGTTGAGAGCCTCAGGTGCTCAAGTCGAACATTAGCGCGCTGTCACGGCCATTGCCAGAGCTGCCGAATCACCCGCTTTGAAAATCAAGTTTGCCGATGGCACAAGCACGACTTGAAGCCTTTCGTGGTTGATGGCCGACAACGTGTCAATGACGATGCACGCGGACGAGCGCTTTCAATTGTCCTGATTGACTTGAAAGAGGCTTTGCTTCAGGCCTGTACCTGGAACCAGGGGAGAGGGCAAGATTGTGGGCAAAGTACGTGTGATGGTGCCCTTTTCCCCATGGGAAAACGGGGTTGGCACGGCAGGGGTCCCACAGATGCATTTAGCGCATTTGTGGGCTGCGGCTGGGAGGTCGATTTCCGCCCTGTCCAGGCCAGTTTCTTTTGCTACTTGCATACCCACCTGCTGGCAACGGTGCCAGCTTTCTGTCCGCCCTTTCCCAAGTGGAGGGGTCGAAAATGCAGGAGCAAAAACTTATGTACAGTATGTTCATGATTATTAAATTTATAAAATGCTCGAAAGGGCTGCAAACACGAGGAATCAGTAGCACATGCTGCATAAATGAGGCTTTGTCCGTGTTGGAGCGGGCAAACTGTGGGCACCTTCCTTTTTATGTGTGCCGAACCCGAGGATTGCCGCACGTTTTGCGTTTGAGCGTCTCCGTGCTCACCTCCAAACCAGCAAGAGGCTGGCCAAGCAGCAAGTCTCCATGAAAAGCAGTGTTCTGTCGGCATTCTGAGATCACCGCATCGGAGGTTCTTTCAGCTCTGGCATGGAGCCGGAAGGTCAAGCGTCGTCTTGAGGGACTTGGTCAGCCTATCTCTAAGCCCTGATTTGTCGTCAGGTTGAGAGAGGAATGGCGACTTTGATGTTGGCGCCTGCAAGAAGTGCTGGAGCTTCCGATTTGCGGGAGGCGCTTCTTTGCGCCATGAGCGCTTTGCTTCGCGCGTTGCACTAGAGAGTGGGCACGCGCTGACGCCAGCCTCAAGTCCTTGCAAAAAGTCCGCATAGCACGCGCTGGCCAAAGCCTTGCAGAGAATGGGCCACAGCTCCGGCCTCGAAGTGGCTTTTGCTTGAGGCTTGCACAGGGCGCGGCTGACAAAAGTGTGGGCACAAGAGTGGATGCACCGGCGCCCTTTCCCCAATCTGGGAAAAAACGTGGTTTTCACAGCATTTGGCACATTTTTGGGCGCGACCTGAGGGCAAGCGGTGCCAGCTTTCGGTCTGCCCTTTCTCGTCAATCTCGAGCTTTTTCAGAATCACCCGCTTTCGAAATTAAGTTGGGTTTCGACAATTTTGAGACAAAGCTGCTCGCTCAGCGAGCTTCAAGCCTGAAAAGCCGAAGCCAAGCGCGGGGATTAAGTGCCGACGATGAGCACGTTTGCTTTGCCGCA
The DNA here is from genome assembly GCA_963377175.1 of Effrenium voratum. Lineage (NCBI taxonomy): Eukaryota > Dinophyceae > Suessiales > Symbiodiniaceae > Effrenium > Effrenium voratum. Next base: position 190,883 of record CAUJNA010003664.1, on the reverse strand, counting down.
AACTATCCCAGCGCGGAGTGATACTGCAGAGCCCAAAGATGCCCAAAGAATTCCGAAGTTGGGGCAAACTGAAGAGGACGATATGTGAGAACTGACGATCGGAATCCTGAAGAGGCTCTAGATCGACTAAAGTGAGCGGTTGGTTGCCAATGCGTTGCCGCTCAGGGGTTCGCACGTGCGTGGGTTTGCGCTTTGATCCTGCTTCACCGTCGACGCCTAGTCCACAGAGTGCCCGTTGCAGTGCTCTGCGATCCACAAGCGCGCATCGTTCTTTGCACCCGCAAATCAAAAGTCGTAGGGAGAGAGACATCATTCTTGAAAATGTGCAACTCGCCACGCGGGAAGCATGCGGAAGGTTGTGCGGACGGGATTTCTTTCGCGGAAGGTGTGCAGAATGTTTGTGGTTCAACATAATTGGTTGCAGTTTGTAAACAGCTCTTTCAGCGCCTATACTCGCGGAAGCAACGCTTGTTGAACATGTGCCGCGGAAGGATGCAGAAGCAAAGGGTCCATGGAAGCTTTAGTCATCGATCAAGTTTATGGGGACTAATAAATCACTCTCATGTGGCTCCAGCTTGACAATGTGTTTGCTCTTTGCGATTCAAGGCGGTGTGCGACCCACAGCCTACCCCGAGTCCCTTTCAAGTGATACGCCCGCAACGGCATCTTGGTGTTACGAGGGCAAGACATTTCAACCTATAAAGTCTTGATCGGGAATTGTGCAACTGCGTTTGTTTTGTTTGAAGAGCTGCCGTGAAGGGCTTGGGCAATTCGGATGGCAATTCGAGCCTGTTTATGTTGGCAGGTCTGGAGAATGGGTTTCGACCCCACCAGTAGCTTCGCAAATGCGAACGGTGCGTTCTCCAAAAATGGCAGCACGTGCTGAGCCAGATTAGGCCTGATCTTCTCTTCAGTTCAGACTTGTGCGCAACAGATCGCAAAAGCAGCATCCTACCTGCCCAGCGGCGCCTCGGTTCGTTGGGGCGATGGTGCAGAGTTTAATGCTTCACTTTGCTCGATTGGCTGCATTTTGAGGTGCTTGGCTGCCTGCGAAAAGCGGGCAAGCTGCGGATGTTTGCAACTCGCCGGGCTTTGCAGCGCTAGCGACACTGCCTTCGTTTGCGCGAACGGTTCGTGAGCCCGGCGCAAGCTGTGCCGTGTGAGATTGGTTCGGCACAGCGCATATCTCCGGCTCTGCTTTCAGCACTGCACCCTTGCCAAGCTGTTGCGACTTTTTGCCAAGGCCCGCCTGCCAAGCACTTGCCTTTTGGCTTGGCAACGGCTTCTCCAGCAAACGGATGTGAGCACGCCCAGGAAACTACTCGCAATGACAGCCACATGGTTTCCGCGAAAGCATGCAGCAACCTGACATGGAAGTGCTTGATTTGAGCTGCAAGAAGTACAAAACCGTCTTCTGCCGCATTTTGCCGCCCGCGCCTTTGTTTTGATTGATGCTGCGCAGCGAGGAAAACCGGCACGCCATTCACGGAGAGATTTGTTTTTTGATGATTGTCGGGTGTGCGTGTGTGTGTTTACGCATTTTGGCAAAGCTAGGTAACTGAGTGCTTCAGATTGGCCTTATATTGGATTTGAGATGCTGCTCCGGTCGTCCTTGCATATCCTTGCGGTCCTGGTTGGGAGATTGACTCGCGCTGTGCTGTCGGCAAATCCTGTTTGAGGAAAACACGTCTGCATTGTTAGATCAAGTGGGACATAGCGAATCGTAGGCGCCTCACAGCCTGCAACGTCCTTGGCTCAGAAGTTCAGTTTTCTGAAGTCGAGTCTGGATGCATCATTTTGCCTCGGGTAAAAAGCAGCAAGCTTTGCACAGCTGAGCTTCTTTGTGCACCTCTATCTTCACCTTCAACCAATCTTGTTCACTCACCTGCACGTCACGACGCCGAAGGCGCCGACGCTTTGCGGGCTGCGAGCAACCAGACTTGTGCAGAGTTCCACGCGTTTCCAATCAATCACCACTCAACCAGAAGGAAACGTACTTTGACGACCTTAGATCGATACATGCTCAAAGTTGGACATGAGATATGACCATTGACATTGAGGATCTCTGAAAGAAGCTGTCAAGGATAGCTGAGGTTTGGCACATTCGATTGCAACAGCTTGCGGGCAACAGGATGTGACTGGTGATTCAACCTGCTGGAGATGATCGGTTAGGGATGGCTGTGGCTGTACTCGTGAATAAACTTGGTCCATCATCATCAGCAGCAGCATCATCATTGTCATTGTCATCGTCATCGTTATCATCATCATCGTCGCCGTCATCGTCATCAGCATCATGGTCATCATAATCACCATCGTCACCATGATCATGGTGATCATCATCATCGTCATCATCATCGTCATCTTCATCATCATCATCATCATCATCGTCGTCATTGTCATCGTCATCAGCGTCATCATCATCATCATCATCATCATCATCATCATCATCATCATCATCATCATTATTGTCATCATCATCATCATCATCGTCATCATCGTCATCCTCCTTCTCATCATCATCATCATCATCATCATCATCATCATTGTCATCGTCATCGTCATCATCATCATCGTCATCTTTGTCATCATCAGCATCATTGTCATCATCATCACCATCGTCACCATCATCATGGTCATCCTCATCACCGTCATCCTCATCATCAACATCATTGAGTCATCATCGTCATCGTCATCGTCATCATCATCGTCATATCATCAGCATCATCATCATCGTCATCATCATCAATGAGGATGACGATGATGAAGATGATGATGATAATGATGACGATGCCGATGATGCCGATGACGATGATGATGATGACGATGATGATGACAATGATGATGACAATGATGATGATGATGATTATGACGATGATGATGATGATGATTATGATGATGCTGCTGCTGCTGATGATGATGATGATGATATGGGATGATGACGATGATGATGATGACGATGATGACGACGATGATGATGATGACGATGATGATAATGAGGATGATGATGACGATGATGATGACGATGACAATGATGACCACAATGATGATGCTGACAATCTGGTAGGATATTTCATCATCGTCATCGTCATCATCATCATCATCATCGTCATCATCATCATCATCATCGTCATCCTTATCATCCTCATTTTGAGCGGCATTCAAAAAGCCGAACATGAAGTGTTTGCTCGCAGCCCTGGGAGGGTGCCATCGCTGCCAAGCACATTTGTCGCTTGATCTCGGCATCTGGGGTCGCTTGAGCTGGATGGATGTTTTGGACCCAGACATCCCAGACCCCGCAGACTCGAAGGTCGTTTTCGTTTGTCGAGTCGCTGGAAGGCAGTGCGTCTGCTGTTCGGTCCAAGTGCTTCCATGTGGGTTGCCAGTGCCATAAAAGGCCCAACATGCCAGGATCTGGGCCATGTGCAAGGTTGATCCATGTTAGTCCAGCAAGGTCGGAGCTGGCCAAGAAGCCGAATGCAAAGCAAGTCCTCGGGGGATGGAACACAGCACAGAATTTACTCCACGTGCCAGGCTATGCAAGCTGTGCCGGCTGGGCCACAATACCGCGCAGAACGAGAGGCGGCAGCTTGGCCTTGGGCTTCCATGGTGCCATATGCATCATATGCTGGTTCAAAATTATTCTTGTGAGCATCAAACTATCAAAGTTTAGCCTAGTTTGGACGGTTGGTTAGGCTTTTGAATCATGGGCATTTGGAACGGGTTTTGATGGTCTGAGTGGTGGCGTTTGGAGGCTATGGATGATCGTGGATGTTTGGGTGGTTTTGGAATGCTTTGGATGGCAGCCATGGCATTGGACTTTTAAATTGTTTGATGCATGGTACTGCCATTGTTTCGAGTCATCATTTTGAGAAAGGAACTTCACCACTGACAGGCCCCGTTTTGTTTGATACTCTTGAGATCTCTTGAGCAGACTCTTGAGAGCAACCATCCTGGGGCCTCCCGATGGCATGAATCACCCATGTTTGGAAATCTCGGTGGTGACTGGCCAGTCGTTTAGTCGAGGTGTCTCCACATGGTTTCCCACTGCACTGAGGAAACAGAGGAAGGCGCCAAACCGAAGCTTTTGTGCGAGATAGTTAATTTGGGGTTAAGCCATCAAAGCTGAGTTATCACACTATAGACAATATAACATTGTATGTGATACCATATAAGCATCATAAATCATATGCAACCCACATTGTAGGTCAGATCACTTTAAACCGTCTGGCAGAGTAGGATGAATCAGGAGTCAACCGCGAACACGAAACAGGAGTAAACCATTGCCATCAAAATGTGTGGAGGGGAAAAAAAGCGCTGTCCACGTGTAACTACACATGTTATGCATGTTAAAGCTGGTTCATTGGAAGTTGGAAGCTGATTGAACCCCGACCTCAGCAGCTTCAAGCACAACAGTAGCTGCCGGGTCCGGCAGAAAGCTGGGCTTGCGCGTGAACAAAGCTGCGCAAAGACCAACGGAAAACACAACGGGGGGCAATGAGTCGCTGTCACGAGCCTGCCATCCTCGGATCGATCGCCTGGAACCTTTGACGCCTGTTGCTCAGTGGCGAGAAGTTTTTTTGGGGTCGAATGGACCCTTTTGAAGTTTCCTAGATGCCCACTGGCCTTTGATCCCTTTGATCCTTTAAAGCAGCAGGGTGCTTTTTGCATTTCCTGTCAGTTGGTCCCTTCAAGATCCCAAGAGGCTTGAGGAATGCCTTTGAACGGATCACTGAGGCCAGGTTTCACCTCGAAGAGTCAGCCAAGCGGACCCCTCGGCCAACTGGGACACCTGGCTCCTCTTCACTCACCCCATCGGCTGGGTGGCTTTTTGGTGGTAGATGATCGTCGAAGCATTCTGGTGATATTTACACGTATTGACATTTGATCAATGTCTACAAGGGTCTACGATTCGACTGTTTGCGAACAGCCGTCCAGCCTGGCAAGGTCGGATGTGGACTCTGAGTCAGCGGCGTGGCAGCGTGGGACTTGTGTGCCGTTGGATCAGTTGCACCCCTACAAGTTATCCGAAGATGGAGGCCCTTGGAAAAGAGTTTGATCTAAAGAGGTTTTTTTTGGGGGGGTCCACATTCATCTGTAGGTGAACTCAGGTTTGTTCTTTTTCTTCCGGCGGGTTCTTGGAATGGGGATTTGTGCAGCCCTGGGAGCCGGCGCTTGAAGCCCCGTGCTCGGGAGAAGGTACGGCCGGCCCCATGGCCGCCGCTTCTTTCACCCGGAGAGGGCCGGGCATAGATTCCTGGTATAGTATAATTATCAAATCCACCCTTTGAGATGAACGCCCTGATTGATGTTGATTGTATGTTTACTTGCTTGTAATGTTATGTTATGTTATGTTATGTTTACTTGCTTGTTATGTTATGTCACTCTTTTGATTTATGTTATGTTCTGCTTGTACTTGAAGTGTACTGTTTGCATCCGATAATTGCCGAGTAAGCCTGTTGAACTGCCAGCCTGCTCCATCTAAGCACAGGGTGTGTCTCATGGGGTAACCTTCAATTTGCCTTCCGTTTTGTTTCCAGGAGACCAGCCATGAGATGCCAAGGGGCAAGACCTTTGGTTTGAATGCCAGGTGCAGGTGTACCTACCATATGTCAAATTGTGCCCTTCTCATTCGCATGAAAGTTATGGCACCAGCGCACTTGTATCTCGCTGGCCCTTTGGATGTTTTGCTACGTGTTTTGATTTTTAGTCTTGGTTTTCACGGCTCATGCCGCAAGTGGCTGTTGCTTTTTTGGAACCTTCTCAGATGGGGCTGTTGAAAAGAGTCCATGCCACATGGGCTGCAATCGGGTCAGGTTTGGCCATATCCTGCCACACATGCGACTTGATGCCTCTGGCAGTGGATCTTGCAACAGGATCCTGGGCGTGTGTGATTGTTTCTGGCAAAGGTCGATGACTTTGTCCCATGCAATCCTTGCGAACTGTGAAAAGCAGCTGAACAAGGCCTCAGAGCGGTTGAAGCGCGTCACAGACGTGAAGAGGAAGCCTTTGAGTTCTGTTTTCGAGTGCATGACAGATGCCACGTTCGCATGGGACTCGCGCGACCAGCATTAAGCTCAAAACTCCAGATGTCGGTCGTTTGAAACTGATTCTGGAGCTTCCGCCGCGCGGCGTTGAGGCGTTCCTTTCGGAATGTTCTTCATACTTCTGTTGTTGACCGTATGCCCCTATGCATCTTGGCTGCATATGTGAGGCTTCCCAGCACTCATGTGGAGTGAGATGGGTACTTGTCTCGGTCAATCCAAGCCGACCCATTTCTACCTACTAATACCTATTTTTTCCCGGGAAATTTGAGAGGGTCCAGGTACCTGTTCTTCTGCAATTTCGGGTGCCCTCCCATGGGCCTTCGAGGTGGCCCGCAAAGTGCTGGAGCGGTCGGCCGCTCGGACTCTCTTTCCGGGCAAGAGCTTTGAGGATTCTGGGGATCACCCAAACCTTGGCAGCCTGGTTTGGGGGTGCTGGCTTTGAATGGACAGAAGTTGGAAGACTTTGTAGGATTCCTGGCCTGGGGCGGACGTTGCAATATGTTGCAATACGTTGCATGTGAGGGGAGAGATGGTGGACACAATTCGGGGTTTAACTTTGCCCGCTACCACGGCTGCAATGACGCTCAGGACTCAAATGAAGCAATTGGCTGGCTTGGCGTTTCTCGTCCCAGCGCCCCTATACTTATCAATGAAGAAACTCGCACACTTTCAGCTGTATGGCTGAATGTCAGCAAAGTGAATTCTGCAACTTGGCAAAGACTGTGAGTTTGCTTTCCGAAATGGAAAGCCTAAAGGCACGATCAGGAACCCGCTTTTCTCAGGATTGCTATGCATTACTACACTCAACAGAGACTGCGTGTCAGAGCAAGGCGTCGAATCGCATTGGAGTAAGACCCTGTCACAAGCCCAATAGGGGCACCATAGCCAAAAGGTAAATGCCATGTTGGCAAGGTGCAAAGCCACGCAACCGCCTTGACTGAGCCCATGGGTTCGGCGACAGCAACAGCCCCGAGGCGAAATCTACGTGCAGCTCCTGCTGCAAGAAGGACCCCTACAGCCCGGATATCCTACCTTGGACTCCAGGACATTTGGGAGGCCTTCCTGGTGTCTTCCCATAAATCCATGTTTTGCGGCCCCCATTCGCCTCGGGAAGTGCAACCGTTCACCCGAATCCGAATGTGAGGAGATCTGGTCACGACGCACTACCGCGAGGCCGGCTTGCTGTCGCAAGCGCGCAGCAGCGCGTTGGCCACGGCGATGGTGAAGAAGATGGAGGGCACGTCCGTTCAGGCCAGCCCAAGCTTGGCCAACTTTGAGATGAGAAGGTCAAGGACATGATAGGACATCTATGGAAATCTCGGACTTAAAGGGAAATAGATCCTTGAAGCAAGTTAAAATTAAGGGAGGCTGTGTTTGTTACAGGTCCAGCTCCTCTCGCTGAAAGACAGCACCACCTTTGCGCCGGGTGACATGGTCAGGGCCCACCTGCCCATAGGGAGCGAGAAGAAGAAGTCGCCAGATCCGCTTCCAGCAGTTGTGGTGAACAGCACAGACACTGAAACTACAGTACGCTACAAGCACAAGTTCCTGGGGGAGCTGTCCCTGGCAAACTCCTGGATTGAGCCGTCCTGGGCAATGTCGAACCAGTTTATTCCCGCGGAGTGGATCCAAACCGCCCCGAGGGAGGTGCCAGAGGTGGATTGCTCCTTGGATCAGTTTGAGGCTTGCATCTCCACCAGTGGCTGCGTGTGGAAGGAGCCTGTGTATGAAGAAGTGCCCTGTGTGGTGGCTGACTGGGGTGAGTGGAACCCCTGCACGGTGACCTGCGGTGTGGGCAAGCAGAGACGCATCCGGCCCTTCCCCACGCAGCCGAGCTGCCGGCGGCTCGAGCCAGCGCCCGTCGTCCAGGAAGACCGCTTCTGCATGCAGCCCTCGTGCCCCCTGGTGCCAGATCACTGCCAGGCTCAGGGATCCCCATGTCGTTGATTTCCTCCGGGGGAGTTATGTTTTTCTATCACATCTGCTCTCAATGGGTTAAATAATTGAACATATCACGGAGAACCCTGGCAAGGCCGCGCCCAACGCCAGCGCTTCGCTGCTGCAATTCTACGGCGCGCTTCCTGCGCGCGAAGAGAGCGCCGCGAGCGCGAGCGCTCCCAGCTGGGCGCTGGGTGCCCTCCTCGAGCTGCTGGCCGAGTCGCACTTCGGCAAAAACCCGCGGCAGGCCATCGAGCAGGAGCTGCAGAACATCGCAAGCGTCGCAGACTCGAAGGAAACGGGGCCCTCAACCTTCCAACAACACCCACTCTATGTGGAGGGTGAGACTGTGATTGCCTGGGCTGAGAAGGGTACCGGACTTGGGCCTCAGTGTCCTGAGTCTTACTTCGCCATTCAGATCGACATCGACGTCCAAAGAAACGTCGTCTCCGCCGCTTGCAACCATTGCGCTGCCGGGTGCCTCCACTGTAACGGTCCAGGAGCGGATCAGTGCACAGCCTGCCCCGCGCCTTTGCGACTCTACACGCACATTGACGGAAGATCCACGTGTGTCGAAGCCTGTCCAGAATGCAGCTCAGCTGTTTTGAGCTGCTTGTTGTTCAACGTTGGGGTGTTTATCTCAGTTGCGTATTTGGGGGATTCTTTGTCTCATGGGGGCCTATGGGCCTTTCCCAACAATCTAGCTCCAGAGATACACCGCGTGCCACCAGGTTTTCGCCCTTCGGATGAGGAGGACGACGCCTGCGTCTTTGATGGTAGCCAGTTCGGGTGCGACCACGTGGCCGCCTTCCACCCCGAGGTGAGTGATTTTTACTAGAGGTCTATTGTTGGTTTGAGAAGCGGGGAGGAGGCTTTTGGGTTTGGGGAGGCTTCTTTCAAGTCACGATAAAGACCACCTAATTTTCGCATGTTTGGGGGGCACGAAGAACTTTCCTGGGGTCGGGCCTCGTTGTCGCCGGAGCATGCGCGTCAGGTGATGCCGGAGCACCGGGGCGCCCCAGACTCCTGTCAGGCGCTGGACATGGAGGCCGGTTGTGCGCGCCCGTCTGACTGTCACCTCCAAAATCCGAAGAGACCAACCTATGTGTACCCATGTTTGAACAAATCCACAAACATCAAAGGATCGCAGCCGGAAGGTGGCAGGGAAATGGAGGGAAGCTGTTTTGGACTGGATTCCATGTGGGCCAAAGAATATGGACAGGATGGGGATGAGCAGCCTGGATCCAAAACGGCTTTGCTCTCCTGGAAAAGCTCCGCGGGGCGTTCGTCGCTTTCCAGCTCGGTCCCGTCAGTGGAAGAGCTGGCTGGGGAGCCAGGGCGTATCGAGGCCAAGAAGGAAATTATCAAGCGGCTCGGAACCCAACAAATGAGAAACAGTGTTAAATGGTTTCATTTGGTTCCCTATTAAAGAACCCAAAAAAGGTTTCCTGTTCAACAAAGACACCCTAAGTCGTTGGCTCGAGGCAGACGCTCCACTGGCTTGAAACGGAGAAGATCCCCGAGTTGCTTGACGGTATCATTGCTGGAATTAGCGCCGACTTTTGCTGCAACTTGCCTTGTAGCAAACCATGAAATCACTTTGTGCAAGGTATCGCGCAGTACGCGGATGCGACCTTGCAATTCCTTGCCAGTAGTCTTGTGCAAGACCCGGAGCTCTTGAAGCCACTTGCGCTGGCTCTTGGACACTCTCCAGAGTCAGCACCTTTGACGCCCCCGGCGTCAAGCCGCCAGGAAGCAAGCGCCATGCGAGATACTTGGCGTGTTAGGGCATTTTATTCGCTTTTTTGGCTCGGGGTTCTGCTTGCCCAACACTTCGACCGTTTTTGGCTCGGTCCAAACCTTCGCTCGGCTCAGGACGTGCGGCTGGCACGGGAGGTCCGGGAGCAGAGCCGCTTCGGCCTCTGGACGAACTCCTCGGAGCCGCACTTCAGCGAGGTCCTGCACGACGTGGCGCAAACCTTGGCGAAGGTGGCCCTAGTGGAGCTGCAGAACGAGGATCCAAGGAGGACGGATCGTATTTGGGGGGGCGTTTCTGTGTCATTTGTGTGTCGTTGTCTTCATTTGTTGGTGTCCGTTTTGGTGTGCATTGTGTGTGTCATTTGTTGTGTGTCCTCGCAGTGTTTTTGTTTGATCTTGTTTTTCGGGAAAGGGCAGCTCAATTGGACTGGAGGACTACACACGCGGATGGAGACTCAGGTGTCGCTGGTGCCATGGCCGAGCAGCTCCAAAGAGACGCCCAAGACCTGCTCCGCTTTAAGCTGCTGAAGTTCGACTTGAGGCCGCAAGACAAGGATCACCTTCTCAAGCTGGGAGCGGATATGGTTCAGGCTCTTCTTTCGTCAGGAGCCGAGCATTCAAGCAGCTTGCCAGCCAATCTCGTGCCTTCCGGGCAGGAATCATTGACCGCCTTGCCGCAGAGATAACATCACAAAAGAGGCTCCCACTCGAGGAGGACAATGCCGCTTGGCGCTGCGATTCAGGTCCGAACTTGTCGTACGCTGAGTATAACAGTAACTGTCACAAGTTCAGATTCAGGTATTGCTCCAATCCGGCTCTGGTCTGGGGATGGCCCACAAGTTGGAGGTAAAGAGCAGCAAGCTCAGCGGTGTTGCCCTCGCGCTCCTCTCCAGCGGACAGCAAGCAATGGACCGCCAGTTGCAGAGGCTGCTGACGCAGGGAAGCTTTGCTAAGACCACAGTGAGCATATTGCATCAGTGATCTGACTCTCGTCAGTCCTGATTTCTCGACCTAAGGAGCTATAGCCTTCGGTTTGAGCGCCGAGGAGAAGGCGAACCTTACGGGACACCTGGAAGGCGAAGTGCATGCGGAGCTTCGGGCGCTAAGCCAAGGGTCCGTGGCCAAGATCATGCACGACGTCTCAGAAGACCTCCGGACAGACGAGCTGCGAGACGAGGCCGGCAGTGCGCACAGTCCATTGGGAGTTTCTCCGCGCCCTTCTTCCCTTATTAACAGTCTGTGACTGTTTGTGTGTTTGTGTGGTGCGGGTGGTTTCATTTCATCACCGGCAAGGTCTTGGCAGCTTCTCGGGCAGTCCTTGCCAGCGAGCTGGGCAAGTTGGCCGCGGAAGCCAAGACTTTGGCGGCCGAGAAGCTGGAAGAGAAGATCCAGCTGGCTGCGATCGGCACCAAGCTGGAAAAGAAGCAATTGGACAGTGCCGTCAGAGAGGCGTGGTCCATGTTCAACGGTGCAACCCAAGCGCCTCTGTTTTTCCCCCAGGTCCTGGAGCATGCGGAGGTCTCCGCCGCAGATGCCTTGTGGGCGGCGCAGACGGTTCTCAGCGAGTCCGCTGCGATCAACGAGCGGGTGAAGAAATCTTCCGCGAGCGCTCTGATGCAGTTGAGGCTCCAGAGTAGCAGGGCTTCGGGTTTTGGGCGGTTGTTTTCTTGCCACAACAAGCAGGTCCATATATTCTTGACCACAAAAGCTGCTGGGCCCACTCAGCATTTCGTGGTCCTCTTTTGCGCTAGGACAGGGCAATGGCAAGCGGCAACCTCCAAGATTGCCGCGGAGGCGCCAATGTTCATGGCTGAGCTGGTGATCTTTCAGAGGACAGGGTCCTTTAGTTCGAGTTGCTCCAAATTGAGGGTTTCAGGAGCCGGGATCCATCACAGAATAATTATCATCATGGCACCGAGCATGAGTTCCAAATAAAGCCAGTTTCGAATACCCCTAAATGATCATACACCTTCGGGGGCAAGCAGTTCCGCATGGTGTGCAACAGCACCAGCCAGGTTGGTAGCCCGACAGGTCGCTTCTTTTGCTTTGGGCCCCCAAAGCCTCAGGCCTTGCTGAGTGAGCCCATAGGAAAAGTTTCAACGCCAAGCCAGTATGTCACGTGTGCAGGTTGAAAGTTGAGAACCGCTGAGAGGGTAAGAAGTGAGTTGCAGGAAGGATGCTTTGCGCTTAGAAGTCCGAAAATTCAGCACTGCGCCTGCAGAGGCGTGCTCGAGTGTTCGCGCGAAGTTTGGGCCAAAGAGTTCATACCAAGAACTTGGGAAGAGTTGTGAACTTCAAACTCTTCTCTCCTCGGGGTGCTAGGCTAATATGTTTGCGTGAGGATTCTCGGTTCTTTTGTGGAGCCGGATGTGGACGGGCAGGATGTCCAGCCGCCTGGACCACTTCGTCCAAGCGCTCTCCGAGTCCCTCCACCTGGACCTCTCGGAAGTGGGTCCCGGTCCCGCGCCCCATGCGGCAGTGCAGCGAGCGGCGCAGGCGCCCTGTCCCGTTGGCCGTTTCATGATTTCTGGGGGGGTCTTCCGTACTTTCTGGCAAGGATGGTGGTGCCCGTTGCTAGGTGGGGTATGGGGGGGTCAATCATGAAGGTCAAAATGATAACACCAAGAGTCGCTTTTCGGATGCTCAGGAGACCTTGCAGCAGGCAATCGCGGCCCAGAGCCAAAGTCCATGGAAGGAGCAGCTTGCGGCACGCCTGAAGGGCCGTGTTTGGAGGCTGGTGCAGAACAAGTGCCGGGCCCTTACGGGGACCGACATGGAGGAGGTTCGCAGGCAAGTAGCGGACGCCTTCCAATCCTTCGACCTGCCGCAAGACGACATGGCCCGAGCCCTAAGCTCCAAGTCTTTCAATCAGAAGGGGCGGATGGCTCGCTCGCATCGCTTGTGACTCCCAGTGAGGTTTTCCAGCTGCAAGAGGACCTCGAGCATGCTGTGGAGGAAGTGGCCCTAGAAAACCGCCAGGAAGCAGAGGACTCCTACCTGGAGGCCCTCAGCAGGCCAGTTCTAAAAGATCAGAGCACACTCAGCCCTCAGTTTGGAAAGACGGAGAATCACCCAAAATATACTTCATGTTCAGCAACTGCCAATTGCGACATGACATAGACATATCGCCGGTTTTTGCTTGGCTTCCCTCAAAGCCCACTCTCAAAAATGAGTCTTCAGGGGGTGATGAACAGCCAGGCAAGACGACTCGGCCTCTGCGCATTGCTTGGGCGTCTGTCTGGAGTCGGCCAATGACCTCGCGGAGTTCCTCGGGGATCTCAGCGCCTACGCCCTACACGAAACGCACCGCAGCCTGAGCCCAGCTGAGCAGAGGGCGTGGAAGCTCGGGCGGGTTCGGGCAACTCGGCTCAGTGGGTGTGACGCAAGCATTCAATGCATTTACATCATTCTAGATCGCGCTGTTCTGATCCACACGCGCCATGCGGAGCGCTCACTCAGCACTGCCAGCTGACGCAACCGTCAGACTTTATACTCTCGCTGTGCTGCTTGAGCAAGCACCTCGCCCTATGGCAATGCCACGCTCATCTTGATCAGTATTCTCGAAAGTGAACCAAATAGAATTGCAACTGTCACACATCCAAATGTCCGCCAGTTCTACTGGATTTTCCACTGCTTGCATGGCACCAAACATCTGCGAAATTCTGACTTTCAAACAATTTCAGACATTTGTCCCTGCGAGCGTTGCCAAACCTAGTGTTTTGCTGGCAGATGTTGGTGTTCAGATTTATTAACGCAAGCCAAGTTCTCCTTGTTGCATGCGCCACAGTGTTCAGATAAAGCATCAAAAAATCGTCTTTCTGTGATCAAACCAGTCGTGTTCTTCTACGTTCCAATTGGAAGAACGCCTGCTTGATGGCCTTCTGCAACACAAGCGAATTGGGAAGGCTTCTTTCTACTCCAGATCTCGGCAGCCATGTTCGCCCACTGCCGCTGTCACTTCGTAGCTGCAGTTGCACCTCCGTGTTTGCTGCATGGAAATCCCAAGCTGTTGCATCAATAATCCTCTACTGCCTGCTGATGTCGGCGCCGCCGAAAGTTCAGCAGTCGCTGCCGCAAACAAACAAATGCGACTCTCATTCCAATTTCGTGCTTTCCAGTAAAGCCAGCGAGGTGCTTTCAAATACTTGTACCAGTAAAGCCAGCGAGGCCGGTTGGCCGAGAATGCTTCTTTTCCCCCGCTCTCTCTTTCTCTCTCTCTCTCTCGTTTTCTTTTGTTTTGTCTTTCTTTATTTCTTTCTGTTTGTCTGTCTTTCTGTCTGTCTGTCTTTCTGTCTTCTGTCTGTCTTTCTTTCTGTCTGTGTGTCTGTCTGTCTTTCTGTCTGTCTGTCTTTCTGTCTTTCCGTGTTTCCTTCTTTCCTTCTTTCTTCTTTCTGTCTTTCTTTCTTTCTTTCTTTCTTTCTTTCTTTCTTTCTTTCTTTCTCTTTCTCTGGAATCTGCCTCGAAATCTGCACCTGACCTGGCGAAGTGCTTTGCCTGTGAGGAAGTCTGTGCCTGACCTTTGCCAAAGTGCGGCGCTGGTCACAAAATCTGTCCTGGCCTTGCAAAAGTGCTGCGCCTGTCATGCAATCTGTACCTCAGGTTGCCGAAGTGCACAAACTGACAACGCGATAGTAGGAGCATCCATGCCAATGGTCCTGGGTCCGAGTCCGTTCCGAACCCGCTCCGCACCCGCTGCGAGCCCGTCGTCCGTCCCGCAGAGGGTAGGACTTTTAGCGATGTCTGTTTCCTCTTCTCGCATGCATTCATTCTTGTGTCCATGACACGGAAGCTCCTTCCATTCCTTCCAAACTTATTTGTTTGTAGAATCCCAGATGTCACATGGGTAGGACATGCTATCCATGATGCAAGTTGCTTGATTGCGTGTTGCATGTCCGGTCTCTCTTGTGCAAGACACGTTGCGCTGCCTGCGGCACTCCCCGCACCATCCTCGTTTCTGTTCATAGAAATCCACCAAAACTTCTGGGGTTCAGGTGAAACGAGGCTGGAGCCTTTTGGTCGCTTCGAGAATCCCAACGCTTTCGGATGGATCCTCAGGCGAAGGCCGACCATGGCCTTCTGGCCGTCGTGAAGGCTGCGGCATCCAGCGCCCAGCAGCACTGCACGGAGAACCGCACCGGCTTTGCCACTGGGCAAATCAGCCACCCGTTTTCTCGCCTCAGGAATTGAGGACAAAATTTGGGGGTCAATATGGATGTTTTTCGGAACGGTGGCCTTCAAAGGGAAGCCCAACAAGAAGTTTCACTTTTTGGAGGGTCCCCAATGGATGTTTGGGTGTCAAAGTTAGACCAAACCGCGGGCATTTGGGCTTTGAACGGTTCCAGTTGTCGAGCTTTCAAGGTCCAAGCCGTGAAGGCGGACGTGCGAAGGGAAGCGGACAGAGCGCTCCAGTTGCACACAGCGCTCGGATTGCCACGAAGCTTTGGGCGAAGCACTCTCCATTTGGTTGCGAGCCGCCTGGACTTTGGGCCCCGAACCATTTTGGACATGATACAGGGCGCTAGTTGGCTAACAAAAACCCTGGGGCCCGGCCCACACAACTGTCCAGGCAACCTAGATCTTCATTTGGCATGTTTGTGTCTGCCGCGACCCCCAAACGCATGGCTTTCGGCAACACGGCCCTTTTGAGGAAAACACACACTTTTTGAAAAGAGGTGTTGTTGGGCACCGTGTGAAGCAACGAGATTCCGGCCAAACAGTTAGGCCGCGCAACAGGCGCAAGTCCAAACTTCAAGTATACTTCTTTTGTTTGCCATGTTCCTTTCCACATTGGGAACAGCACGAATTTCTGGAAAGCAATTTATTCCTGAGCAGAGTCAACAGCCACTTTGTGTTGATGGACTGCATTGGAACAAATGGATAAGGATTCCCTAGGCGGCCATCTCCTCACGGTGGCAAAAGGACACCCCTAAATTCATATCTTGTGAGAACTCAACCTGTGAACCTGTTTGCTCAACCATGAGGCGCGGCACTCGTTGATGCTCCAGCTTGAGGAGAAAGATGACTTGCCAAGATTGTTTGATCGTACAACCCGTGTGGCTTGTAAGAAGATACCAAAGCGAAACCGTTGCCATTTGGGGAGTCCGATGCCAAGGCCTGAAGTTGCAAGGTAATTAGTTCAAACTTGTCCAGAGGCTAACCGTTGCCAACATGACACGCCCTGAAATCTCTTGTTTGCTTACAACAGCCCCTGGCAGGACTTGGTAGCCGCAAACAAGACTGGAGTTACGGCCAAGGACGCATCAGACGATTTGCTGTTGACTTGGGCCGGCAGAGGATGGTTTCAGGATGGGCAAAGTAATGCCAGAAGCAAACCAGGGAAAGGGAACTCCGTGACTTTTTGCCCGATATGTGATCAGTGTTCAGGAGCAGCAGAGGTTTATGACCCTGGTGGATGAGAGGCTGTGGAAGCCCATGGAGGACCGTCGAACCCGTCGGCTCGCGAAGGCCCAGGCTTGCGCTGGAAGGCCTCGCTTTCGCTCAGGAGGCCGTGTTGAGCTATCGACCCTGTGGAGCCGCTTCTTGGCCTCGAGTCTCCTCTCTCAGGCAGTGCGAGTTGACAGCTCGAGCCGAGGACAGCACCTCGCCTAGGAACCAGGCGCAGCTTCTGTATCACGGCACGGTGCGGCGCTTGCTCCAGGAAGCTCGGTGACGCATTCGTTTTTGGCCTGTGGGCTAAGGGTGTTCAGCCTAGAGAATCTGTTGCCACAGTTGGGCGAGATGCCTTCTGAGGTAGCAAGTGGGTTTGTCTCATGGTGAAGGTTTCCCTTGACACTGCCCCGAAAAAGTGGCTAATCCCTCTAAAAAAGAGAGCCAAGCAGCAGAAGATGTTTGGGGACCTAGGAAGCCAGCATCAAGCTGGCCGCCAAGTGGTCCACCAAGATGGAGTCTTTGAACAGTGTCCTGTTGGAGGAGGCATTTTGGCCAAAGGTCGGGGCAAGGCGCTCCGGCGATCAGGGCTTTCCCAATGGAATCATTCTTCTTGAGACGGAGGAGACGGATGAGACGGGCGAATCTGTCGAGTCACTCCTTTCCCAGGCTCAGGCGACTCTGACTGCCCTGGAGGTGACTGGGAAGCCCAAGAAGTTGCCTTCAACGAAACCTAGCGAGCGCAGACAGAAGATGGTGACAGCGATGGGCGATTGGGCCGCCAACAACAAGGACCAGGGCCCAGGGTAGGTTCTGCTTTAACAGCCCGCACTTTCGGGAAATTGATTGGGGTCCTTGCAAATTGTATGCTCAAGGACGACCTGGAAGCGTACTACTACAAGGCACGGGACTCAGCCATTAGCAACGCCGTGGAGCTGCTCTATGGCAAGGGCGCCTTGGGCCCCCCACTCTGCAAGGCCGCGACGACCCTGGGGGAGAACTTGGATCAGTCCTACGCCAAGGCTTTGGAAGTCAGAAATGGGAATATGTTCAGTACCTTTAAGGAAGCTGGAGATTTGGCCTGCAAATTGGAGTGGGGCATCGATGAGGTGGTTGCTTGGCACAGCTTGGCACCAAATAGTATGATTATTTTGCTGACATGTATCATTTGGGCCAAACCCTCACCCCGTGAGCACCGGCGCAAAATTCAAAGTGCTTCAATCCAAGGAATGTTGAATGAATCCTTGCCAACGCCCCCGCAATCCTTCACATTGACACCACATACCCCCTGCGTGTACATGGGCATCGCAAATTCCTGGTTTCCCTTCACTTTCCTACGAAAACGGGCTCAAAAAGTACAGTACAACCTTATTGGCGCAGCTTTGCATGTGAGCGTTTGCCTGAGACCGACCCAGCGCTACCCCAGTCTTTGGATACTTGTACTTAATTGTAAACCCTTCGCCGCCTCTGCCACGCCCAGCACGCAGCATCAGCGACACGAAAGGAAGGAACAGCCGGCCCTGAACAGTCGCTCCAGAGGATTTGGGTGTGGAGCCAGGCACCGATGGGCAACAGCAGGCTAGGCCGGCCTTGGCTCTTTGGGGCTGGTGCTGGGTTGGGGCCTAAGCCTGCAGAAGCAGGCAAGGCGGAAACAACCACGCAGCACGCCCCAAGTCCACCCAGTCGTGCCTCCGGCGCCATGTAGCCGAGAGTGCCCGCGCCTCACGAGAGGTCCAAGAGACCACTCGGGGAAAAAACAAGAAAAATATTGTCGTTAAAGGACATTTCTGGAGCAACCCCCCCCCCTATGAGAGCAGGAGCGTTGATTTTGGGTTGAGGGATTGCGAGATAGAAGAAGAGCGTTTGACCGCTTCCAGGTAGCTGGAGCAGGGATTTGGGTCGCTGGGGCGAGGGGGGGGGGGATGGGTGGCTGGGGGGCCGGGGCGAATGTTGCAATATTGCGGTCGTCAAGTTCAATCGCAGCTTTGCTTTGCATGCCATGGAATACCACAAGCGCAAGAGTCATGCAGAAAAATCGCATGCGCAAGCAGGGAGACAAGTAGGCAGACAAGGGAGACACCGCGACAGGTCCCAGTCAGCAATCTGAGTCAGCAACTTCAAGCTAAGGAGACAAACGGTTTGACAATGGGGAGGGAAGCTTGGGAGACAAGCAGGGGGACACGAGGGAAGACAAGCCTCGACAGGGAGACAAGTGGGGAGAGAACCCGCGACAAGGCCCGGGTCAGCGTTACAAGCAAGGAAACAGCGGGCCGACAGGCGGGAGAGAAGCTGGGGAGACAAGCGGGGAAAAAACGCAAAGACAAGCCGTGTCAGACGAGCCAGCAAGTGGGGCGATCGCCAAGCACAAGCGGGAAGAGCAGGGCGAGCGGGAAAACAAGTAAGGAGACACGAGTGCGAACAGGGAGACAAGCAGAGAGACAGATGAAGAGACAGGCCGCGATCAGGTCCGAGCCAGCAAGCACCAGCAAAGAAACAACTGGGGAGACAAATGGAGAGACAAACCGTGATGGGGAGACAAGCCATGTCAAGGTCTGAGTCACCATTCGTCACCAAGCATTGCAAAGCGCAGCAAGGAGACAAGTAGGGACCGGGGGCGTACCAGAAGCAAGCCTTTTCGTGAGAGGAGCAGCTTTTCGCACCCCAACAGCGCAGAACAGACATTCAAGCGCGCAAACTGTTTGTGGGAGGCAATTTCGGGAGGCCAGCCATCCTTGGTTTTTTTGGCTACCTTCTGCAAACGCTGCTTTCCACACATCAACTCTAGTCGTTTGCTAGCTGGGTTGTTCCGTGCAGCGAGGGGTTGAAGCTGGGCACACAGTCCAGTCAAGCCCCCCCGGTCCCAACCCAAACCTCATGCGGGCCCCTGTGCCATCCCTTGTCAATTGGCTTTTCTTCCTGCTGGGGGGGTGAATAGACCTCGTCGCGTGAGGTTCAGTTCATTACCAATATCTACGACATCCTGCAGACTTTCAAGATTCTCTTGAAGATGGTCTCAGGTTTGCCCATAGTTGGTGTTCTGGCCAAGGTTCTGGACAAGCCTGTGGTTTATCTTATGAAGTTCATGGACAGGGAGCTGATTCCCGTCCGAGATAGGCTGAGAGATAACTTCCACCCAAAGTTCGAGCTGGCCTGCGAGTTCCAGAAGACGGTGGTCACCAGGGTCGGCTACGCCATCGAAGCCATTCGGGTTTTGAAGCTTCAAGCCTTTCCCGCCAACAAGGCTGCGGGCCTGGTGGGCGAGGCGATGAACGTTTGCGCTTGGCTACCGCCTGTGGCCCTGCTCGCAGACGGAGCGCTGACCAGCGTGGCCTCTCTGGACAGCTTGGCGGGCGCAAGCACGGACTTGGTGAGGGACATGGTTTCCTGGGTGGAGACCTTAATCCCGACCTCCGCCCTCAAGAAGATGGAGTCTAGCAACCAGATAATGAACGTCATCCTGCTTCCTGTGCGGAAGACCGAAGCGACCCTGTCCACGGTGTACAAAGTGTGCATCCCTGCAGCCGCTGGGTGCTGAAGAAGCATTTGTTTAGCACAAATCACCTAGAGATGTTTTTTGTTTTGGATACCCCATGTACCACCAGGGTGTCATTTGAAACCCACACTTTCGGAGCAATAAATGTCAAAACGATGCAGAGCTTCTCAGGTGAAGTGCTGGAAGTTTACACTTCTGGGCCTGCTGAAAGCCCTGAGCAACTTCCTGGAGAAGATCTTCAATTTCGCGTTGAAGCCCTTCCAGCCCATCGTGGAGGCCAGTATGGGTGGGGGATGGTTCCTGTGGGTGCCCCCATCTGGGACAGACGGTGTTCGTTCATTTTCCGCATATTTGAGGTGCGGTCAAGTTGCGTGGAAGAAAATTTAGGCAATTGGGAACAAAACCAAGACCATATTCGATGGGGAAGATAAACAATCTCCATCAGCAATTCGGAATTTGAACTAGCCAACCCACGTTGGCGGTGGTGTTTTGGCTAAACACCCAACCACTCCCATTGAACCAGTCATGTGATATCCATCCATGTGTTATATGTCCAATGGCTGCAGAAATGGACGCCTTAGGTGAACCAAAGGGAATCCATTGACCGAGGCGGCTGTGGCGCCGGTGAGGAGGACGCTGGAGAAGGCCTTCAGCAGTCTCCTGCCGCCCCTGCAGATCCCCTTTCCGGAGTTCTCCGGATTGTTCGAGGAATGGGAGAGCGCGCTAAAGCGATCAGTTTTTTTGCCAGGAAAATCGGTGAAAATTGCGACTTGTAGAGGAATCTCAGTTTGAACCCGACGGGTTCTTGGGCGAGCAATAGCCAGAGGTAACACGGACAGTTCCCCAGGACGAGCCTAGCTTGATGGACTTGGTGCGGAATGCCTTCAGGACAGACACGGATCAAACTTTCAGCGGTCAGATCGAGAAGGCCATGCAATTGACCAAGAAGCAGGCTAGCTACTGCTATTCCTACGGTACAGAGCTCCCTGCAGCCGAGGGAATTTGCAATGACATCTCTGCGAAGTACGGGGCTGTCAGAAATCCTTTCGAGCGCCTGGAGACGTTCAGAAATTGTGTTTTTGTTGTATTGTTTGACCCGCTTGTCAAGAAACACCCTCAAATTGCAGCATCAGACCATGGGCCCAAGAACGTTTGAGGTGCCAACAGCTCTGCCAGAGCGCTTGCTCTCGGTGCGTCCGCTGGTCCTTCGTGACCACTGATGCTGCTGTGGGAGCTGGCGTTTGTCGCTTCACCAGAAGCAACGCTTACTATGAGGTCAAGAGCCCGACGTCTGTCAGTGGGCCCAAAACATGTGGCGATGTGACCAAGTATCAGCCGGACACTTTCGTGCAGCATGTGGAAAGCCGCTTATGCAAGGACATGGGCGCATTCCCCGAAATCAAAGGGGCAGAAGCCTGCAAGAAGGCTTGCTTCGTTGACGGAGGCGCCGAGGGCTTGTGCTGCGTCTGCTTGCACGCCATCATGACGTTTGCCAGTTTTCCTGTATGCGACTAAGGGGTGATCCACAATTTGTTTAAGATTTTGAACCCATCGATTGGAATTTTGGTGCGAGACCAGGCACACAAGTCAAACATGGGCCGTCACAAGGAAAGCGCAGCGCAAGTTGCCCCCAATTCCGTCAAGACAACTCATTTGCCCGCAACCACTCGCTTGCAGGCGCAACACCTTCTTTTTCCCGTTGCACGCCACACGTTTGCCGCCAGAAGAAGACCGCGCCGTGTTGAGCACAAAAGAAACTTTGCGCAGTCCCGTACAGCCCCCAAATGCCCAGTTGCGCTGCACCCCCTGGCTGGTACCTTTGCGCACGCGTGAGAGACTCGGACGTTGGGCTTGGGGCAACAGTTGTGTGAAGCCTATGGCAATGTTGCGCATTTGTTCGGCGCTCGAGTTACTGGGTTGGATCCTAGTGGACTGGATAAATACAGCGGTATCGATTTTGGAGGCTACACACTGTTTTTTTGAAACGGAAACCAAAAAGAGACCACCCATGCTTGGGGACCACCGGAAACCAATCCAAATCCTGTCAGATTGCCAAGTCGTGCAAATGTCCGGCGGCATGTGCTACGTTGGCGCGGGCAAGAAGGGTTGCAGCCGGGGCCCGACCAGCATGTCACTTCACAAGACGAGAACCGCGGCTTGGCACCAATCGTGAGCCCTAGGTTTCGGCTTTCGACCAACCTCAGGGGTGATGCATTGGGTTTCAAGTCCTTTGGGCCGAGCTCAGTGTTCATCAACTCGGACCCCGTGAGACTGGCAAACACACAGGCCTTTTCTGACGCGACAGTCTCTGTGTTCCAATTGAACATGGAAGGCTTGCCCTCGTAGTTAAACTCGGTTAAGCCAGTCGACCCAATGCGAGGCCAAAGAAGCGCTGCAAACAAGGCGCGGGCATGCTGTCAACGTGTGTGGCAGTCGCGGTTTTTGTACGGCCCTGAGGTGCAACGCTGCTACTGGTGTGCAGAGGGCTGCCGAAAGACTGAGGGCAACATGCCCACGTTCTGTGCAGGAGTGCGCTTCCATTTTCACGGATCTGGTCTTTACATGTACCAGATGTGGGAAACGAATCAAGCCCTTGCTGTTGGATGTGTCGACCAGAAAGGTTTTGACGCCCTCCCCTTAAGCTTCCAACTGTACCAGGGACAGACCCACAATACTTAATACTTTAGAAATCCAGGGTTCTAGGGGTTGCTTCCCCATTCTTGTCTACCATCGCTCTTTTCAAAATCCGGCCGTTTTCCCTTTCCGGAGGTTTTCTAGAAAGATTTGGATCTCTGGAAGGAACGGACATGGAAGGTACGCTTCTCAAGGGTTCCTTTTAAGGACATTGAGCGCCCTTGGTTTGGGGTCGGGTGGTTTGGTCAGTGGAGCCTAGCCGTCCAGGACTGTGATGCCTGGGCTTTGGAGGAGGCCACCAAGGAGGTGCAGGGGGCGGGCTCTCAGGCGGTCCAGGACGCTGGGTGTCCGAAAGTGGCGGCTTGGATTTGGTGGGGTACGCCAAAACCCCTGGTGGCGTTCAACATAAAACCATGACACTGCAATTCAGGTTGGTGTCCTCAGACTTCACACATTCTTTGGGTGAAACATGTGAAAGTTAGGCTACGGGTTTGTCTTAAAACTGGGAAGAACCCAAAAGCGTTGGTCTTTACCCAAAGGGGCTACCTCAAAGAAAGTTAGGTTGCACGGGCGTGTCTTTTCGTTGATGGATTGGCCCTATGTTGGTGGCTGTGTTTAAAGGGAAGGCTAAGCAAACTGAATCCTTGGGCTTTGCTCAAGGAAGCCAGAGAATCTACCCGGATGTTTCCCAAGTTTTGGACCAGCACTCGTCTTGGAGGCATCAAACCCCTTAGGTTTCAACGATTGCCCAAGAAAACCAACCCTCCAGGGTAAGCCCTTGGCAAAAAATAATCAAGATCTGGAAAGCTACCCTCCCAACGTGGAACCTCACAGAAGGCGGAGCAGAGTTTTTCACGCGACACCCTCAGGTTCCGTGTGGGTGGGCAAACTGCATTCCTTGAGGCCGGATATGGCCCGATTTTTTGGAAGGATTCTCCACTGTAGAACATGTGATTCAAGAACGTGTCAAGTTGGGAAAGCAGCTAGATGTAACCCATGTTGTACTTCAGAGCAACTATTCATTCAGTCCAGTGAGGGGGAATGCTAGGCGAAACATGTTGATCAGGGTCCTGTTCAGTTGTTCTGGAACCCGCAGGAAGTCATGGAGTTGACCAGCACCTCCTATCAGAAGTTCACGTGCGAGTTGCTAGAGCTCGACGTTGACTGCCCCGACGTGAACAAGGGCGACAAGGTGGACAGCTTCGACAAGTGCAAGGAAGGAGCAGAGTTCGTATTCAAAGAGTCAGAGGAAGAGATCAAGAAGCAGATTGATGCAGAGGTACAAGAGCAGCTTGCAGCTTGTCGCCGGGAAGCTCACGAGTCGCTGAAACCATTGTGCCCCGTATTCTCCTGGCGCGGAATAAAGCGAGAGAAGAACAAGAAGGTCCCTCCCAAGTTCAAGAACCAATACTGCCTTTTGCGTCAGAAGATTCAAGCGAGCGCGGCCTACTGCGACTATTTGATCAAGACCCACGGCAGCTTTGGAGGCAAGACTTCCACGACTCTGGCTGCGGAAGTCCGAGCCTCCTTCGTGCCGACGGAGTCTTGTGCCAAGGCATCGGGGGATCAATTCCTTTGCGAGATGAAGTTCCTCAACGAGGGGGGTGGGGAAACGAAGCAGATGGACCTCACAAATCAGATCCAGCTGCAGAACATGTATCAAGCCAAGCAATTCGACAACCTCGCGGCTGAGACGCAGAAGGTCAAGCAGGAACTGGCAGGCATCCAGACCCAAATGGATGAAGGCTTCTCCAAGACACGCGAGCAGCTGTTCAGCATGGACAAGGCTGCTGCCAATCGAACTGAGGAGCAGACAAGGCAAATCTTTGAGAAGCTTGAGTCGTCGCAGAAGGAGCAGAACGCGCGGATGGCGTACATGATGCAGGCGGCGCAGTGCGACAGCAAGCTCCAGACCAAAGAGCTGAAGGCGGGCGCATGAACCTCGCTCGTTGCCTTTCCCCATTCCCCAGCCACCCAAAGGCCAGGTTTTGGAGAAACACCTGGAAGACAGGACTTCATGACCAGCGGCCTGAACAACCTCCAGTCAGCGGTTTTGAGCGGAACTGGGCAGCAGATTGATGAAGCCACTTCGAAGATCAAGGCTCGGGGAATGCGATCTAGACATTGCCAAGGCTGAGGCCTTTTTGAGGTGTGTAGTTTGAAGGCGAGCTCACGGGTTTGCGGGCTCACTCGCCGAATTTGAGACAAGAGCTCAGACAGATTTGTCTTTGGGAGTTTCCTGGCATACATTAGGCGCTCAGATTGGTTTCGGGCAGCTGAACATGTTCTTAGGTCTGTTTAAGGCGTGGAATCTGAGAGGATGCAGTGGCCAACAGCCAACGGGCGGTCCAGAAGCAGATGAAGGAGAGCTTCACCGATCTCAAGGACACAGCCTGGAAACCCAGCAAGCCTGCCATTTTCAGGGATGGGGTTTATTTCCCCAGTTGAAGACAGATCCCGAGTGGCTTTCATGAGTGGTGTGGGTGGGAAGGATGCGAGGCCGCGAGTCTTGGCGATTGTTCCTTTGACAAACCGGCGGTCAAAGCGCGCTTCAGCTGACCTTGCGAGGTCACCGAAGGTTTTGATCAAGTGCAGAACAAGCTGGATGCCAACCGCAAAGCCATCCAAAAGCAGATGACTGACCGCTTCAACGCGGTTGACCAGAAACTGGTGCATGTGCAAGGACCACAAATTGGGGGTGTCAATGAACATGCTGGTTTGAGGTGCTTACATAGATGTTCAACATTGTTGTACCTGGATCCAATTGCAAACAGTCCCATGTCTTCCGTTCATGTGCGGCACGGCATCCGGTGGATCTTGCTGTCACAAGCTCTCAGCTTCCGTCAGGACAGCTGGATTCCGCGCTGAAAGGTATCGAAACCGTGGACAACAGGAGAGCTGGGGCAAAGTGCGAAGTCGGTGGAGTGTTCCCTCAGCTTTCAAATTGGAGGGGTATTTATTTTAGGTGTGTGTTTTTTTTTCTCGCTTTTGGCTTCTTGGCTTTTTGGCTTCTTGGCTTCTTGGCTTCTCGGCTTTTGGTGGCTTTTTGGCTTTGACTTTTCGCATCCTCTGCATTCCCAGTTCCTCTTCGGCAGGTGGCGTTTTGGCTTTTGCGGCTTTTCGCTGGTTTATGCGGCTTTTTCGCATCCTCTGCTTTCCCAGTTCCTCTCCAGCCTTTTTGGCTTTTGCACCCTTTCATTGGCCCGCATCATCAGCATCACCAGTTCCTCCCTATTTGAATCAACGCACCCCCCCACTTTTTCGAGCGTCCAATTTCGCGAGAAAATGCGGCAAAAAATACGATATTTTAGGTAATCTGCATAGTCCATGTATATCTGTATATACATATATACATATATTTATACACTTCTTCAAACATCATAAGGGAAACCACCCTCGCCAACCCTCCCGCTGCCTTTGAAATTCTATCGCACCCTTTCTTGAATCATTGCACCCCTACTTGAATCATCACTTCTTCCGACATCATGTGGAGGGCTGCCACCCCCCAAACCCCCCGCTACTTTTTGGACTTTTTGCAGAGATTTAATTGCACCCCTATTCGAATCATCACTTCTGCGAACATCATGGGGGGGCTGCCGCCCCCCCCCAGCCCCCCCGCTACTTGTTTCTTTTTAACAGGGATTGAAATGCCCTCCTATTTGAATCATCATTTGTTTGACCCCGTCAACCCGCCAGCTACTTTGTTGATTTTGTTACCCACCATTTGTTGGTGATGCTAAGGATGTTGGCCGGACATGCGGGGGATGTTGAAAACAATGCTGGGGATGTTGACGGGCCAGTGTAAAATGCGTCAATTTCGCGAGAAAATTCTGTAAAATACGACATTTTACTGGCCCGGACAAAAAACGAGAAACAAAAAAACAACCCCAAAATAAGTCCGCACCCTTTCAAATTTCACTAAACCCGTGTCCCCAGACCCTGCAGATCCAATTGCACGATGAATCCAAAAAAGTGGGCGTTTTTGTTTAGTTTCCCGTCCATCACAACCCAAAGCTCCCAATCCCAAAAAAGCAAGAGTGTGCTTGCAAACGGCCCCCCATTGCAAGACCCGTTTGGTGGTTCACAATGGGGAATCCATTTTGCAATCTTTAAAGGTGGGGGTTCAGATTTTCCCGATACAGCTCCAACCGGAGTTCCTTGGGGCCCAGAATGGCGCAACGCTTCCCTTTTTGACGCCAGAAAAGAGTGCTGCCTCAAAAGAAGACAGCCACAAAGTAAACCACCAAAAAGAGTTTGTTTACCTGGAGCCTCCGTGACCCTTTAAAAAATGGCGTCATTGCCCCGTTTTTTAAGGGTCATGGAGACTCCAGGTAGCCCATGCGTGAGGATCAAAGATTTGGCGCGGCAGAGCAGCCGGCAGTTCCAGGAGCTCCACCAAGGCCAGCAGCGCCAGATGAACGCCCTCTTGGCGATTGTCCAGAAGCTGGAGGTGTGGCCCAAGGGATCCGACCCCATGGCAAAACCGCGTTCCTTTGGGTTGTGTTTTTTTCAAGTTGGACCCTAAATCGGTGAGGTGTTCCTTTGGGTTTGTCAAAAAAAGATGGACGAAAGCAAACGGGTACCAAGATGTCAAATGGAAGCCGACATAGGAAGCCTTTTGAGTGCGTCGAGCCCATTTGGGTACTCTTCCTAAATGGCAACGGTTTCCACTTAACCCAACGGGGGTGCCCCCAAGCAAAGTCACCCCCAAATGTCGAACAGGGTGTTGGAGTTGCTACCCTTTTTGGGGGGTTGTGCGTGACCTGGGAGATGTTTCCGTGACAATCAATGCCGAAGGTGGTCCCACGACAGGAGATTCCTCAACTCATTGCTTTTTGCGGTTTTCCTGATAGCTTCGGTGAACTGGTGGGTGATTGGCTTGGTTGAAAGGATCAAGCAAGCAGTTCAGAAGGCCGGTTTGAAGGGTTCGTCTCAAAGGGTGTCTCAAAATATGGTGAACCAGTGGTTGTGTTTGTCCTGTCCCAATGCATTCTCTTCCATCGTGTGAGACCAGGTCATTGAGGACAAGATCGACGACATACCCGCAGCTATCAGGGAGTCCCGATTTCAGGACCTTTCGAGACTCGAGAAAGAATCTACTCAGCCGTGGTCTGAGACAGAGACAAAAAGGCTGAAGAATCTCCAAAGGTGGTTCAGACTTTCTTTCCCATCACAAGGCAATGTACCCAGCATGATGTTTGGAGTACTGCAGAGTGTCTTGGGTTAGTTACCAAATCAAAAGCTGGCTTTTTGCACGGGGGTCCTGCCCCACACAGCGAGTCCCCATGCGCAAGCAGAGTCACCCAGCGACATTACTGTAACATTCATGTGCAGGAGAAGAACCTCATCCAAGTCCATGCAATCACTTGTGTTTGCAACATGTATAGATCGTCAGCTGTTGCCTGCAACAAACGGATGCAACAAACGGTGGCCCGTTTTTGAGACCGGCAAGGCATCGGCGCGGTGCACGCACCGGTTTGGAAGGTGTACGGGGGGATCAGATTTCTAGAATTTTCATAGGACCGACATGTTCACATGTTGCACATTGAACCAGACACGGAACCATCGCTGGCCTCCCTCAGGCCAATGGGAGAGTTCCAGCTCGCCAGGACTTCATCTATCAGTTCAAGAGCCTGACCGTGTCGATGGAGAATTTGCTTCAGCAGTTCCAGGCGCAAGTTTGTGAGCCAGTCATACGCTGGATATATATATATATATATACTTTAGAGCCTCCGGCTCAGTCCGCCGACATTGTCCTCTCCCTTTTCTCCTTCCTCCTCTCTCCTTTGTCTCCCTTGTGTGTTCTGTTGTCCTCTCTCCCTCCCCACCCCCCCCAAGCCTCTCTCTCCCCAATCTCCCTCTCTCGTATGTATGTATGCATGTACATATGTATGTATGCATGTTTGTATGTAATGTAAGTAAGTAAGTAAGTATGTATGCATGCATGTATGTATGTATGTATGTATGTATGTATGTATGTATGTATGTATGTATGTATGTATGTATGTATGTATGTATGTATGTATGTATGTATGTATGTATGTATGTATGTATGTATGTATGTATGTATGTATGTATGTATGTATGTATGTATGTATGTATGTATGTATGTATGTATGTATGTAATGTAATGTAATGTAATGTAATGTATGTATGTATGTATGTATGTATGTAATGTAATGTAATGTAATGTAATGTAATGTAATGTAATGTAATGTAATGTAATGTAATGTAATGTAATGTATGTATGTATGTATGTATGTATGTAATGTATGTATGTATGTATGTATGTAATGTATGTATGTATGTATGTATGTATGTATGTATGTATGTATGTATGTATGTATGTATGTATGTATGTATGTATGTATGTATGTATGTATGTATGTATGTAATGTATGTGTATGTATGTATGTATGTATGTATGTATGTATGTATGTATGTATGTATGTATGTATGTATGTATGTATGTATGTATGTAATGTATGTATGTATGTATGTATGTATGTATGTATGTATGTATGTATGTATGTATGTATGTATGTATGTATGTATGTATGTATGTATGTATGTATGTATGTATGTATGTATGTATGTATGTATGTATGTATGTATGTATGTATGTATGTAATGTATGTATGTATGTATGTAATGTAATGTAATGTAATGTAATGTATGTCATGTATGTATCCTTGCACTTCCCCTTTGCTCCCCAGTATTTTCCGCAAAAAGCACGGTTTTCCTGCGTTTTCGCAAAGAGGACGACCAAAAACATTGAGTTTTTCCAGATTTTCGGCAAAAGGATGCAAGAAGCCCAAGCCAGCCAAAAAGCCGGCAGGGGGAATCGAGCCTGGGACCCCTGTTTTGCGACAGGCTCCCCGAAGACTACGTTTAGTGGAACGTCATCAAATTGCCGCGCGGTACGCGGGGGAGGGGGGTGGCGACCGAAAAACCATGCGTATTTGACGTGTCCCGGGGGGGACTAAGGGGGGGGTTATCCTCTATCCTCTCTTAGGTATCCAATAGTCCTCTCTTAGGTATCCGACACGCCGAACAATGTCGGCGGATATATATATATATATATAACCAATAGAAAGCAAGTAAACAGACCACAACCAGCCTGTCAAATTGATGAGATCTTGACTTCTGCTTGATTGCATTTGCTTGACTAACGCGCGGGCCCACCTTGGGGCCGATCTGACAATCTGACGCCAAAGTTGGCTGCGCGAGAAAGGCGGCGCTTGGAATTGCCGTGAGGCAACCCCATCCCCAAGCGGGTCCCAACATCGCCAAAGCGCAGAAACGAACTGACGGCGCCTTTGTTCAAGCTGCTCCTTGGTATGCGGCCCGGACCAAAGTTCAACCAGCATGCTCTAGGACGCAGTAGGCATCATACAAACCGTGATCGTTAGAAGGTTGGTACGACAATGGGCAAGTCGATGGTCCCGCGACAATCAAATTACGCAGAGTTTCCAAGTCAATCGCCATCCACTTGAGGCGCCAAAGTTCGGTGGATAGGAACAATCGTACGGACAAATTTGCATCCGGTCACGGTGCCCTATCCGATCCGCCAGCATAAAAGTGAACCAGTTCTTCCACCAGCCTGCGTTTCCTGTGTTGATCTGATCCCAGTAGTAGCATCTCGAGTTCTACTCGTGAGGGTTACTTGTTGGCTCTGCCAGCATCACTGCCATCGGCGAACACATTTGATCAAAGCCAGACTCACTATTTCTGGTACGAATCAAAGATCAGAAGCCAAACTTGTTTTGTGGGTTGGTTGAACAAAAACCAGTCGTGAGCACACGCGCCTGAGCCGGTGTTTTTCTCATTCGGTTGACGGCTGCAGATATCAACACGTGGGTCGCATTATTATGTGTCACATGAAAGATGGCAAACCACCAGCTGGTGTTTGCTTTGTAGGCACCAAAACAAACATTTGGCGTTTCGTTTCACAAGCTTGGCAAAGCCTCCCAACAATGCCCTAAAGGCTTGTTTTACTACCCCATTTTCTTAGAGACCCCCGTTGGGAGAGTTCCTTAATTATTGTGAGACACGAGGTAAATGGCCCTTCAAGCAACGTTGTCGCTTGGGATGCGCTAAACGCGGTCGATTCGGAAGCAAGCGCTTTGTGCACCAACAGAAAAGCGTGCCGGCTACAGACCCACCTGGAGCTTCCAGTCCAAGTTCAAGCCTGCCCCGAGGGCCTCGAGTTTAATTTGGTGTATGCGGCGTCTTGACGTTCGAGCTAACCCATGTTTTGAGGTCGGCTTTCAGCTGGACACCAGAAGCCGTCCTGTTTCATCCCATTTGCCGTCGAAATCCTCCGATTCATTTCCCTGCCTTCAACTGTTCGCCACGTGCGTGTTCCAACTCACAGGACTTCTCGGACCTGCGGCGCGGGGACATCACGAACCTGCAGGCAGCTCAGGCGGCGTACCGCTCCTGCAGTGGCCAGCTGGATGATGTGCCACTTGGCTCCGTTGCTCTTCAGGTTGGAGCACGTCCAAGTACAAAACCCTGGCATGTTGCAAGCTGCAAAAAAATACCCTGTTTCCTACTTGCAATGTGTGCAATGTGTGGGGCAGCCGATGCCATTGCCATTGCCATCCGGACCTCCCTCCGAGTCCGTCGCTTTTCCGAAGGGGCTGGGGTCCTTTGCTTTTGGGAATGCGTGAACCACAGGTTCTTGCGCCTTGCCAAAAAAGGGGCTTCGAGGCTCTTGGCAACAAGGGCCGTGAAGCAGTCCTCGGCCGAAGCGATGAAGATGCTCCGCACGACTTACAACGAGGCCGGCTGAATGGGTTTGTTTGGTGACCACCAGCAGCCAATCAATCACAGGAAAACGTTACACAGGCCCATCGGCGGTTTTTCTTGGGTGCCCGGTTACCAAAAGCCTTTTCAGAGAGCGCAATTAAAGGACCGGATAACCCCACATGCTATGTTTTTGCCAAGGATGTGAGTTCAAATGTCCACACACATGTACCGTGCGCCGCTTGTATGGATGCGATTACAGAGCAGGTCTAGCGCGCTCTTTTCATCGCAGGCGTTGCTAACCTACTGCAGCCCGAGCCGCTAATCAACAAAACAAAGCAAGTTCGAGACATTCTCGAACTTAGTCCATCTTGTTAGATTATTGGCTGCGCCGCACGTGCATCTCAGGAGGTCATCTTGCAGCTCAGCATCGGAGAAGATCTGGACACTTTCCCAAAGAGAAATAGCACTGTGGTATCCGTTGGACGATGAAGTCAAGCTTTTTCAGTCAGATGTCCATCTCAAGGCTTCTCCGCGGGGAACCTGCAGGGCCTGCCTTCCTGAAAGGTTCCAATGAAGGTGCGCGCTGCGGCTGGAATGTCGACAGAACGCGGACCGCTCCGCCTACATTGTGAATCCATCAGCAGCGCCGAGGGCTTGGCAGGGCAGCCGTGGAGCAGCTTATCCAACTTGGAGCAGCTCATCCACGACTTCGGCAATGGCATCTCCACACCCAGATGCACAGAATGCAGCGCCTGCCACGACTTCGGCAACGGCATCGCCAAAGTGCTGCGCCTGCCACGATTTCGCACGCCCCCCGCCGCGCGCGCTGCGCCTGCCACGATTTCGCACGCCCCCCGCCGCGCGCGCGACAACATCCTGTCCCGTTAGACAGCTGCCGAACGCTGCGCCTGCCACGATTTCGCACGCCCCCCGCCGCGCGCGCGACAACATCCTGTCCTTTTAGACAGCTGCCAAATGCTGCCCCTGCCACACAAACACACACCCAGATGCACAGAATGCTGCGCCTGCCACGACTTCGGCAACGGCATCGCCAAAGTGCTGCGCCTGCCACGATTTCGCACGCCCCCCGCCGACAACATCCTGTCCCGTTAGACAGCTGCCGAACGCTGCGCCTGCCACGATTTCGCACGCCCCCCGCCGCGCGCGCGACAACATTTTGTCCTTTTAGACAGCTGCCAAATGCTGCCCCTGCCACACAAACACACACCCAGATGCACAGAATGCTGCGCCTGCCACGACTTCGGCAACGGCATCGCCAAAGTGCTGCGCCTGCCACGATTTCGCACGCCCCCCGCCGCGCGCGCGCCAACATCCTGTCCCTTTAGACAGCCGCAAATTTCTGCCCCTGCCACACAAACACACACCCAGATGCACAGAATGCTGCGCCTGCCACGACTTCGGCAACGGCATCGCCAAAGTGCTGCGCCTGCCACGATTTCGCAACGGCATCGCCAAAGTGCTGCGCCTGCCACGATTTCGCACGCCCCCCGCCGCGCGCGCGACAACATCCTGTCCCTCTAGACAGCTGCCGAATGCGACCCCTGCCACACAAACACACACCCAGATGCACAGAATGCTGCGCCTGCCACGACTTCGGCAACGGCATCGCCAAAGTGCTGCGCCTGCCACGATTTCGCAACGGCATCGCCAAAGTGCTGCGCCTGCCACGATTTCGCACACCCCCCGCCGCGCGCGCGACAACATCCTGTCCCTCTAGACAGCTGCCGAATGCGACCCCTGCCACACAAACACACACCCAGATGCACAGAATGCTGCGCCTGCCACGACTTCGGCAACGGCATGCGCTGCTTTCCGCAACGGCATCGCCAAAGTGCTGCTGCCACGATTTCGCACACCCCCCGCCGCGCGCGCGACAACATCCTGTCCCTCTAGACAGCTGCCGAATGCGACCCCTGCCACACAAACACACACCCAGATGCACAGAATGCTGCGCCTGCCACGACTTCGGCAACGGCATCGCCAAAGTGCTGCGCCTGCCACGATTTCGCAACGGCATCGCCAAAGCTGCCTGCCACGATTTCGCACACCCCCCCCGCGCGCGCGACAACAATCCTGTCCCTCCTGTGAGTGAGTGAGTGAGCGAGTGAGTGAGTGAGTGAGTGAGTGAGAGTGAGTGAGTGAGGTGTGTGAGTGAGTGAGTGTGAGTGAGTGAGAGTGAGTGTGAGTGAGTGTGTGTGAGTGAGTGAGAGTGAGTGAGTGAGAGTGTGTGTGAGTGAGTGTGTGTGAGTGAGTGTGAGTGAGTGAGTGAGTGAGTGAGTGAGTGTGAGAGAGAGTGAGAGTGAGTGAGTGAGTGAGCGAGAGTGAGTGAGTGAGTGAGACGGAGACGAGCGGGAGGAGGAGGAGGAGGAGACGCGCGCGCGACGACGAGCGGAAAAAGTAAGAACCCCACACAAAGATGTGGGGAAAAAACAGAAGCACCTGAGCAGTGGCCTTTTTGTAACGGGCTGCGATGGGTTCGCGGCGTAGGTCGGAGTTGCTGACCTTGCAGGTGGTTCAGCGGTTTGGGCAAGTAGCCATCCTGGCCGTGGACGCCGGCTTCTCCAAAATGCACTTTGAAGCTTTGGCGGAGCAGATCGCCGAAGACTTGCTGGCCAACAAGTCCCAACTGGAGCTCTTTCTGGCCCAGGCAGGGTTCGGGGATTCCTGACTTCTTGGCGGTGCTGTTCCGGTCTTAATAGGAGTTTTATAGGACGTGGATTAGCTTCCAAATGGCTTGATATTTCTGCCATGCACAATCCCCCAAGTGGAGACGTCCCAGTACTTGGACCGCCAGGAGAGCTTGCAGAGTGTCATCGTGGCAGATCAGGATGCCGCTCCGGCTTGAAAGCTGAGAGCGTTCCTCATTTGACCAAGAAGTGGCGCTTGACGGTACCATACCGTAAGTGAAAGAGTTCCAAGATCAGGGAACCCTTCTTCATGTTTGCATTGGGGGCCGGTGTTGGGCTTAGTTTTGAGAAGCAGACACGCTTGGACTCTGATAAAGCACAAACGCAACATGAGTCAGTGCCCACGCCGATCTGCACCATCTGAAGTCTTGGTGTTTTGGGCTTGGTCGGGATGGTCATTGTGGGGAGTATTGAGGTGCACCATGAGCCCAAGTTTTGATAGCCGTTGTTTGTTCCACGCACCGCGCTCAGGTTTTGTATGGCAAGGAGTTGCAGGCAAAGTGCTCCGAAGTCTGCGTACCCCAGAGCCTTGCCAGCCGTTTTCGACGCCCCCCCTCTGCACGTAGGTATGAGTTGCAGGTTTCAGCGGATAACGGTGCACCTTAGCCTGAGGGGCTCAACTGACATTTCTCAGCTGCATCTCTGAGGGTTGGCACGACACTTTTGCGTGTCAAGATTGTGGATCCCCCAGACGAATGCTTTGCCTTTCGTTCAGCGTAGAACAACGGTACCCTCCAAGAAAAGCACAGGCCTTTGAATAGTTGCTTCGATCCCCAGCTCGGGATCAAACAGCTTGCATTAATTGGTACACCTTGATGTCACTCATGTGCACCAGTAAGTGATTGCTTTCCAACCCAAGTTTCTGACAGACATTCTGGGGGGAGTCCCGTCAGCTCCCAGGAAAGTCAGCAAGCTCGAGCCATGCACGTGTCGCCCAGCTTAAACAGCGCCGATCAGTCGAACCAGCGGGATCGCATATCGGTGTTTTGTTTTCCCGGATGCGCAGAATGGTTCCCTTTAAAATTTTGGGCTGGCGCAGTGTGTTGAAGGGTTGCACGGCTGCCTTGCCGTCCATTGCGATTTGCGTTTCTGGGGTTGTCGTTTGGAGGTATTTGCTGGGCAGGCGCGTGCAAGGATTGCTCGAGTGTCATTTTGTTGGCCCTGCCGTGCAATCTGCGGGTGTGTCAACATCGGTCGGAATCACTCTAACGCCGCAATGCCCCGCTAGTTTTCAGTATGTGTTGCGGACGGAGCAAGACTGGATGGAGTGCCTTTGGTCATGTTTTTGGGGGTTGTAAATGGGCGTCGTGCTAAAACCCATGTATTTGGTTTAGTATTCTGAATTCCCAGGCTTATATGGCATGAGGTTCCCACTGTGTGCTCGGAAGAGAGGCGGAGTGGCGGCGGAAGAGATGCGTAAGGGCCGAAAACCGAAAACCGAACACCTTGACCTAAAACCAGTGATAGCTTGCGTGCAGATAAACAATGGGCGCGAAAGTGCGCGGAAGGTTCGCGGAAGGGCGGCGGGAGGGGATTTGTCAAGAGAAGCAATTTGGCACAACCCCCAAATTTGTTTGCATCCGGGTTCGTGGCCTCTGAGACTGTTTTGTCTGTCGGCCCTTTTCAGCAGGGGGATAGTTTGGGTTTGTGTCAAAGTGATTTGTTTTATGTGGGAAAGCCAAGGAACGAGTTTGCCCGTTTGGTAGCCCCGCGTTAGGCTCTGACGGCCGGCGGCCCCTGCAGAGGGTGGCCGCCAAGTACCTCTTCACTCCCGCGGCAGCCACGATGCTCTTGGAGTGGACACAGCAGGCCCTGGACGACGTCCCCCTCAAGTATTCCATCGTCCTCAAGGAGCTTTCATAATGTGAAGGTGATGTTTTTGACACACAAGGCATGGCATAGTTTCCTACACCCTCTTTGGCTTACACGGCCTGGCCAGCAATGTGAAGGTGACATGCGACAGAACAAACATGTGCACATATGTGCACATACCCCCTGTTGGTAGTTTGGATTCGCGATTTGGGGTTTGACCCCCTGAGTCTTAGCGCGAACAATTGGGAAAGCGCCTCGTAACCTCCAAGACTTGAATCCAAACCGCTTATTAGGAACAAGCCATGTGCCCTTCCGCGAAACCTTCCGCAACCTTCCGCCCTCCACAGCTAGCTTTCCGTAGCAGCTACCCTGTTCAAGATGTTTTCGGCAGGGGTTCCGCAGACTTTGTTTGCGCAACACCTCCGCAATACTTTCACGCCCACAACTTTGGACACTTTGCGATGGTTTGGCTTGAGGGTCACCGTGGCTGTTGGCTTGGGTGCATTGCTCTTGGCAATGAGAGCCAGTCGCATAGATTGGGCTAGATTCCGCAGATTTTCTGTGGAGCTTTTTCAAAAAAGATGGATTTAGCATGTTCTGACCGTCCGAGAAGCAAAGAATAGGTTTCTAGATCCCAGTGTGCTGCCTGTTGGACCACTGCCAACTTAATAACAAGTGGCCACATGCACAGATAGGATCAAGATGGATCAAGCACGCCCGCAACGCAGACAAACAAGCAAGCCTTTACTCAAGTCAACAGATGACTATGCCAGAGAGCAAGCCATGCGGGACCACTTTTTGCAGCAGATCCTCCCACGGTCTTTCTCGACTACAACCGGTACCACTTTCTTTCTTTCTTTCGCTAGCGTTGAGAAATCCTGCATAGTCGGGCCCCATACGTGCCTTCCACTGGGCAGCGCGATGACAAGACTCAAAGGCACTGGTGAGGAGCTAACTGTCCTCCTCTTGCTTTGCTCTTTGAGCAGGCAACTCACCAGTGCACATCCGGAAAAGCGCCTTATTCGAGCGCGCCGGATATTCTTTGGCTCTGGCTGTTTTCAGTAGATCCAATGTGCGATTCGCACGGTTCTGCGGGATGCTCCACAATGGCAATCATCCCAGTGGCAACGGCAATCGCACAACAGCAGCGCTGTCTGAAGTAGTCATAAGTAGTCTGTTGGATAACTGGAGATGCCAAAGTTTTCGTAGGCGTAAGTGACAAAGACCCCACGGCTCTTGTGGTCTTGGAATCAGATCTCGATTAACAGTGAACCACCACTATGGCCAACTAATCGCTAGAGCCTTAGCCGGTACGTTTGACTCCAGGAGTTCTGGATCCCAACAAAAAATGAATTCGCTTGAGGCGGGTTTTGAGGTGGTATTTTGCGATTGTATTCCTGGCAATTGTTTTTGGGCGGACCTCACAGTTGAGTTGGCGTGTCCCCTTCTTGGTGTTTGTTTAAGGGAAGTCCAAGAGAATTCGTCTATTCTAATGCTCCCATTTGGAGTTAGGACCTTTACACGCAGATCACCTACCTGGAACGGAAGTTCGCCTCCTTTGACCTGGAGCCTCCCTCCAGGCGGGGTGATGTGTTCTTTGAAGGAGGGGGTTGTGCAACGCGAGCACAGTATCGCATGATGAGCAAACCCGGTCAAGCGCACCCGCCCAGCCGAATGTTTCAACGCGCTGCGAACGGTGCTTTTCAGAGATTGTTTCGGCGCCTCATGGCGAAATGTGCGTGGCACGGGTGTTAGAACCCGTGAAATTTCAGGCTTGCGTGTCTCAAGTGCCCAGGGCGCGGGATCAGTTCTGGGCGGACTGGGAGCGCATTGCCTTTGACATGGAATCCATCCGCAAGAGCTACGCCATGGTCGACACCAAGGACCTGCCGGATAAATAAGCCAGAAAGGCAACAGTTGAGGCGGTGTTTGATGCGAAGACAGTAAATGTTCTTCATCCTAAGGAGAATCGCAGGATAGTGGTTCCTTCAGGCCACAAATTTAGTTTTACCCGTGAAGTTTCACTGCCGTACGCCAACAGGGGTGATCTAACGCCAATATGGCCATGGGGCCTAACCTATGGCTCCATTTTGGCGGTGGATGAACCTCCATTTGCCTCCTATTTTGATGTTCACCAGAAGTTCAGGGTGTTGCCCCACGGCCTTTCTTAGTGGGTCCACGTTGTCTGGGGGCTTGAGCTCATTTTTATTCGCGGGTTCAGTTCAGGAGCGGGCGGTGCTGGGGAAGCTGCAGCTG
This sequence comes from Effrenium voratum, assembly GCA_963377175.1. Lineage (NCBI taxonomy): Eukaryota > Dinophyceae > Suessiales > Symbiodiniaceae > Effrenium > Effrenium voratum. The sequence continues at coordinate 153,099 of CAUJNA010003664.1, read as the reverse complement.
AGCCAGCGCTTCTTGGACACCATGGCGTCCTTCTGGAGCCCTGCGCCCTTGGAATGCCACAAGCCCGCGCTCATGGAGCTCGGGGCCCTGGCCTCAGCAAGCAAAAACCTCAAAAACCCGGGCCATGGCTCCAGGGTTTATTTCTTTTGATGGTTGCTGGTGGTTGTCAAAGTCACAAAATGGGGGGGGGGGGGGGTTCCCTTTAACCCACCACTTGCGGGGTGACTTTGATCATGGTAAAATAATGAGGCCAGCCCGATGGGTGGTTTGGATTTTGCTGGTTTAGTGGCTAGGGGTGATTTTCCATGTACCCTCTACACGGGTTCAAATCCCCAAAGTCGCCAATCGAACCACCAACTAAGGGTTGCCTGATTGCCTTCAAAACGAGGGGTTGGCAAAACGGAACTTGCCTATCGTAGCTGAGGAGTCATCCTTGGGCCACCTGGCACTTTGGAGCCCCTTGCAGCATTGCTGCATTTAGCTTAAGCCTTTTTGTAGCTGCAAGGCCGTTGGTGTCCTCAACTTGTTTCGTTTTCCCTGGCTAACTTTTTGCCAGGAAGCAGAAGGGCGGTGGTGCGGCGTGGCTGATCCTGCGGCAGCCCTCGCGCCTGCTTCAGACCTCCGCCCTGTCCTGGATGCACGACGCACATGCCACCGATTGCCGGGCCATCCCCGATGGCTATGCGACCTGCAGTGAACTTGAGATGTTTTGTTGTCCAGCGTGCTTCATTTTGGCAGCCTGACTGTTGACAGAATGTGGCAAGCCGGTCCCTTTGTTTTCTCAGGACAACCTCGAGGGGCTCATGCAGAGCGGCTTCGTTTGTTGGACAGATTCTGAGGGAACTGCGAAAGTTCGCTCGCTTTGCGATCCCCGCGGCCTCGAGGATGTGGTAGATGCTGAAACTGAACAGTTGGCATGTGCGTTTTCTCTTTTTGAGTTCCTTCTCATTTGTTCAGCCAGGGAACTTTTTTTTTCTGAGGCGGAGCAAACAATGGAACCTGCGTGGTCCGTAGACCGCTTCCCCCTCTAGCAGCAGACCCGGGCTTCCCGCGTGTTTTTGGAAAGACCCCTTTGTGCCGAGGAGACCTCTGGTTTGAAGTGGGTCTCCGAGGAGAAGTTCTCAGAGTTCGGGTCCCAGAACCCTCTGCTGGTGCCGATCGCCACCTCGGAGTTCCGCACCACGCCCTTGGAGGCGGAGGTCTTCTCCTACTGGGAGAGGCGCGCGGCATCGCGCGCGCGCCTTTCGCTCGTGCTGTTGGGAGTGGGGAAACCTGACCAACTCCGGGTTTTCGTGTCTTTAGCTTGCAAGCCCAAGCTTGTCAAAGGAAGCATGTTCGCCAGAAGAGCTTGTCCCCCGAATCCGACTAATCTTTAGCCGCCAGGCAGATGTCATTCATTGCCGCCGCGCAGTGCGGCAATGGCAAGCTTGACATCACGGAGGAGCGCTCGGCTGTGGACTTGGGCTGAGTATAGCATTGGCCCTCGCAGTGAGGCACAAAGCTCATGTGCCTTGCAGGAGTGCGATTCTCCTGGAGAGGGCTGCGAGAAGTGCAAGTCGGTTCCAGGATACGAATCCTAGCCGCATTTGGCTAGCTGCGCATGAGTCTGCAGCCGTTGACTGAGGAATGCCCTGTGCCTGGCCAGCCGTGCCAGTCGATTTGTGGTGACCACACGGCTGTGAAGATGGAGGACTGTGATGAAAGCGACCACAACAGCAACGACGGCTGCACGCCTTTCTGTCAGCTCGAGTATTGCCCCAGACGCGCGCTGAGTCTGCCGATCAAGCACGCGCAGCAGGCGAGTCCCAACCCTTCGCCCGAGCTGGAGCTTTGCGCCAGTCAATCCAGGGGCGGCGTGTTCAGTTTGGAGGGCTGTGGCTCCTTCAGCGAGCTCGTCTTCGCGGGCTTCACCATGGACGGCCACTGGGTGCGCCATGACATCCGCTTGGATGCTACCCTCGCCAGCATGGGAAACGGCCCGTGGGCGTCAAAGGCCAGCGGATGGGTCACGCTTGGGGCGCCGTACAAGCTGTGGCTAGACGGCACTTCAGCTGTCGTTGGTATACTGTGGGTGAGTGTGCATGTGTGTGTGTGTGTGTGTGTGCACTCTGTTGACGAACATACATATACATATACATATACGATATATGTGAAACGCTTTAAAGCTTTTGTAGCGGATGCCCACTTAAGCTTGTGTGATATAAAAAAAGCTCCCAGATCAAGAGTTAAGGGACCAAACCAAGCGCTTTAAAGCTCAGGACCAAGTACTGGACCAACGTCTGGGAGAGTGCCCCATTGCTCCCTTCAAGGTTTGCTCCCAACGCCTGGGTACACAGAAACGTGTTTTCCTTGGTGCCCCATGCAATTTGGTACGTTGATCATAGTCTTGTTGGGATATCATGGTGTTGTTTTAGCGTTTACTGAAACGCAGATCCATGGAAGCTCTGGAACTCGAGTGCAATCAGTTCATACGAGCTGTGTTTGTGTCCCGAATCGTTCCTTGTACTTGTGCGTGAAAAAGCGTGTGCCCTGGCTGCCATAGCATGTGATATCCGCTTCGGCAGTAGTTCCAGCACCTTTGGGCGAATTCTCTCTGCGTCTTGGCTTTTGCCGTGAAGGTAGACTCTTATCATGCTGCACGAACTGAGTCTTTCAACACGTAGCGTGTTTCATCAATCTCCATTCTTAGCATTGTTTGCTGCACCTGTAGCATTTTGCAACAATGAGTTCAGTCCAACAGCCCAAGCACTAGCCTGTTACACTGTTGGTGAGAAGGACGTGGCGGGTTCTTGCGGTATCCTCCGCAACTTTGCAGGACACCCTAGTGTTCATGGATATGTAATCCTATCATGTCTGAGGAATTGTTTCCACATCCTGGGCTGTTCTCTGAAGGCATGTAGTAATCTTAGCATGTTTGTAAGAATCACGTCTTTTCAACAGCTACAGCTGCTTGTGCTTAAGACCTAGTCCTAGCAATACTGCAGAGCGTGTTTCCCATGTCCGGGATTTTGCTTTTGAGGGAGTACTCCCATTGTGCAATCCAAGTTCGGGCCTGCGCAGGCCACTGTTGCCAGCGTAATCCACCAAACTGTGGACCGGGGAGTTGCATAGCTCGACATTTGGCGGGGGGCGGGGGTGGCTGTTTATAATATATATTTATAATCTATATACTTATATATGTATATTCTTGCTATATCGTAGTATGGCGCAGCGTCCCTTACCCCCCCCCCCCCAACCTACAGCATAGTGGTAACCCCTCCCCGCTGTTGTCTTGTGGTTCTGTGGTTGGGTTGTGGTGCAGGGTTGGTTTAGGATGGGTCTAGAGTTGGTTTTTGGGCGGTTTAGGGTTCGTTTGGGGGTTTTGGGATTGTTTCGGGTGGGGGGGCCCCGAACTGTGGGTTCCGGAGCAGGAGGGGGCTTGGGGGTCATACCATGGGGAGGGGGGGGGGGAATAACGCGGGACAATATATATATATATATACATATATATATATATATACATGTATGCGCATAGGTCAGTCTTTGATTTCATACAGTGAGTTTGGGCGGATTTCCCGCAACCCTCCAGGTGGAATGATGGCACTTCGGTCTCAGTGACTTGCCGCGGTGCTGACACCAGCACTGGATGCCTCTTTTGGTGTGGGTTCCTTGGCAATGTCAAGATGTTCTGCATCAAAAGCAATCCGAAATTCAGGATTTGTGAGGAGGACCGCACAGCAATCAGGCAATCAATGTATTGTGTTTTGGTTGAAGTCAGGTCTCTCGTGAATTCCTCCGACTGCATCCAGCCCTGGCTCGTGCAGACGCATTCGAACAGAAGCCAGGACTGCTTGGGGTGCCCAGTTTTGGGTATGACATGAAAACCAAAGTGAAGCCACCCATTTTGCGGGTTGCCCATTTCTTGAGCCAAACGCATGCGTTGGCGTTCACAGGACGTGCACGCGGAGAGATTGTTGGTCTACGGGCGCAAGTCCGCTGCCGCGACGGACCTGCAAAGCTGCGAAGGTGGCGCGAAGCTCGTGTCCCTGTCCTGTGGGGATGGCCAGATCACCGGAAACGAGGAGTGCGATCCCCCAGGCAGAGCAAAAAGCGTTACATTTCATAAACCCAAACGGCAACAAAGGAAAGCCCAGGGCTTTTGGGTTGAAGCGATCTGGCAAAGGTCTCCTTTGCAGAATAGCTTCAGCCCCACACTCAGCAAGTTTCCTTGGGGCGCCAAAGGGGTGATCCATCATTGGGGACAGAGGAACCCTGCAGGTGGCTGCTGTGATGCGCAGTGCAAACTTGCCTCAGGGTGGCAATGGCAGGACGGGCAGCCAAATCAAAGTTCGGGTGCCAAACGAAGAGTAACCATTATTGCAGCGAGAAGTTTCATTAATTTGACAAGGCCAAGTTGTTGTTTGTGACCTGGGACTGTTTGAGTCCCTTTCTGGGTGGCCGTTGGCAAAAGTTTTGTTTTTGGCAGCTTACTCTGTTGATGATGTGGGTACACCTCTTTCAACACGTGTCCCGCTTGGGCTGATAGGCTTTGTAAGCCAAGCCTCCGTGCAGCCTTCTTGCTGCGGTTTGGCCCTGCCTTGCCGGCCTTTGCGAGCTAGCTCGCCCGCCAGCGAGCACGTGCAGTCTGAGACGTGCTGCCTGCAAAGATGCGCAACATGCATGTAATTAAAAAGCAAAGCTTGCCATGAAAGTTATTCTTACCAATGTTGCTCGTGGCATCCTCGCGGATAGATGATTCAAACGCGAAGCACTTCATTTGACCCCAAATAGGACTCAAGTATACTACTGGGGTGCAGTGGTCACCTTGGCGGTCTTCGTCTTTTTGTGCGCTGGTGTGGGGATTCGGAACGCAGCGGTCAGTGCAGCTGCTCACTTTTGCTGCTCTTTTTTTTAGGATTAAGCAGTCACGTAGGCGACGATTATAGGTTGACATGTCGCGCGGGGTGTGCTTTCTTTGAAGGGGTAACAAATGCGAAGCGTTGTTCTCCAACAAATACTCAGGCAGGTTTTGCGTAGGCGTAGCTTAGGCAGGACGTCACATATCCAACCATTGGCTCGTCCTTCCTTTGCAGCCCCTTGCCCCTTCTAGAGCTGGAGCGGCCAAGTTGTGCTTTGAGAAACGCGCGCGAATATAAAGGCTGCGATTTGCGGGAGCTGCCAAGGCGTACCTCTACTCGAATTGTAGTGACACGGAGCTGCCAACATGCACTTGGCAAGTTGCAATTTTGCGCAGCCCTAAATGTATTGAGTCGCTTTGTCGCGTCGGCGCGAGGAAGGCGTGTAGTCAACTTGGTCTCACGTAGACGTTTTTGCGGGAGTTGTCGCTTTCGGCGTAGCGGCGTGGCCATGGCGTGGGTAGGACAACTATTGATGAGGCCCCACACAAGCAAAAGACACTGCCCACTTCTCTGAGATCGGATGGTGGACGCCACAGTTCGTTTGAGATGATCACGCTGCGAGAGGAAACTGAATGGAAACGCCACCCACGAGGCCAAGTCGTGGGTCTTTGGCGGAGAAACCCCAGGCTCTCGCCCAATGACTCCCCCTCAAGCAAACCGTTCATGCTACGCGACTTTGTGAATTTGTCCTAAATGGAAAACAATGAAGGCCAAAGCCAGCGTCTCATGTCTAACTTGTAGGATTGCAGAGGGCACGCGAGGCCGTTTGCCGCAGGACGGCTGCAAAGCCATTTGTGGCGACGGCGTGGTTCTTGGAGAAGAACAATGCGATCCGCCGATGGAAGGGTGCGACCAGCAATGCAAGCTGGAAATCGGATGGAAGTGGGTGCAAAACAAAGCCACTACGACTTGTGGTGACAGCGTGGTTGCCGGCAAAGAGCCTCGGGCCAAGTAGCCTTTTCCTGCGCAGATGTCCGAGGCATGAACAGACGTCGCATTTTTTTGCCACTGGGGTTTGCTTTTGATGTTTTTCCCAATAGCCTAGGAACAGTGCGATCCCCCGAGCGTGTGCTGCAACACCACATGCAGCCTGCAGACAGGATGGCAGTGGCAGGATGGGTTTGGTCTTGAGTCTTGGGTGCTCAAAGTGCAAAAATGCAGTCGCAGAGGTTGACCGACTGTGGCACAAAAGAACGGCCCGCCAGAGCAAACCCATGTTTGGCAGGACGGCTGCAAAGCCATTTGTGGCGACGGCGTGGTTCTTGGAGAAGAACAATGCGATCCGCCGATGGAAGGGTGCGACCAGCAATGCAAGCTGGAAGACGGGTGGAAGTGGGTGCAAAACAAAACCACCACGACTTGCGGCGACAGCTTGGTTGCCGGCGAAGAGTCTCGAGCCATATAGCCCTTTCTTGGCAGATTTCCGAGGCATGACTACGCCATTGCAGTTTGCTTTTGATGTTTCCCTGATAGCCTAGGAACAGTGTGATCCCCCAAGTGAATGCTGCAACACCACATGCAGCTTGGAGACAGGATGGCTGTGGCAGGACGGGCTGGGTTTGGGCTCAAGTGCAGCAGTGGCAGGGTGCTTTGCTCAAGTAGACCTAAAAGCCGAGTTAGTAATTGACAACCTGAACAATACTTTAGTACACCCGGAGTTCAGAATCTTTAGCCCAGAGCCAGACGTGTTGCAAGGACGGCGGCTGCAAGCGCGAGGCGTGCTACCCCAGGGACCCGGAATGCTTTTGAGGTAGTGCGACTTCTTTGATTGGCCCTGATTTGCAGGTTGGTTGTGAGTTGGAAACCGAACAGAACCCTTTTGCTGCCTTGGCTGCTGACCATTGTTTGAAAGCTTGCAAGCTTCCATGGCACCAAACATTTGCGAACAAACAAATCTTCAAACATTTGATACTTGCGACCATTGCCCAACCGAGTTTGCAAACGCATGACGTGCTGCTTTGCTGTCTTTGCTTACATCTGATTTTGGTGTTCAGGTTCATCAACGCAATGATGCGCACCATGCTCCACAATGTTTGGGGAAAAAAAATCAGGAATTGTTTCTTAGTTCAAAGCAGCCATGTTCTCTTGCTCCACTGCAAGAACATCATGCTTGACGGCTTTCGATAACCCCAAAAACAACTTTGGAAATGCTTCATTCTTCCTAGATCTCTGAAGCCATTGCCGCCCACTGCTACTGTCACTTTGTAGCTCGCTTTTGCACTGCAGTGTCTGCTGCATGAAACGCCAAAGCTGTTACATAAGATTTTATGCGCTTCTCGCTGCCCGCCTCGACCAGGGGCTGTTTGATTCAGAGGCTCCGTTTGATCTCCGGTCTTACTCCAAGGGCCGCGTGGGGAAGCCGGGCAACTGGCAAGAAGCGACGCTCACGCCTGGCAATGCCGTGAAAGTATCAGCTGCGTCAAAGAACCTGCTTGCACTGAAGCACAGCCACCGTAAGGGGCTGGGGGCCACGAACTGAAAGGCCACGAGACCTGTGGGCGGGGGTCTGCTTTGCCGCGCCACAGGCTGGGCGCGGCCAGGTTAAGATCCCGACGAATCATCCTTGACTGCCTGCCGATGTCAGTACCAAAACTTTGGCCTCGCAACTGGCCTTTTCGCGCATCGCACGTTGCCGGGTCCAGTCTCTTGGCCTGGCGCGCACATACCGGCTCTTGCTGACCTACCGACAAGACCGCATCCCTAACGTTGATTGCCAGAGGTCCATCCTCCTGTCAAATACGCCAGGATGGCCGTCTTCGCCGCTGAGAATGCTGAGGTGGGTGCGAATGTTTCAACAGCTTCTTGGTCATCCTTGAACTCTCTTGCGGCAACGTGACATCGCCGCTTCCATGCTCCGTCGAGAAACAGCCAGTATCTTCTTTCTGGCTGATACCGTATTGCGCTCACTTTGGCTTCTACTGCCGCGCAAAGCTTTCTGAGCTTCATGAACACTTCCTTTGCTGCTGCCTCATCAAGCCGCTCCTTCTCCCTTTCTCTCACGCTTGGTGGTTGCTGATCGTTGTCAGGAATCTCTTCAACTTCCACGACGCTTCTGAAACCGCAGCATCCAATCCTGCTGGAGTATCAACAGCATCCTCATGATCAGCATCCTGCGTTGATATTGCTCTTTGCCTGTACGCAAGGCAATGCGCAACTCGTTTTCTGCGGGTGCTGAAATGTGTTCAGCAGCGTTGCTGAATCATACCCTACAAGGACTCTTCTCACCCCGGTTTGCCCCGCTGGCTTTGAGCCGCAAGGTTGGCTGCCCATAGCCTCTGGAATCTGTCCACCTGTGCGTAACTCCTTTCCGGGACCGCTTGGTTTCACCGAATCGCTTGAACCATGCAACGCCCTGATCCAGATGCTTTGCTGTCCGTTTAGTCTGGTTGCGCCTGTTCATGTCTACTCTCAGGGTCGTGGGTTACCTTGTCTTCCGAAGACATCTTGACTGTCCTTGACCAGCAAAATGGTACTGCATTCAGCACACACCAGTGGGCGCCGATCCAGGTTCTGCACAACTGTGTTGCATTGCACGTCCCAGCTTGCGCAAAATGATTGGTTCTGGCCACAAAGTTCCAAGCCCTCTGCGAGCCAGAAAGATTATTTGGCTCTCCGTCAAACACGAAAACTATCAGCCCAAAGGCACTCTAGGCGGAGGCCCAGTATTATGTAAACAAGCTTCTCATGCTCGCTCGGGGCGCCTTTGCTGAGTTGAACCGCTCGCCAAGCTTTTGTTGCGGCCCTTGCGCTTGTTGAGCATGAGGTTGAGGCGTGTGTTCGTCAAATCCAACCAACCCGTACATGCTTGGTAGGGCATTAATTTCCCGCGTATCCAGCGGTCTTTTCTGAGCTCTCCATTGCCTTTGTCCTTTGCCTTTCTTGTTTTTTCCTTTCCTGTAATTCCATTTGTATTCTTTCTTGCCCTTGAACTGTCCAATTTCACCGTCCTTTCCACCTTGAGATTTGTTTTTCCCTTTCCAGTGTTTGCCCTTTTGCTCAACACGGTCAATCGACTTCTGACTGCGCACGTCTCCTAAGGACGGGCACGTTCGAAGCGCTTTGTCCCAACTCAGTTTTAGATGAATAGCTTCTAATGGAGACGAAGCCAGTAGTAGTAGGAAGTGTCGATTCTGTATCAGGGATCATCTTTCAACAGGACCTATCTTTATCGTCTTTATTCCAATAGCAGTATGTATTGCATTAGGGAAAATAGTATTTCTGGTGAAGTACTAGCTAATTGCAATACCAGCACATCCACTATTTAGTACCCTCCTTATTATGCATGGATTATTTTACTTGGAACATAAACATCTTCTTTATTATTTAGTGGAGCAATTGCCTAGTTAAATTGAAAGTGGATCCGCAATCAGTGTTAGTTATGTGAAAAGTTGTTTTGCTTCTCCGACGATTAGTCAATCATCTCATACGGTTTTTGCTTTAGTTGTGAACCCAATACTTAGTCTTCCCTTATATTCATTAATGCCCTATTCCAGAGCTTGCTTTCTATTTTATCAGGAACCCACTCTCCAGGCTTCGCTCTGAAGACTTGGTCCAACTGCATGTATCCCCTTCGAACAAAACGACCTGATTCATGGCTTGTGCAGTGGAGTGCAGTTTGACTTTAAGCGCGCTTGAATTTCACCCTTCTCGCTTCCAGCCTTTTCAGGACGCGCCGTTCCCCGGCTCACCCTTTTAAACTGTCAAGAACATGCCGTGTTGCGTATCAAGCGTGTGAGTCGTCCTTGTCCAAGTGCTCCAGCGCAGATATACCATTGCAATAGCCGAGCCATGCCCATCACCTCCAGGGAGCACAGAAATACCATAGCCATACATGTTTGCAGCAAAATGCAAGCAAACCAAATCGACCCGTGCCAAATTCACATGTTTGCTCGAATGCAGTGTTGGTTCTTATCGTGTGGCTTCCCATATTGCTAATTACGACTTTTGCTCATTGAAGCTGTTACCGTGCTGCTACGCTGCGTGCTTGCCAAATGTTCAGCGTAGTTTGAGACAAATCAATACCAAGCAAATTATTTGTTGGCACCATGCTTTGGAACATTCATCCAACCTGCAAATCGCGGTCCAAGTCATGCAAAAAGGAATCCAAGGGAACAGTTATTACGTGGCCGAAGTGCTCATGCTCTAGATGTGTTTCAGCTTCTGCGGTTTGCGCACTACTTCCAGTCCCTTCTCTCCGCAAACCAGCGTTTTTTGGTGTATTTGGAAATTCCTCATTTGGATTCTCATTTTGTTGTGTTTTTGTTTTTTCTCAGACGAAGCGAGCAAGCAAGTGAAAGAGCGACTGGTGAGTCCAACGAAAGCTATCACGGTCCCTTTTTGTTTTCTTCTTTTTTTTTATCACGCCTGTGGGCGTGTGTGGTTTTTTCTATTGAACACAACCCTGGTGGGTCCCGGGTGTTTTTTGTTTTTATTGTATTAATTTTATTTTAGAGTCGCGCCTTGGGGCTCCTTTTTTTGAACTGACGCCTCTGGGCCTTCGTGTTGCTTTCTTTTGAAATCACGCCTGGGGGTCCTCGTGTGATCTCTGTTTAAATCATGCCCGGGCCCACAGGCGTGAATTCCAAACAACGCGGATCCCCAAGGCGGGATTTCAGAAGACAAACACGAGGGCCCAGAGGCGTGAGTTCAAAAACAAACACACCAGGGTCCACCAGGCGTGATTTAAACAAGCAAACAGCGGTAAGTCAGGCGGGATGTCAAAAGCACAAACACGAGGGTCCAGAAGCATGCGCCCCAGGCATTTCAAAGTATGTGATTCCAAAACACAGAGACCGGAGCCCTTCTCTGCGCGTGTGGATGCCAATCCCACTATGAAAATAGTCTTGCGACAGATTCAGCCTGGATCACCAGGCTGCCCGCTGCCAAGTAGTAACGAACATGAACTCGCATTGCGAATGCTACCCAAGAAACTATCGCCAACACCTCAGGTCTGGCAGGTCCAGAATTGCCAACATCCGCTTTAGGGAGGATCATGCAGGCTTGAGCTAGACTGGTTGCCACATGCCTCACGGCGGATTTCGGCGCTTCGGGTTGCACCAGTCAAAGGTGGTTATTTCAAGTTGCAGCGCCAGGTAAATTGCGGTGCTGTCACCGCTTCGTTCGGAATGGGCATCGGCTGGAATTCTCCGGCCACCGTGAGGGAAGGGATCCTGTCGCAGCCTGGCGAGCGTGACTCAGCTGGCAACTCTTGAACGTTCAGGAATGCTTGGAGTTTTGCCGCTGGTTGATTTGCCCAATTGCTTGATTCTGTTCAACCCTCCCTTCAGAGATTCAGCCAAGGCGGGTACAGGCTGCAGAATGTCCCAGCCGAATTGATCGGCGGCAAATACATCGGCCACAAGACCTGGCCCTCTAAATCTGGCGGGACCTGGACGATCTCCTACACAACTCCAGTGACACTCTACGTGTGGGTCGTAAAAGAGGAGCACAATGCAGGTATTGATGCCATGCTCAGCAACGATGGCTGGGCATTCGTGGCAGCTCCTGGCTTCAAGCGAAGTGACGGACCGGCGCTCCATGTGTGGAAGCGATTCTTCGCCACTGGGAGCACCTACCTCATCAAGACGAAGGAGTTGATGGTGGGAGGGGTCATTTCCTCGCAGGATTGCGAGGCGGGGTGCATGCGCCTTGGGATTCCCGAGGATTGCCATGTGTTTGTTGATGTGCTTTAAATTGTGTTTTCTCGCGTGGCAGTTCTGGTAGCTGTGCGGCTTTTCTTGTTCGCGGGCAGTTGGTGGCTTGTGTAGCAGCTGTTGACTTAAATTGACTCTAAATTCAGCCAAAACGAACCCAAAAAACAACAAACCAACCCTGGCATAAAACCCACCCTGAACCCCGCGTAAGGTCAATGAACCAGTGACCACGTATCATGTACAGCATTGGGACAGAGTTCAGCTTAAGGGGTTACGCTCCTTCCAAAGATGTTTGAGTGTTCCCTATGGCCATTCCCATGAAGTTGATCCACGGACACGATGGGAAGCTTTGGGTGAACAAAACCAAACCTAAGCCAACCCAAACCCACCAAAAACCACCACTCACCACCAAAAACCGAAGCGCCAACGCAACAATTCACCACGCAGCGAAGCCGAACCATGCTCGTTGCTTGAGAGTTTTCAACACGATGCTAGTGTTGCTGACCGGGCAACCAGCTGGAAAAACAATGCATGTAATTTGAATATGAGCATGCCTTTCTTGATTGGTGATTCACAGGGATGGTTTTGAGTTAGAAGCCCTTGTTTGCAAAGGATGGCATGCCCCACAACCAGTGAATTTTGGCAACATGCCTGTCTATTTCAAATTGTCGTTTGTCACGGCCCCGACCGGGCAGCCAGGTAAGTTGCGGCGCTGTCACCGGTTCATCTGGAATGGGCATCCCCTGGAATTCTCCGGCCACCGTGAAGGAAGGGGTCCTGTCGCAGCCTGGCCAACGTGACTCGGCTGGCAACATCTGGCAACTCTCTTTTGCGGTGTTCGGGCATGCTTGAAGGTTCGCTTCCTTGGATTGTTGCAGGGTGATGGACTTTTTTCGACACCGATGTAATATTGACCGGTGACTCAGATACGGCTAAGGCGCGTACACGCTGCAAAATGTCCCAGCCGAATTGATCGGCGGCACATACGTTGGCCACAAGACCTGGCCATCCAACTCTGGCGGAACTTGGACAATCTCCTACACAGCTCCAGTGACACTCTACGTGTGGGTCGTAAAAGAGAAGCACAATGCGGGTATTGATGCCATGCTCAGCAACGATGGCTGGGCACCCGTGGCAGCTCCTGGCTTTCAGAGAAGCGACGGATGGGCGCTCCATGTGTGGAAGCGACACTTCGCCACTGGGAGCACCTACCTCATCAAGACGACGGAGTTGATGGTGGGAGGGGTCATCTCCAAGGCCATACCCTCGGCTTGCAAGGCTGGGAGCTGGAAACCGAACAGAAGCCAATCTGCGTCCCAAACAAAGAAGACGAACCCCATTGAGGTTACCCAGTCGGATCTCTTGGTCTTCGGAGGTCGGAGCTTCATTTCTGGGCTCAAAAGGAAGACCCGTATGTTCAAAACAAGATGGACCAAACCCGAGGTTTCGCAGGGCCATGATTTCGCATACGCCTGTTGGCAATTTGAGCAGCGTAAACCCGAAAGAAGTTAAAGGTGTTGTCCTGCATGCTGCGCGAAAGGAAAACACTGGGCACAGGGCCGCGAAAGCTCGGTGAAAGGGATGCGAGGAATGTTCGCAAAAGGGGCCGCGAAAAGGCTCCTTGGCATGTGCTCCGCGAAAGGAAAACTGTGGAGTGGGTTTGTTCTTCCTGGAACCCAGGTTGAGACCAACGCTGATTTGGGTTTGGCTTGGACCTGAAAGTGTATCCATTTCATGTTGCATGTTCGTGGGGCCCTAGCTGGGGGAGACAGGTGAGTTGTGGCGCGGTGGCCGGTTCATCTGGAATGGGCATCCCTTGGAATTCTCCAGCCATCGTGAAGGAAGGGATCCTGTCGCAGCCTGGCCAGCGTGACTTTGCTGGCAACTCTCTTTGTGGGGTGTTTAGGGATGCTTGAATTTTTGCCACAGCTGGTCGATTTGCCTAATTGCTTGATTGTTTGCACCCCAAAGGGTTTAATCCTCCCTCCAGAGACACAGCTGAGGCGGATACACTCTGCAGAATGTCCCGGCTGAATTAATCGGTGGCACATACATTGGCCACCAGGCGTGGCCATCCAAGTCTGGCGGGACCTGGAATATCACTTACCAAGCTCCAGTGATACTCTATGTGTGGGTCGTAAAAGAAAAGCACAATGCGGGTATTGATGCCATGCTCAGCAACGATGGCTGGGCACCCGTGGCAGCTCCTGGCTTTCAGAGAAGCGACGGATGGACACTGCATGTGTGGAAGCGATATTTCGGCAGTGGGAGCACCTACCTCATTAAGACGACGGAGTTGATGGTGGGAGGGGTCATCTCTTCCAAGGTCAGCTCTGAGTGCAAGGCGTGCCTGCGATTCCCGAGTCCTCAAATCTTGCAAGATCTTGCAAACAAGTTTTCGGAAAGCGTGGTTGGAAGTTTGGAGGGCTCTGCTCAAGGTGGTTTGCAGACCTTTGTGAGCGAAACATAGGCAATTTAGCGCTTCTTCTTTTTGGGATGTGCTCGCGCCTACCACGTTCTGCATGCTTGTTTGTGTTTTTCGTGTTCTTCTTCGGGCGTCGCATTATCCTGTTGCCTTTATTGCGCCGTGATTTGGGCTCGCCATTTGCGCAGCGTCAACCGTTGTCAGCAGCGTACTCTCGCCTTTGATGAGCGTTTAATTAATACGCTGACAGCTGTAAACCTGCTTCCACTTTTTGTTTTGCAAATGCAAGTCGGAGCAGTACCGCGACCTGGAGGGTTTGCGCAGTCGTGCCTGTCATATGCCGCGATTTTGGAGGAGGCAGTTTGCTTGTGTGGTCGCCTGGGAGTTATTCATATGCGGGCTGTTCTTGGACTTTCGCACAGTGCAAAAGACTGCAACAAACACAGCCATATATTTCTCTAATTTCGGCGACGCCTGGCAAATCGTGCGGGAAATGTGCCTAACGTGTCAAAAAGTTGCAATATATACCATGCGACAGGCACAAGGCTAGAGGCATCAACAAGTTTTGCAAGGAAAGGATTGGCCACAATACAGTTGGAACGCCAGATGAATAAACCCCTGATTGCTGAATAAAGTGTCCCCTTCTAGTGAGGTTAATCACTTTAAATTGAACCAAGCCAACCCCTAGTTGTCCGAGTAGAAAGCAAAAGAGTAAAAAGAGACAGAAACGAGAAGATACAAATATAATGCGGAGAAAAACACACACATTCAAACGAGGAATAGAAGAGCGAAGAGGAAGAAGGAAAAGGAAGAAGAAGAAAAAGAAGAAGACAACAAGCAAGATAAAGAGAAGGATAAGGAAGAAGAAAACGAGAAAGCTAAGACAAGGATAAACAAGAATAGAAAGCGCAAGAGAAAGAGAATGGGAAAGAGCAAGGGGGAGTAAGTTAAAGAGAGAGAGAGAGAGAGAGAGAGAAAAAGAAGAAGAAGATGGAAACTAGGGCGGAAAAGAAGCTAGCTTCAAACTATGGCTTTCCCATTGCTTTGAAACATCGCCCCCGGCTCCGCTCTTTGTCTCTTCTCTCTCTTTATCAGTATCTTTATCTCTGTTTCTGTGTCTCTTTATCTGCCTCTTTCTCTTCTCATTTTTATTTATCGTTCTTGTTCTGTGTTTTTGTCTCTTTCTGTACTTATATTTTGTTTGTTCTTTGTCTTTGTTTTTTTCCAGATTCTCAGTCCTTTCCATTTCTCTTTCTCTTTCTCTCTCTGTCTCTCTGTCTCTCTGTCTCTCTCTCTCTCTCTCTCCCTCTCTCTCTGTCTCTCGAGTTTGTGAAGGTTGACCCACCCAAGTCCGCAGAGGACCTTTTTGTTAACCTTGTTTTAGGTCGACCCAATCGAAAGTCCACAGAGGGTCACACGAGCAAAGTGCAAATTGATAGAAAAGCACATGTGTGTCTCAGGGTCGGCGCGCCAAAAGTGCGCAGAGCGTTCACTTTGTTCAAGCTGCGGATGCTTGCTTTCTTTCTTCCTTCCTTCCTTCCTTCCTTCCTTTCTTTTCTTTCTTTCTGTCTTTTTTCTTTCTCTCTCACTCTCTCTCTTTCTTCCTTCCTTTCTTGCTTTCTTTCAGTCTTTCTCGTTCCTTTCTCCTCTTGCTTTCTCTCTCCCTCTCTCTCCCGGTCTCTTCCTCTAAGCCAAGCAGAGCTGCGAATTCCCAGTCGAAAGAGCGAGCAAGGCAAAGTGACAGCAAGGTTGAAAGACCGCGCCAGGTAGAGCGTAAGCAGGGCCAGCCACGATTGAGTCACAGGCTCAACAAGACAGCGGGCGCAGGCGCGTGAGAAACGGCGACAAGCAAGTGAGCAAGCAGGCCAGGCAAGCAAGCCGCGAAAAAGCAGGCGAAGCGACAAACAAAACAAGGCAAGTCAAGGATCAGAAAGGGCCCGGCGAGCTCGCGCCACGCTCGATGCTTGCGCTTTGTTTTGTCTCTTCTCTTTCTCGCCCGTGGCTGCTTGGCCTTCTCCTGGCCTCTGCGCGCTTGCGCCGATGTTTTGCACGTTCCCTCTCGTCGCTTTCACTGGAAACGGAGTGCGTGCCAAGCGAAGCAAGACGAGCGCAAGGGCGATGCCGCGCGCGATTTTTCTTAGCACGCTGCTCAAGCAGCGCTCGATTACTTACTAGTTCTTCTTTTGTTGCATGCTTTGCTTGACCTCTCCTTGTCTTTGCGCTCTGCCTTACAGTATGCCTTGCCTTTCTGCTTTACGCTGCCCCTCAGATTCCTCACGTCTTGGTGGGCATTTTCCGCGTACACGCGCGTGTGTCTTGCGTGGCCTTTCCTTGCAACATCTGGCGACGCGTTTCCCGGCAGATTGGCGTTGCCCCAGGCCGCGGGCCAAACAGTGCAAAGCAAAATGACAAGCAAAAAGGTCAGGGAAGCCAAGCCAAACTGCAATCCAAAGGTAGGGCGCAAACGGAAGAAAGCGCCGCAAGTGAACGAGCGCGGCAAGAAAAGCCAAGGGCCGCCAAGCCACGAAGGCATGAGCGAAGAGGCTTGGGAAAGAAGTAAGTGGTTGCCTGTCTCTTTATCGTCACCAGGGGATGTGGATGGAAAATAAAGAGACAGGAGAAGGAGAATAGGAAAGCCAATTATCTTTTATCTTATAGTCTTCTCGGCTCCACACAGAGGAGCCTCCCAGCTCCACGTTTGCAGAAGAAGCCATCCACAAAGGGGTTCCGTTCCGTCTCATGAAAGCCAGGCAGCAGCAACTTGTGGCGCAGTGGCCGGTTCATCTGGAATGGGCATCCCTTGGAATTCTCCGGCCATCGTGAAGGAAGGGATCCTGTCGCAGCCTGGCCAGCGTGACTTTGCTGGCAACTCTCTTTGTGGGGTGTTTAGGGATGCTTGAATTTTTGCCACAGCTGGTCGATTTGCCTAATTGCTTGATTGTTTGCACCCCACAGATTTGAGTCCTCCTTACAGAGATACAGCTACACGAGGCCAAGAAGGGTTTAGCCCCCCAGAAATGAAACTAAGGCGACTACAAGCTGCAGAATGTCCCAGCAGAGTTAATTGGCGGCTCATACATTGGCCACCAAGCATGGCCATCCAAATCTGGTGGGACGTGGACGATCTCTTACACATCTCCAGTGACACTCTACGTGTTTGTCATGAAAGACTTGCACAACGCGGGTGTGGATGCCATGCTCAGCAACGACGACTGGGTACCCGTGGAAGCTCCTGGCTTTCAGAGAAGTGATGGATGGGCCTTCCATGTGTGGAAGCGATTCTTCGACACTGGGAGCACCTACCTCATCAAGACGAAGGAGTTGATGATCGGAGGGGTCATCTCCAAGGCCCTTCCCGAGGAGTGCGAGGCGGGAAACTGGACACCGAACAGAAGCCAACCGTGCGCCTCCCAAAGAGTACTAAGACGAACCCCCACAGTGCAGCTTGCTAATTCCGATCGGAGCATTTCTCGGCCAAAATACAGATCTCCAACCCCATGCTTAAGAGACAAAACCTGAAGCTTGCCAGGTTCCATTTTTTCAGAATTTCGCAGATGCCGGTTGGCAGTTTGGGCATGGCTTGCACTGGACGTGCTTCCAGCTCCCATTGCATTTTCTTAGGGCCCCACAACTGGGAAAGCCAGGTTAGTTGTGGCGCAGCGACCAGTTCATCTGGAATGGACATCCGCTGGAATTCTCCGGCCACCGTGAAGGAAGGGGTCCTGTCGCAGCCTGGCCAACGTGACTCGGCTGGCAACTGGCTGCTATGTTTTGGCGCGGTTGATTTGCCTAGTTGCTGCTTGATTTGTTATAGGCCAAGGGCCAAGAAGGGTTTAACCCCCAGAGATGAAACTAAGGCAACTACGAGCTGCAGAATGTTCCAGCAGAGTTACTTGGCGGCTCATACATTGGCCACCAGGCGTGGCCATCCAAATCTGGTGGGACGTGGACGATCTCTTATACATCTCCAGTCACCCTCTACGTGTGGGTCATGAAAGAGATGCACAATGCGGGTGTTGATGCCATGCTCAGCAACGACGGCTGGGCACGCGTGGAAGCTCCTGGCTTTCAGAGAAGTGACGGATGGGCGCTCCATGTGTGGAAGCGATACTTCGCAACTGGGAGCACCTACGTCATTAAGACGAAGGAGTTGATGGTGGGAGGGGTCGTCTCCAAGGTCCTCTCCAAGAAGTGCAAGGCAGGAAACTGGGAAGCCAACTGGGCGTGCGTCCCAGAAAATGTGTGAAAGCCCACATTTGACTCTGATGCATCCATCGTAGCTGCACAGCCGTGATTCGACTTCCGAGGGATCTTCAGGCCTTTTACCAATTTGGTTTCTGCCCATGGAAAAGCATTGTGCCTGACCGGCTTCATCGCGTGGAGTTGCCTAGGGCCTTGCTTCCTCAGTGGTAGCGGAGCAGGATCTGCCCGCCCGTCTTCCCGCAAGCAGTCCTGCAAGGGCAACCGGACTTCGAGCGCGCTCTCGTTTTCGCTCGGCGCGCCTTCCCGTTTGGCTTGGTGGCGGTTCTTCCGCCTCCTACGCGGTACGCGGGCAAGGCGGCGGCGCCTGCTCTCCTTTGGCGCAGCGAGCGAAGTGGCTGCTGCTCGCTGGGGTAGAGTGGCATCGTCAGGCGGCGCGGGGCGAGGAGTTCTTGAAGCGCAAGCCTGCTAAGACCGCGGTCACACGGGTGAGGGGCATGGGATCTCTGAGCTTGGAGCAACCGAAAGCTGATTAGAAGGCTCAGAGCTTCACGCTGGTGGCTGATCTCAGAGTGGACGACACGAACCTGCCAGACATGGATTCTGCTAGGAGAAGCCTGGACCTGATCTTCTTTCTGGAGACCGGCCTTGGAGGGCGATGTGTTCCAGGCGGAGCCGCTGCAACTCTTCAAGAATTTGCATTTTGCTCTTCCCCTTCAAACATTTCAACAAGCCCAAGCTGACGCACCGTAGGATGTTCTTTCAGTGCTCTGGCAGCGCCAGCGGCATCCATGCTTTGACTGCAAGCAAAGCGGGCACAATGGTCTGGGAGAATCTCTGCCACTGCCACGCAGACCCAAGTGAAAAAGTGCGACGATCTCACCTGGGAACGGACGTGGTCTTCCAGTCACAGCCTCACGCTGTCAACGAGCTGGGACATCATGGGGCGATTTGACCAACGAGGCGTTAGCCAATGCAGCGCCAAAGCCAGGCTCAGCTGTCACCCCTACTGCGGCGCAACCCTCCTTGACCTTATTGCCCGACAGATTGCGTTTGCGAGGCTACCTGAAGATCTTGAACGGGGAAGCTTCTTGGCTTTCTGCAGCGCCGGAGGTGGCGCCTTTGATTTGACACCAGCGAACTGGCGGCGGCAGCACGACTAGGTCTCTTAATCACCTTCGTCCGTGTCTTTGGCAACTGCGCCTTCGGCTAGTCTGCCTGCTCTGCGAGTGGACTTCTGCAACGTCGTTCTACAACACCTTCTGGGGAAGGAAGAGTTGCGCGGCAGAACTTCCTCAACCCAAGTGATCGCCAAGCGCTTCCTGCCTTTGAGAACTTGGTTGGGCAACGCCGCTAAGCAACAATTTTGCGACGTGCAGTCGCAGGGGTGATGAGATGTGGCGACTGGCTCTTGAGCCTTGCGTCGCGAGTGGAGTCTGACCTCTGTCAAGGCACTTGGGGCAGCTTTCTTGAAGGGGCTCTAACCTGGAGTTTCCACACACGGAGAGAGCTTGCCAACTTCCAAAAAATCGGTGGAGCAGGAACTTTCCTGACTTGTGACATGTCCTCAGTGTCACGATGGTGGCCAACGCGGCCCTAGAAAATGCAAAGTTGGACGGCAGCACGGGCCCCGTGTCGATGGCCGGCAAGGGCAGCGTTGACTAGGGCCTCGCTTGCCCGTTCAGACCCTCTTGATCTTCGCGGCACGCACCAGGTCAAAAACACATCCCCACGCCCCGTGGGAAAAAATGGATGGACAAAACCTTAATTCCCGAAAATTGCGCAGCTGCTTGTTGGCACTTGGGGCTTGGCTTGGGTTTGAAAGTGCTTCCATGCCTTTTTGCATTCTTCGGGCGTCGGCTGGGAAGACCAGGTAAGTTGTGGCGCGGTGGCCGGTTCATCTGGAATGGGCATCTCATGGAATTCTCCGGCCACCGTGAGAGAAGGGATGCTATCACAGCCTGGCCAACGTGACTTTGCTGGCAACTCTCTTTCCGGGTGTGTAGAAATGCTTGGAATTTTGCCGCAACAGGTTAGCTGCTGACTCATGTGTTGCAGGCAAAGAAGGTTTAACGCCCCCTCCAGAAAAGCAATTAAGGCGACTACAAGCTGCAGAATGTCCCAGCAGAGTTAATTGGCGGCTCATACACTGGCCACCAGGCGTGGCCTTCTAAATCTGGCGGGACCTGGACGATCTCTTACACAACTCCAGTGACACTCTACGTGATTGTCTTGAAAGACTTGCACAACGCGGGCGTCGATGCCATGCTCAGCAACGACGGCTGGGCAGCCGTGGAAGCTCCTGGTTTCAAGAGAAGTGATGGATGGGCCTTCAATGTGTGGAAGCGATACTTCGCCACGGGGAACACCTACCTCATCAAGACGAAGGAGTTGATGATCGGAGGGGTCATTTCCTCCAAGGTCAGCTCCCAGGGCTGCGAGGCGGGTGCATCCACCTCTCGGGTTTGCGATTCCATCAGTTGTGCTGGTGTTCCCATTGCACACAAGCTTTCTGGATATGAGCATGCCTTTTTGATTGGTTCCTCCGGTTTCAGAAGGAGATTCAGGACAGCCCGCTCTCAGAACCACTTGCCCACACAGAGGTCCAAGGGCGCAAAACGATCCGGGATTTCCTGTTGCATTCTTTTGCGTGCTGTTCAGCACAAGGTGCCTTGACCTGGAAGCTTCTCCTTTGCTCAGGCATAATGCTACAGCTGAGGCCAAGGCGGAAATTTTACAGCGGGTTTAGTATGTTCCTTTTCGCCCGAGCGCCGCTTTGAATGGCTGCGGAAGCACCGCTTTGAAGGGCTGCGCTCTGGGCCTGCAACCGCCCCAACTTTTATGATTCATGATGTCTGAGTTGCGCCGTTGGAAGAATTTCCAGTTTTCACTGGCCCAGCTTCAAGCAAAACACAAAGGCAACACAATCTTGCCACTTTGAAAGCCATACCTGTCAGCGTCGATGAGTTGCAACCACGCTCATTTCATCATTCTAGGTGTTTGATTATCTATAACCATATATCAGGGGTATATATATATATACACATTTGAGGATTGCCACCAATTGCCACCTCCCTCTCCTTTATTTTTTGACATGAATCTTTTATATTTTTAATATGTTTTAGAAGGTTAGGAATTAATAAATGTTAAACAATTAAAATTTATTATTTTAAATAATGATGAAGGATTTATATAATGGGTGAAATAGAGATAAGGGGTATATTGTTTTCCTTTCGATAGTAAGGGGTTATTAAATTTTATGCTGGAATTTGTGTTTGTGATGTTTTTATATTATATGTTTGTTTAATATTTTATTAGAATAGTTTGTTAGTGGTTTTTATTGAGTTCGTTAGCAATTCTTATCGAATATTCTATTAGAATGGTTCGTTAATAAATGCTTTCGAATATTTTGTAAAATTGGATTTTGTTGAATATTTTAATAGTTAGTGGATTTCGGTAAGTATTTTATTAGAATAGTTGATTGGTGGATTTTGTTTAGTATTTTATTAGAATTGTTTGTGAACGAATATTTGTTAGAGCGGTTAATATATCTCGCTTAATATTTTGTTAGAATGGTTTGTTAATGGATTTTGCCGAGGAATATTTTATTCGAGTTGTTTGTTAGTGGATTTTGTTGAGTATTTCGTTGAATATTTTATAATAATTTATTAATAATGAATAATTATTATATTGTTTTGAATAAGCAATTTTGTTTATTATTTTTTTGGAAGGGTTTGGTTTTTCTGAATGGAATTGATTTTTGTGTTTTCGAGATTGGTTTATAGGATAATTGGAATTTAATATTCATAGATAAGATTTTTAATGCAAGATTAATTAAGCAATTATAGATTTTATGTTTGTTTATAGTTGTAAGTTGGGTATTGCTCGAAGCGATTTTTTTTGTTGGTTATTGTATTTTAAAATTTAGGAAGGAAAAAATGAAATGATAGAATATTGGTTTATTAAATATTATTTAAATATTATTAAATTATATAGAATTTGTAATTATTTATATTATAGAAATAAATTATATATAGTTTGTAATTGATTTTAATAATTGTTTTAATTAAATAATATAATCATAATATATATAAATAAATATATATTATTTTAAATAAACTAAAATATAAAGATATATATATACATATTTAATAGTTTAATTCAATTTATATTATATAAATATATTATTTATAATTTATAATAAACCAATTTTTATTTAATATAATACTCATAATCCGGTACGGCCTCGAGGTCGTATTTCTCGTGCACCGGCAAGCCGTTGTAGCGGTACTCCGGCCAAATCAAAGTGCTTGCGGCGAGCGGCTATGCTTGTGCCGGTCTTTTTTCGTGGCACAAGTTCCCATATCTTCGCGCGGCCCGGAAGGCTCCGAAATTTTCTCTTATAAACCGGTACGGCCTCGAGGTCGCATTTCCCGTGCACTGGCAAGCCGTTGCCGGCCGAATCGTAGTGCTTGCTGCGAGCG
The DNA here is from genome assembly GCA_963377175.1 of Effrenium voratum. NCBI lineage: Eukaryota > Dinophyceae > Suessiales > Symbiodiniaceae > Effrenium > Effrenium voratum. Next base: position 130,439 of record CAUJNA010003664.1, on the reverse strand, counting down.
GCTGTCTTTTCTCCGCGACACAAACTCCCGCCTCTTCGCACGGCCCGGAAGGCTCCGAAATAGGTTCTTAACAATTTTGCTTAGAGTTCCCGTAGCGTAACCCGGCCAAATTTTCCCGAATTTTGGGTCGCTTCCGGCGACGCGGCTCTTAGGTTTCCGGACATTACCCCCGCAAATTTCTTCAGAATTTGGCGGCTTTCCGAAAAAAATACCGGGCCAAATGTCGGGGAACAATTGGGGGACCTGTCCGAGTCGAAATTTCTTAAAAATATTGTGCCGGATGTCTCCGTATCTTTGCCTCTCTCTATGTGTGTTCGTATCTATCTATTTCATAATCTTTGTCTTTCTCTGTCTATCTTTGTGCATCTCTGTGTATCCTAATTTGTTTCTTTTGAGTGTTTGTGCCTCTCTGTCTCTATCTGTCTGTTTGTGTCTCTCTGTCTCTCAGGTTGTCTCGGTTTATTTCTGTTTGTCTCTATGTATCCGTGGTCTTTTTGTATCTCTTTGTCTATTTCCGCGTGTCCGTGCTTATCTGTTTGGTAGTATCTATTTATCTCTATCTCTATTTTAATCTTTCTGTCTGTTTATGTTTGTTTTGCGGGTCGGTGCACAAAAATTGCATACTTCTGCGTTGTTGTGTGCCGTACCTCTCCCTTTAAAGCTCCGCTTAATTCTTTTTATTCTGTCTTTCTTTTCGTTTTTGATCGTTGTTATTATTGTTCTTTCTTGCTGCCTGCTTCCCCCAGTTTCTCTTCGCCCATGGGATAAGGGACAGCTTGCTTAGGTCCTGTTGGGATATTGGCTCGTTTTTTCCGGGGCCGGAAGTGGCTTTGGGGAGCTTTCATTTCGGGTATCTCCGCTAGTAATAAATCCTCTTGCCATGAATTTATCTCTTTCTTTTTCTGTCTTTTTCTCTTTCTTTCTTTCTCTCTTTCTCTTTTCTTGTTTTTTCTCTCTCTTTCTTTTTCTCCTTTTTTCGCTCTCTCTCTCTTTTTCTCTTTTTCATTTTCTCTTTCTTTATCTTTCTTTTTCTCTCTCTCTGTTTCTTTTTCTGTTTCTCTTTTTTTCTCTTTCTTTTATTCTTGGCTTTCCTCTCTTTCTTTCTCTCTTTATTTTTTTTCTTCTTTTTTTCCCCTCTTTTTCTTTTTTCTCTTTGTCTCTTTATTTTTTCCCATTTTATTTTTATGTCTTTTATTTTTATTTTTTATTTTTCATTTTTTTTCTTATTTTTTTTTCTATTTTTTGTTTTGTTTCTTCATTTTTTTTTATTGTTTTCTTTGTTTTTTTTGTTGGTGTTACCTGGAATCTATGTTTATAATGTTTTTACATCCCCTCCGGAATGTTCCCGGTGATAACTCGAGTGTTTTCCGTAATAGCTCCTGGAAGAGTGTGGTTATCTAGTAGGGGGCAATAGTCCCGATTGCGGAAAATTCCTCGAATTGGAGGAAGCCTGAATAGGACGTTGGGAATTGTTCGTAGTGATGGGTACTAACATTAATTGTGGACAATATTGGTCTTAACAGAATTTCGAGTTTATTAAACCCGTCTTCCCCTATGTTTTATTGGTCTAGTGGTTTAATAGCGGTGCGTTGGCTGGCGGATTCTTATCCCTTATTTAATATTTCATTAGAATAGATTTCCAATGGATCCCATTAAATATTTCGTTAGAATAATTTATGAATGGATCCCGCCGAATATCCCCCCAGAGTTATTCGTTAATAGATCCCGTCTAATATCCCACCAAAATTATTCATTAGTGGATTTCGCCGAATATCCTGTCAGAATGGCTCGTTAATGGATCCCGCCGAGTATCTTAGTAAAGCGGTTCGGCACTAGATGTCGAGACTAGAGTAATGAATCCCGACGAATATGTTACCGAGCGGCTCGCTAATAAATCCCGCCGAATATCCCACCAGAACGAATCAGTAATAGATCCCGATACATATCCCTTGCCGGTGGATCCTGCCGAGTATCCGGTCAATATCGAGCCAAAATTATTTTCATATTTTAAATGAGTAGATCCTAATGCTCAAAAAATAATGTTTTAAATTAATTCCCCAATAAATTTCTTTTTAGAATAAATTCATTTTTAACCCCAAACCAATCTCAATTCATTATAATTATAATCATATACTCATAAAAAAAAAACTAATAGTAAAAATATTATTAGTTACCATCAACCATATATTCAATATTATATATTTTAAAAAATGCAAACAACAGAATATTTGTTTTATTATAAATATATTATTTACTAAACTATTTGAATTTGGTAAAACAAAAATACTATATATATAATTTATATAATAATTTAATTTATTTAATAATATAATTTTTATTTAATCATAATATCATTATTTATATGTTTTTCTAATTAAACATAAAACCATATATTAATAATATAATTTATCAAAAATTATATAAATTTATATTACATAAATATTAATTTTATATTATATTTTTTTATTTGCTTTTATTAGTTATCGATTTTATAAATTTGTATAATAAATATAATATTAATTCTATATATTAATTATAATAATACAAATTAACTAAAGAAATATTAATTAATATAATATCTTTACACAATTAAATTTAAATATAATATATTTATTTAATAATTATAATATATTTTATCATAAATAACAAATAATATAATCAAAATCAATATACAATTATACTATCCAAATCAACAAATATGCAAACCAAATCAAATTTCTATTATTCAATTTCAAACATAAAACATATAATTTTTTGTATATATACACATATATTTCTAAACCAAAATACATGTTCAAACATAAGAATTCAATTCTTTCCTAATTCAATTTTACTACCCTAAACAAATCCAAAATCCATTTTAATCCCCCACAACTAAATTTCTTCATACAATTTTGAATCATCGCTCATATTAAAATAACAATCATCCACATAACCAATACCAAATACAAACTCATTCACAAACTATCATATTCATTCACTCACTCACTCACTCACGCACTTAACTAATTAAGCAAACACAACACAATCTTCTACACAGAGCTTTGAAACTACCTAACTCTAACTCCCGCAATTCAGTCCAACGGGCCGGGGTTTCATAACAATCGTCCCCTCGCTCCGGTTTCGCCAACAACAACTGCACTGTACTTTCTACTTGCTCTCGGCTCATGCAATCTAGTAAGAGAACATTAGGCGCAGCGCAGCAGGAAGCTCTAGGCAGTCCGGGCCCCAAGGCTACCGCAGGTGAAGCTCTAGGGTTTACGCACGCTTGGGAGCATGAGGGTTGCCAAATTGCCAGGCAATGTTGCAGTGTTAAGGTCTCGAAGTCCCCAACATGACGCGGGCTTTCCTGTGCTAAACTTGCAGCCGCTGCGTTTCATGATCGCGAAGCGAAGGTCTTCCCAAGGATGTTAAGAATGGCATCAAGATCAACGGTGCTACGCACGATGAACTGAAGCAGCAAATCATCAGCAAACACAGTGGCCACATCATGAAAGCCAGCGCAAGAGCGCGGAGGAGTGCAATAGTGATGAGCAAGGGTGCAGCCCTGACGAACGCCACGTTGACGGAGGATGGAGGGATCGCGCGGAGCTGTGCGGTAGGCTATGGGCTCATGCAAACTGTTTGATGGTAAAGGCTGTGGAGGAATCAATGGAGACAGTAATGGTGGCAAGACAGCGGGTAGGCACACACCCAAGCTCGCGTCTGTCACGCGCAGTCACACGACAGGTGGCCAGCATGTGGCGAACAGCCGCGCAAGATGCTGCGCGGGCAATGGCATGATCGAGCCCACAAGCACAGAGCTTGGCTTACTCCGTGCGTGGGAACAAGGTGCGTGGGGGCACGGCCAGAGCGTTCAGCGACGACCACCTTTTTTGCTGACCAAAGCACTTGTTCCTCATGTTTGGTGATGAAGTGGATTCCTCGTCCCTGAGCTGCGCTCTGACACGTGGAGTCTTGGGGGCAAGACGCTTGATGATGCCATACAAGGCCTGCCTCTCGCCTCGCACCTCAGCTTGCGCAGCAATTGCAAGGGCTGCGTCGAAGAGCTGCGACTAAGTTCCTTTGCAGCGTAGGCCTTCCAGACTTGCCGAAGTGTACACCTGCCCATGTTCCGCAAGGTCCTCCAAGGCTCTACTTTGAGGAGGACTGCGCTGGAGTCAACCCACGCAGCATGTGATTAGCGTGCTGTGCCAGGTTGGCCGCAAGCCTTCGCGAAACTGCTGCTAAAATTTATGCCTGCTGCGCATCACGGAGCCTTGATTCGCGTGGCAGGCAAGCTCAAGGCTATCCGCGTAGTGAGAAGCGTTTACAAAGTGCGTAGGGCCATGTCTCCAGCGTCCGTGCAAGCTGGCTATAGGCTCTCCTAGTGCTGATAAAGTCTATCTGACTGGCCCGACACCCGTTCTCCGTTCTCTGAAAGGTCGCCGCTCCGTTGTTCGTGGGTAGAAAGCCTCGAACTTCTGCTGCAGCTGCTCAAACCCCTACGCCAGAGAACTGTAAAGCTCATTTCTTCGTCAACTGTGCTGGGTCAAGCCGCTCATCCTCCAGTTTCAACCAGAAGCGGTTCCTGTCTCATCTGGCAGGGGTGCAAGCTCTGTCCGGCTTCCAAAGCCCGGCCTCGGTAAGGCCATGCAGGCTAACGTCATGCCTCCTACCCAATGCGAACATCCGCGGCGCTATAAAGGGATACCGCTGTATGGGTGGTGCCGCGCTGATCAGGGCGTGTGGGGTGGCTTGATTGTGCCAGAAGTCTACGCAATCCGCCCAATCTGGGATTGAGAGCGCAAGAACCTCACCTCTGGCGTTCCCGTCAAGAGTACCCGAAAAGCTGTTAGGTCTTGACTGCGCAAGCAAGAACTGCTCGCAATCCTGCTGGCTGTGAAGATCACGCCATCCCCGCATCACTAGTTTCCGCGGGAGCAGAGACATGATGTGCAACGGTGTGTTCCTGTAACTAAGCAGAGCGGCAAGGGCTGAGCGAAGACCTCCGCCCATTTCAAGTGGACAACAAGTTAGCAAAAATGAAGCTCTTTGTCAGGAAGCCCACTCTTCCACCGCCGCCTCCGCCTCCTCCTTCCAAGCGTGCGCGCACTGGACCGGCAGCGAGCACGGTGCCCGGATTTGTGCCCGAGCTGGTGGCAAAAATGGCAAGATAGCGACAGGAATTCGCTGCGCCAGCCTATGTAGCGTTTCGAAGGGCCTGCGCAGATCTGCATGAGAGGCCTATGCAAGTGAGATGAGGAGGCAATTGTCCTCCCAGCCATTGCTGGCCGGATCTATAGGATCTGTCTCACTTTTAGTCGCGCAAGGAACACTTCCAGAACGACTCACTCACTCTCACTCACCCTCACTCACTCTCACTCACTCTCACTCACTCTCACTCACTCTCACTCACTCTCACTCACTCTCACTCACTCTCACTCACTCTCACTCTTACTCACTCTCACTCACTCTCACTCGCTCTCTCTCGCTCTCGCTCTCACTCTCGCTCTCACTCTCGCTCTCGCTCTCACTGTCGCTCTCGCTCTCGCTCTCACTCTCGCTCTCACTCTCGCTCTCACTCTCGCTCTCGCTCTCACTGTCGCTCTCGTTCTCGCTCTCACTCTCGCTCTCACTCTCGCTCTCACTCTCGCTCTCACTCTCACTCGCTCTCACTCTCGCTCTCACTCGCTCTCACGGACTCTCACTCACTCTCACTCATTCTCACTCACTCTCACTCACTCTCACTCTCTCTCACTCTCTCTCACTCTCTCTCACTGTCTCTCACTGTCTCTCACTGTCTCTCACTCTCTCCCACTCTCTCCCACTCTCTCGCACTCTCTCGCACTCTCACCTTCTCACCTTCTCACCCTCTCACCCTCTCACCGACTCACTCACTCACTCACTCACTCACTCACTCACTCACTCACTCACTCACTCACTCACTCACTCACCTCACCTCACTCACTCACTCACTCACTCACTCACTCACTCTCACTCTCACTCTCACTCTCACTCTCACTCTCACTCTCACTCTCACTCTCACTCTCACTCTCACTCTCACTCTCACTCTCACACTCACACTCACACTCACACTCACACTCACACGCACACGCACACGCACACGCACACGCACATGCACGCTCACACGCTCACACGCTCACACGCTCACACACTCACACACTCACACACTCACACACTCACACACTCACACACTCACACACTCACACACTCACACACTCTCACACTCTCACACTCTCACACTCTCACACTCTCACACTCTCACACTCTCACACTCTCACACTCTCACACTCTCACCCTCTCACGCTCTCACACTCTCACTCTCTCACTCTCTCATTCTCACTCTCTCACTCTCACTCACTCTCACTCACTCACTCTCTCTCTCTCTCACACTCTTTCACTCTCTCGCACTCTCTCGCACTCACTCGCACGCACGCACGCACGCACTCACTCACTCACTCACTCCGCCACTCACTCCCTCACTCACTCCCTCACTCACTCACTCCCTCACTCCCTCACTCACTCCCTCACTCCCTCACTCCCTCCCTCCCTCCCTCCCTCACTCACACTCACTCACTCACTCACTCACTCACTCACTCACTCACTCACTCACTCACTCACTCACTCTCTCACTCACTCACTCACTCACTCCCTCACTCTCCCTCACTTTTCCTCACTCTCCCTTACTCTCTCGCGCTCTCCCTCACTCTCCCTCACTCTCCCTTACGTTTGCTTAATCTCCCTCACTTTCCCTTACTCTCCCTCACTCTCTCACCCCCTGACTCCCTCACTCCCTCACTCCCTCGCTCCCTCGCTCCCTCGGTCGCTCGGTCACTCGTTTGATGAACATATGAAAATTAGCCATTCACGCACATATACATGCTCTATATGTGCTCAGCACTGGCAGGAGTGGCTTATCTACGGATGCATTTACATAATTTGTAAATTACAAACGTCATATCCACCTATACTTACAAAGTCAGGTGATATATATATATATATATATGTATACATATATTATTACATATCTATATTTATATATATATATATATATTGTGTAAGTTAGTTCAATCTACGCATGATGTTTTGTCACGACCGACCACGCAGCCAATTGCAAATGCAGCAGCACATGCGTGATACGAAGTTGCGAGCCCTGCCGTTCTGGTCGGGGCTGATGGTACTCTCGAACATGAACGCCGGACTCCTTGGTTCACGAGGCAAGTCAGGCAGCTCTGGGACAGAGTTCGATGTTTGGCAGCTCGAATGTGTTCCTTATACACACCAAAGTCCGTTCTCGCGACTCGTGGGTTCCGAGTCGTCCATTTCCAGACGCATCCTAGTGTTCAACCTCCACTAAAATAAATTTACCTGATCAAACTCAGGCAAACAGTGGTGGCTAGATTCACCTCCCTCGTTTTGATGGTGGTTTGAATCGCAGGGCAAACCTGGTGTTTGGGGCAACAAACAAGGCTCCAAAACTGACCAGGTTTCTTGTTCGGAAAATCGAGAAAACCCTCCCTTTTGTGAGTTGCCTCTCGAAACCAAAGAGGTTGCTCCCCAAAAACGGGGTACTGAGAAAATGCTTGGGAGGGAAGCCTTTCGGGGTTAGGTTCTTTGTAAGTTGGAATTGCCTACCGTTCAAGGCATTGGACATCTTTCATCTTGATACTCTTAGAACGTATTATTGTCCTTTCTATCTATCACTTGTCTCACCCATTCACACCCCAAAGGCAAACAATAATGATAAATGGGGAAGTGACAGGATACAAGGATGAAAGAGGAGAGAGGCTCCTGTCACGTTGACTTGCGGGTCCGAGCGGAGAATGAAGGAAGACCCAAAAGGGCCAACGGGCAAAAAGGTCGCTCCAGTCTACCAGCGCAAGCAACACGCAAAACGGAACAACACAACCAAAGCGTTGATTAGTCGATGTCTGCGTCCCGGGGCGCGATCTGGATTTGGGCTGGCACCAAGTGAAGAGACACAGCAGCGCCGGCTCCATACGTGCGGCAGTGGCGAAATCCTCGAAGGCCACCAGGCGCCGTCCTTCTGGGCTTTGCACCTGGAAAAAAATACAACAACAACAAAAAACATAGGGCAGAAGCTCCACGGGGCGGGTCCGCCCTTTTGTGGGTCAAACCTTGGCGCACAAGAAAAGAGGGAAAACAGAAAACAAGATGCACTGATTTCTTGCTTCTTGGTTACCCCAAGATGTAGGATCTGTTTGCAGAAACCCTCATGTGCCGTCATTACAACAACGTTTCGTTTCCACTTCACCTCGTGGAAAGGCAACTCCCAGAAACCCGGTTTTCAACATATTTGCCACTAGAACCAACCCAACGAACAACCCAACTGGAAAAATACACATACACCTACAAACAAGGAGGAACCTGACAAAAAAACCTCAACTTTCCAACTCCAATCAACTTCAACCACCATGACCCGTGCTTCGTGCCGGAACACTCGATCGCTCACTCGCGCCAACAAAACGCCGCCGTACCCTTCTCCAGGTTGGATTTTAGAGACAAAGAAGAAGAACCCACCCGTCTGTGGACCCTCGAAGCAACATGAAGGTCACAAAAAAGGTTGCCCTGGGAGTCAAACCACCATCAACACAGCGGGGTGAACATGAACCACCATTGTTTGTGTGGGGTTCATCATCTAGATTGGATCCTTGCCATTCTTCTGGAGTTGAAGCCTAGGGGAAGTCCCGAAACTCTGAAGCAAGTCTAACATTTTGTCGGGTGGGACAAGACACCTGTTTCATTGCAAAGATCCCAACAAACAGCAAACAAAGAAACGGGCCCTCCGTCTGAATGCACTCGCAACCAACCGCTTTTGGGCAACTTGTGAGTGCGTCGGCTTCTACCTGGCTTCTTTTTGGGGTTAGGTACCCAACAATGGCGGTGTCCCTTTAACATGAGCCCAAAAACATTACCCTCAAAACAACACAAACCCGTTTAACCTTAATCATTGGTTAACAATAAGTCCATGGGTTTTGGAACCTCATTTTATCGAAATACCAAGTATCGTTTTCACTGTGCAGCCAACGGGATTTTAATTCTGCCCCAATTGTGCGCTTGGTCCTTTTTTACAGGGGACCTAAAGGGGACCAAAACAGGTCGTTTAAACCAGAGCGGCTTAAACATGTTCAAGCGGGCTGAGTCGCCCAAGCTCTGTAACCCATGTCAGCTCATGAAAACACAAAGCAGCACCAGCATGTTGGACCCAGTGGTCCATGCTTTCCCCTTAAAACCGATGCATCCAAACCAGGGATACCCTAAAACACCACCACAGAGGCACACAGAAACACGCACACACCCACACCCACACCCACCCACACACACACACACACGCGCACAAAAAACAACACCACGGGGCTCAATAGTTTGCCCGTGGTGAGTCATTTGGAGATACTTTCTGGGGTATCGGGGCGGGGTGGGGGTGCAAAAGAAGTAGCTTTGTTGATTTCCCGTTGAAAAATCCTCAAGTCACCTTGGCGGCTGCAAGAAGACGGCAAAGAAGTGAATAGTACGGAGTGTTCTGCTTCATGGACCGGTCCTCGGCTTCTAGGCTTCAAGCGAGCTGATCTGATTCGAGTAAGATCTGACAGAGCGCAGAACCCACGAAGCCGTTGTGTTAGAGACGCCTTTGCGAACCTCTTGGGCTTCATGCAATGACGAGTATCACTGTTGACTTGCTGTTGCACAACCTGCACAAATCGAAAAACCAAAACACATGCAAGACCAGAACACTCAGGTCTTTCCAACAATTTAGGGACTTCAGGTGGATTCCCCTCTGCCCCTCCAAACCCTCTCTTTCCAACCCAACTAAAAGGAATCCACCTAACCTGATGAAACGCTTTTGATCCGAACCAAAGTCCCCGCGAAACCTCCTCAATCCTGCCAGCTCTCTACCAAGGAAGCATTCCGCGAGGTCGGCGGGGTCATAGGCAGCATAGACAGCGCACTGAGCATTGAGGAAAAAGCACCGGCCACTTTCTGTGATATTTGGAGCATTCACAAGGCGGGCCGCTTGTCGAAAAGTCACCATTACCCACTATTAGTCACTAGGCTACAGCTATGAATCAGATAGGACTACGTTAGAACATGGCCTATCAACATGTATGCGAGAGCAGTCGGAAGCACTTGCGACTTGGCCCGCCTGCTGGCCGCAGGGAACGAGGAAGCTGCCTCCTGACATCCGAGCCGACTGCTTCATGGAGGTTCCAGGCTTGTCTTCACTCGCTTCAAAGGGAGCCCCTCTTAATTTGGATACACATGTAAAGGCCTTTCTACCCTGATTTCACGAGAGAACCCCTAAACTGGCCAAAGGTTTTGCGCATTTTGCTGAAGTAGGATGCCCGAGAAGAATGGGTAGAGCGAGGACAACTACGTTGCAGATGCAAGTGCCAAGCCGCCAACGGCAGGTGGTGGTCAACCCCACTCACCGTCACAACCCACTCCCACCTCTCTGGCCAACCGTTGCAGGCGCGGTATGACCTGCACAGGGCAGCAAACAAAGAGGCTGCTCCTCAAGCAGCTCAGCTTGAAGCAAGTCTGTTTGAGGTGAAGACTTTTCGCATTCGCAAGACATGGTAAACTGCACAGTCTGATACAAGATACAAACTCCAGGAAAATCGCCAGGAAGATAGCCCAACACCCCGCAAAAAAAGGGGGTGGTGCGAATTTCCTTCAGGTCCCTGGAGCTTGTTTCTTAGATCTGAGGGCATAAGCTGTGTGTCATAACGACAAGCCCCATCTGCCTACCCTGAGGGTCCCAACTGCTTTTGGTTTCGTGGAGGCCCCTGAGGAATTGGTCGGGCTTCTTGATTGCAGGGAGGGCTCCGCATCGGAGGGGTCTTGCCCCTCCGAGTGGCTTCCCCTCAATGCTAGCGTGGCTTATGATGAGCGTTCTGCTGAATCCCACTTTGAGCGCGGAAGCACCAATTCCTGTTCAACCGGAAGCCGTTGGGTATGAAGTTGTGGTTGGATCCCGTGGGCATCGTGTCAACACAAAAACCCGTAGGGGGTGTTCATGTTTGAGTGGGTATAGAATCCCAGAAACAAGGCCTGCCTATACTCTCAAGCTGGTCTAACTGGCCCAAACCCCAAAACAAAGATAGCGAAGCGAGATGCACCCTACTTTTTGGTGCCACGATTGGTCAACTGGATGTTAGCCAGGCATAACTTGAAACGGAGGTTCTTCGAACTTTGCCTATCCAAAGGCGAAGGTGTGGCAGGGCCGGACGAAGGCTCCGGAGCCTCATCGCCACGCGAGAGAGGTCGATTGTTGGATTGGATCAAGGCCACTCGGAAGAGAGTGGCGCACAGCTCCATCACGTCGCTCAGCATCAACCCTCCTCGTCCTCACAGGAAAACATACACCCCCAACCAAAAGCAAACTAAACACACGCTTTCCGGGGTGTCAACACCTGACTAGAAAAGAAGGCATTCACCATGAAACAACTGGTTTTCCCTACAACACTCAGGTAGGGGTACTCCCCACTCCACATATTCGTTTGTTCAAGGGTATATGCTCAAAAACCTTCCATAGAGTCAACAAAATATTCTTGAATCCGGGGGTTGACATCACACCCCCACAAAAGATGGGTATTCGGAGTAGGTGATGCGGACTTCGGATTCAGACCGGAACGAATAAATCCCCACTGACCGTGCTTAGTTTGCATGTTTGCCAAACAATGGTGGCCATATTATCCCTGTTTTGATGGTGGTTTGAATGCCCAAGGTGTCCAAAACCCTTAGCTTCCCAAAAAAGCCTTTGAAATTCACGCTGGTGGGAGAACCGCGATCAATTTGGCCTCCATGGAATCCTCACGTCCGATCGCGTGGATTGCCCAAACACACCAAAAGTGGTCTTCCCAAAAAGGTGACTGACGTCCAGGAACTTGGGGAGTGAGGGATGCGTTGAAATTCTGAACGACCAACCCTGTCCAATCGCGCTCCTTCAGAGTCAAAGAGGTCGAAGCAAACCTCACGCTGTTCCACTGGCCCTTTGCAAGCTGGGGCAGGGGATTAGATTTCCCACCAAAAAGCGACATAGGCAACCCTTCAAATGGCCATGGTACTGCAACCAATTTGATCCTAAGTGAACATACATGACCCTGGTGTAACACCAGTTTGGAAAAAAAGGGCAAAAAGGAGTCGTGATTTGGCGTGGTCCCAGCGAATCTGTGCATTTGCCACAAATTTCAAGACCTACAAAAAAGATCCCGAAGCAAAGAACCTTCAGCATGGTGAGCTCATAGTGCCCCCTGGTGAGCTCGCCATAAAATATGCACATGCCTTCCCACTCCCTGGTCGACGTCTAAGCCCGCCACTTGCAACTTTTCGTCCATCGTTCCCAAAGCCAAAGCTGACCTCAGCCGGCTTTGTCACCCCAAAAGGATTCTGCATGTCTATGGCTTTCCTGGAAAGAGGAATGTGTTAAGATACCGCAAAAAATGCCGCTGGCTTCCCTCCGACGGATTCACTTAGACTCTCACCCGGTCCCCCTTCAGGTCTCCAAAGCATCCCTCCAACAAAGTACCCAAATGTGAGGATCTCCATTAAGACAATGCCCGCTGCCAAAAGCATGGGATGCCAGTCCAGCCCCGCATAAGGTTCTGGGAGCGACAATCTCCCAAACCCAGTCCAGGAGTGAAATGCTGATTCACAGTGTAATTGTCATGAGCCAAAACAGAGGGTGGCAACTCGACACAACGTATCCAGCGCTAAGACAGTGGTGGAAACCTTCGTAGCAACCATCTGGGTGGGAACACTTCCACGCTGGATTCTCACTCACCTGAACATCTTCGTAGGAGTTTGATCAGAATTGAATTAGGAACCTAGCAAGTAAACGAAAGACAAGCTGTCTGCTTCTTCTAATTTGGCTGGTCCTTGAAAGGCGAAGCACCACCAGAATTCAAGGAACATGCAGTTTCAGTTCTATTGGTTTGCAAATATGTCTATTTGCAAGGTGTTGTTTGAATTCCAATAGGATTTAAATAGAATTGAAATCGGAATTCATGTCCAAGTAGCACCTCAACTACAATTCATTTAGCATTTAAACAGAACCAACCAAGCAAACTAGTAGCCCTACCAAAGACAAACAATACTACAAAAACCTCGAGAAAACCGGAACAAACAACCTAGAACAGGCTAACAGCCACAAAAACAACTCGACAAAACCAAACAAACAACTAAGAAACCATGCTTCCAAACCTTTTTCAACATGAGCTCTTCTCCAAACTGTAGTTTTGGCTGGGGTTGCCCAAATGTCCCCTGTGTTGCTTGGAGTTGGGCAACTGCCCAGCTTGACCAATGCAAGACTGGAAGCATCAAAACACACAGCAAAAAAAGCACTACCAGAGTCTCGTGTTCTGAGACCTTTCCATCCATTTGAACGTGGTCGGGGAAAGCGAATCCGATCTCTGTTAGATACTCAATGACGAAAACCCCGGAAACTTTTTGAGTGGCGCTTTGCCGCTTTGTGGAAAACACCGATGGCAGTTGGTTCGAACTGAACTGAACTATTGTCAACTCAACTCAGCTGAAAAGGACCCCGCTCTTGATGGCAAAACCAAGCCTCACCCAAAGGAATACCTATTTGAAGGGGCAGGACACTTAGTAAGAGGTGAGGCGCCATGGTTCCAACCCACTTATGGTTGTGTGGGAGCGACGCCAACCACCCCCAAACGACAAGCACCCCAACAAGGCAAACCCCTAATAGCGGGCGATTGCAAAACACGCGAAGCAAGGGGCCGCTCAAGCAAGCGCCCAGATTTCCTACTTATTCTCCCTTCCAGTAATATAGCACCTGACAAGGGGTTCAAGGAAATCGATCTTCTGGCAGCTCCCAGCTACGTCTACGTTTGGAGGGGGTTACCTGCCTCCGGGGACGGCACATGCCACAGGCCAGCTCCACAAAGGCGAGGCGGCCCACGCTGAAGCAGTCCAGCTTCCTCAGTCGTTTGGAGATCGATTCTCAGTTTTTGTTGGCCTTGAGTTTGAATTTCTCCAGTTTGATCAGGGATCCTTACATTAACATTATTCACCTGAACATTGCCTTGTAAATGGTGGTTTCCTTTTATTTTGCTGGACAAAGCCATGTTTCAAATGGGCAAAATGTATCTTTTAAGGAGCCCTATTGATCTGGAGTTGTTTTGAATACCACCAAGGGCTTCCAACGGCTGATTGGACACCAAAGGGGCCACACAAGAGAACTTCAGGCAAAAATGGGCCGCCCTTGGCACGTGCTGGCATCCCCCTTTGGGCTTCTTGGAAAATTGGAAGTTGCGGGGGTATTTGGCACACATGCTTCCAGTCACACTAAGGTTGCGTAGGGAGAAGGGGCACTCTCCCATCCTGAGTCGTGGTGGTGTGGGTGTTCGCACGATTTTCCGCTGGGGGAGCCGCCAACCCGCCACCGGCCCTGGCGAGTGGTTTCCATCGCCGGCCAAGAGATGACCGCCACTGCAAAAGACCAAAGACACTTGCAACCAGGCAGCAATGGACAAAACATCAACTCTTCTCCCAATGGACAACCTGTAAGTGCGTTGGGGAATGAACTTACCTATCGAGCCAGCAATTGTCCTCCGCGTCCCATACCCAGAACCCGGCCATTTTTTGCTGGTTGAATTTGACGCAACATGGTGGTGGGAATACATCTGATACCAAAATAGGCAATCCCACTATTTTCTCACTTTAGGAGGTTTTCTTGGTATCACATAAATGGTCCTACCAAGTTTGCTATAACCACGTGAATAAGGGACCCCCCAAAACTCCCACTCCAGAGCCACAAGCGCCAAGGACCCTGACCCCACCCCCAACCACCACCCCTCCCACCCCAAGTCAGTTGCCAAGTTGCGTGAAGAGTCGCCCGCACAGCTCAGTCGGGAACTGCGGCACCGCGCGCTTCACGAGCTCCTCACAAAGCTAGCTCATGTGGCTGTGGTTGTCAAAAAAAGGGTAACCCCCAAATGGAACCAGAGTAAGTGGAAACATAGACCAAAACATGCGGTCCCCTGGTAGTTTAATTTTGACCCATACCCATGTGTTGCTCTCTCCAAAACTAAAAGGATTTAGAGCTAGCACTGATACGGTGCAGAAATATCTCTGGAGGCTTCGTTTTAAAGGGTCGCCGGCGTTTTACGGCGTTGTAGCCCGATTCCACCCGAATACATATTCTTGAGGCGGAGTTTTCAGGGATCCCTCACATGGGCTTAGCGTTGTGACCTACGCTCTCAGCTGAACTGGGCGTTGTCCTGATTATCATTTTAAATGGTTTCAGTACGTTTCTCTTGCAAGCCCACACAATTTTCCGAGGCGATCTTGGAGAAACAGTACGTCAAAGGTAGACATCATCCCCTTCAAAGCGCGGAGGGTTGGAGTGGGTCGTCCAGAGGTAGTTTGGGAACAAGCTCACAAGACACAGAAAGCCCACCCAAGCTTGCAGGTTAAGTCTTGTTTCCCATTGTTGTGTAGCTTAGCAGGGCTACCCCGCTTGGGTGAGAAAGATCCCGATCTTATAACTAGCGTTCTCCAAATTTGGACAAGCTCTAGCATGCCAACTGGCCCCCGAAGTAGCCCCTGCTGGAGGATGGCTGCTTGACAAGTTTACTATTTGATAGCCTGTGGTTGTCCTGGCTTTTTTATGGGGTGGTTCCTTGCTTATACAGCTCACTATACAAGCAATGCTGCCAACCTAAGTCGCTAGGTAAGTAAGTAAGTAAGTAAGTAAGTAAGCAAGTAAGCAAGTGAGTAAGTAATTAAGTACCTAAGTGCGCAAGAAAGTAGATAAGCTAGTAAGTACGTAAAAGACAAGTAAATAAGTAGCTAATTGATTGACTGACTAACGGACTAACTGGCTATACAACCAACCAACTTTGTTTGCACCTTTATGCTTCTGGTATCCCATTTTGGGGGCCCGTGAAGTCGTTTAAAAAAGAGGAAAACATAAGCAAACGCGTAACTAAATCGTAAGAAATAGTGCAAGTTTGGTCAAAGTCAAAATCGTGGGGAATGTATTTTGTACGCAACATGTGCATTTTGTTTGTTGTCGCCGTGTTTGTCTACGATCTATTTACGAATGAAATACGATAGGATGTACGATTTGTTTTATCGATTCCGGAACCCCCTGCCTTCAGGCGGGAGAGGTGTTTTTGTGCTTTTTCTCGGAGGAGGGGTGCCTGAAATAAATGCAAACATATTGAAATCGCAAATGTGCACTAGCGCCTACGCCCAGCGACATTTAGTTTGTCGCTCCCAACGACTGATTTGTCTTGCCACCCCCAAGGAAGTCGTTGCTGTTTTTGGGTGGCTCCTTAATGAATACATCCAAACACCAACTGCTAAGCATCCTCTAAATCAACTGTAAAGGTGATTTGTTCAACTACTCGCCCAAGCGTATGCTTTAAGGGACCTGGCTCTGTTCGGGGACATGCCGGGGAAGATCAATCTGCATTTGTTCTTGAATCAATTTCAACACCAACAAGAATTGGACATGAGTGCAGCACCTACATAGGCAGTCACCCGTTTCAGCCCAACCCCCCCCCCCCCCCGGATCGACGGAATCGCGCGTTACAACCCTCAGCCAATTCTTGGGATCCGAGCTTGATACCCAAGGGGACTGATCCCAGTGACCCCAGCGAGTTCGATTCGACGCCTTGAAGCTGTCGAGGTCCAGCAGGGCCTCAGAAAGCCACTCAGTCTCGCTCCGGCTCGAGAAACTTGTCACCCGCGGTTTTGGAGGGGATGTAGATTTTATGAGGTCCCCAAACCTTGGGTGGGGTTTCAACCCCTTGGCCTGGATCTGGGGCACACAAACAACTGTATTGGTGGAATATCCTTCATATGTAAGCAACTCGAAACTATAACTCATTGGTGCGATTTCAGATGAGTCAGCTTCAGCTTCGGCCCTTCATCGAGTGCAGCAAAGAGGCTGGCTGCTTGGAATTTTGCTTCATGGTCTCCACTGCAATTCGCAAGCGCGTGATCTCCTCGGCGGGACAAATGGGCCTTCCCAGCCAATACTATTCCTATTGTTGATGTTGGAAAAAGGCTTTCGGGGGAACACCTGGTTCCATTCGGTATCCTTTTAAACAACCCCGAAAGGGTGCATTTACTGTCGAGTTTTTTGAACGTGTCAAGTTGAAGAAACTCAGCGTAACCCATATCGACTTTGACACTATGGTGGCCAGTTTCAAAAAGTGAAAGCCACGGAGACCGAGTGAACGGCGAAGCCATGGATATATGAGCCATGGTCAAAACTCCTTGCATAGCCCCCTCAACAGGATTCATTGTAATGGCTTACCCCAAGTAAGGAGGTCCTTTAATTGTGGCACATATGAAGCCATGGGAACGCATGGTTTGCTTCTGCCGCAGCTTGGCTCGGAGCTCGGGGATCACATATTCAGAGGACCCTACTGTGAACGAATTCTGATCGCTGGCGCGGCCAAGAAAACGCGGTCAGGACCATTTCCCATAAATGCCTAGGGAGTTGAATCAGACCACCTCAGATGGATAGCTATGCTGCTGCTTGGTTAGATTTCCCAGCAAATTGAAGTCTAAAGATTTACTGAGGTCTAGTTTACTAGTGTCGGTGCCTGATTCATGAACACGTACCAAACACAGGACAGTTTTGCCCAAGTTGTTCCCTACCCCAGAATGAAAAGCTGTATGTAATACGATCGTTTGTCCGGGAAAAACACAATAACAACAAACACGACTTCATCCGGAAAACTACCCCCATTGCCCAAACTGCCGATTTCCTTACACATCCTGTATACAAAAGTGCCCAGGCGACAAGTTTTCCTAAGGGGTAGTACCCAAAACAGCTGAGAAAGCGTTTCCAGGCCAAAAAAACAAAGTACTACCATACCCACAGCCAATACTAGGCTGGTACGACTCGTAAAACAAAGCTAGTCCCAAGGCAGCAC
>CAUJNA010003664.1:70000-105000 GCA_963377175.1 Effrenium voratum | reverse complement strand
GATGGGTCTATGCCTAGCTCCAAGCCAGAAGTAATGTTTAGCCTGATATGGGTGTGTCTATGTGCGCGTGCGCTTTGATTCCCGTTTTCAGATTGAAAGGAAAACCCGACCCCCCCCCCCCCCGCATTTTAGGGGTCCACATACCCATTTAGCTGGAGAGCCGAGAAAGGGCTACGGCTGTTTCCTGACTTGAAACTGAAAGACGACTTGAACTCTTGAACCATTTCAGTATGGCTTTCCCTCGGTCACGCCTCGCTGTTAAGGTTGGGATTAATAAGGATGGAATGGTGCCGGGTGAATCTCTTGGCTTACGGTCTATCTCTTGGTTTCATTCTGTCGTCATAACTCCATCATCCCTTTCTTTTTCATTTGGAATCTTCTTTAGTATAATTGCCTTGTCCATCAGAATCCTTCACGTTGTAACGACTAAAAAGAGAATTAAAATAATAAAAAAGAAACAGGATAATGATGGATGGGATTACCTCGTCAATGGGAATCGGCTTGTCCCCGCCTTGAACTACCTTGTGTTTGTTTGCATTTTTGTTTGTTTGTTGTTTGGTGTTTGTGTTTTTCAGGGCCGAGCATATAATATTCAAAAAACAGTTGAACAAACAATACATAACTCCTCGTTGAGTCTGGGGGTTTAAGTTTATATCATGCTCAGCAAAAAGCAGGTGCTTGGAGTGGGGGGAGCATCACACATGTTTCTTTGCATGCACTTAATGTGCTAAGACGAGGCTCGACGGTCACAAACCATCGTTCATGAATCTCGCTGGGGTGATTTCTGGCACCAAACAAGATTATGCGCAAATGATTAATCCAAGAAAACAACAATTGCCAGCTCTTCTGTTTCTGCAGTGGTTGCAAGCCACTCAATAACGTCATAGCGATTACATTGCAGGCATATATATATATATATATATATATTCTGTCCGATATGAAAGGCCCCGCCTGGGAATCCTTGTAGCGCTCTTCACCGCAACATTTCAATGCGCAAAGGCCTCATGCCCAGGAGAGCTCAAAAGCATTTCAAGGAGTTCCAGTCGCTCAAAAGCATTTGCAACCAAAGAGCCTCAAAGCAAAAGTCAACGTGACTCCCACCACAGCACCTGTGGGATACCTGCAAAATCCATTTGCTCGAAAAGGCACCCTCTGTGAGGTGTGCGATGGGAAGAAAAGTAACTTTTTACCAAACGGTTGCGGGTGAAATCACCTTGTGATACTGTGAGGGTCATTGCCATCACTACTTTCTCACTTGGAAGGGGGTTACCTTGGTGCAGAAAGTGGGCAAATGGGCAAAATTTACCACGTGGTGAGCCGCTTTAAGCAAGGGACGTCGTCCAAACTGTGGTGGCCCCCTTTGGGCAAATGCCACCCAAAAAAGGCCTATTGGATGGACAAAAAATCCGCGCCACACACACCAGTTGGTGGTTTTCAACCAGAATTCAATTTGGGTTGCATGCATCTCAACTGCCACGACGGATTTTGCCCCTCCACAGTAATGCTGTTTCTTAAAGGCTATCCTCTCTTTGGGGTGGTTTTAAACATTCTCAGGGATACCAACAGGACACCTATGAACAAATCCTTATTTGGTCCATCTGCATTCTGATTGCCCGGGTTGCCCTAAGGCAGGCGCCAAAGCCCACAAACACGAGGAGCCCTATCGGGCTGCACCTCGGACGGCAAGGCTCCCTATCCTACTTGGTCAAGCCTTGACCAAAAGAAGGTATTCGCTCACCATGGGAAACTTATTTCTCATGAACAGTTTCGGGTGGCTTCTAACACCACCTTTTGGGCCAACACGAGCGTCTCCTTTCAGTTCGGCAGGGAGAAATGAATTAGGGAGCCCTCAAACATGGCCAACCACCATGTGTACAACTCCCTTTGGCTTCCCACAAGATGATAACCCCCGTTCCCCTCAGCTACTGCGAACAACTCGAATGCTGTGCTGCCAACTGACGCGACTCCCTGCCTGGATTCCGAATGATACGGAGATGGAAGAAGAAGATGGTCCTGCATGGTTCGCTCTGATTGTTTCCCTCTTGACTCAGAGGCCCAGTGGCCATGGGATCAAGGGCGCAGTTTTTTGGTTGGTTCATCTAAGGCTAGTTCCAGAAAAACCAGGTGACACTGACTGGGCTTCCGACTGGGAGTGAGAGGCAGGTTCCTGGCGCTTCGGTTTGATATAGTCCTATCAGGAGTCCTATCGGTTCTTCTCACCTCAGAGGAGGAACCCAAACAAACAAGTCTAAACTTCTTGTTTCAAAGTCCAGAACTCAACAGGTGAGCGTTTAAACAAGGCTTGCTTGACGATGGATCTCTGATCTCGTCTCGCTTAGCTCTGCAGTAGGTTCCACTTGCCACTTGCCGCTTTTGACCGCCGCATTCGAATCGAGAAGCCGAATCAAGGCTCGGGAACTCAAAAGCGCGCGGCGTAGACCATAAAGAGCTCCTGGCAGGGAAAGCCGATCTCCGAAGACCCGCTGAGGAGAATGCGTAAGCGCCCAACAAAACAACACCCACTGGCCAATTGAGAAGTGGTTTGCTTCCTGCCCGGCAGCCTTGAGGCAATGCTAGAAGCAGTCTATGGATGCTACGCACACAGCATGTGTTTTGAGATTAGGGCCCATTTGTCTGGAGTTACCTGGGTCGGCTTGGTGGCTTTGGGGATGAAACAATATGCCAATTGCTAGGCCACCAAGCCAAACCCGCATGAAGTTAGCTTGTTGCCGGTCAAACGGGAAATCAAAGGAAACTCCCAAAGGCAAACAAACACAGCACTTGGCTATGAAGTTGGGCATGCTGAAATCCAGAACCTTCCAAGCCTTAGCTACTTCCACGATGTCTCAAAAAGTTAGCCTGGTGGTTTCAAGGGCTTTCCCAGCCCCAAAACGTTTGAGAAACTCAGATCGCCGGCCACAGGCACACTGGAGCCAAGTTTAGTCTTTCATTATTGTTTTTATTATCTTCAAATTTAGAATTAATGTAATGCTTATAATAAAGACTTGTAAACAAAGCAAATCTTAATAAAAGAAAAATAAAAAGATTGAAGGTAAAATAAAAGATTAACAAGAAATAATTAAATAGACAAGGCATGCCAAGGAAGATAGAATCCTGTTCACTAACCCTCCATTCCAACCCTTCTAATTCCCAAGCTTCCCTATCTTTCCCGTCTATCATTTCATCCTTCCAATCCAACCAAATGTTTTTTAGAAGATAGAAGTGTGACATGAAAGAACAAGTAAAAGAGAAAGCCAAAAAACTCTCAAAAATAAAAATTACACTAATAAAAGAAATATACGGTTGGCAACGCGCCAAACCCAAAGGCTGAAAGTCCAGACTGTGAGGGAGTGCCAAATGGTCCAAACCCCAAACCCCAAACGTGACGCCAGTCCAGAAGCTCGAGAGAGTGGGGAAACCCATGGGAGCCGACAAATGCCGCGCCTCGGAAGGCCCTGAACCTCAGTGATGTGTCACTGCACCTTGCCAGTTCGATGGGGAATGACTTTGATTCCATTACTACAGATTCCGAACCTCCCTTGTTACAAGAAAAATGGCAAACAACCTTTAGGGTTACGTACTTCTTGTGGCGAAACATCTGAATCTGGGATCCACTGGGCCAGATAAAGAAACAACGCCCTGTGGTTGCAAAATCAGAGCTTATTGTCTGACCAGTTTTCAAAATTCAACCTAACCCCTTAAGGGTTATTGAGCCCGTAAGTTGAACCTTTATGAAAGCAACAAAGGGGGATGTTCAAAGCTCTATGCAAGCGAAGCGCCTAAAGCTAAAACAGCTCACTTGGGTTCAAGACTCAAAGTCGGACAGGTAAAAACTCGTGACTCGAACAATACAACAACCAAACTTGTGACTCAACATTGGCATCCAACAATGGCAATCCTAGATTAATAATTTCTAGGGAATGTCCCCTTTTAGTGGGAATTCATCACTGGGGGGCTATTAGAAGAAATGGCTTATTAATCCGGGATATGCTGGGGTCCACCCCCAACATCCAGGCGCAATCTCCAAATGCCCGGCCCCTGTTCTTGACGATTTTCTGGAAAGCCGAGGTATCCCGGACTGTCTTGCCTGAAACCCAACGGCATCAAATCTTTGACACGTGCAAAGGCCCCAAGTAGCGAAGGGAACTGGGTGATCCACTGAAAATCCAGTTGCCAAAAAGGGAAACCCCAAGAGATCAGCTCCAGTTCCGACATGTTCCCAAATATGGACGGGCATGTGGCTTCCCCAAACTGGAGGCGAAAGGGCAACCCATGGGAAGCTTTCTGAGGACTTGGCCGGGCTGCTTCAGGTGCTCTGCGGCCAAGCCATTCTCCTCACACAGCCTCGGAACGAATAAAAAGCCCACCGGAACCTGATCGGATCACACAACGGCGTTTTGGACACCAGGGGGTTTGGACTAATACCAATAGCCCCAGAGCAAAAAAAGGTCCCTTCCCCTCCGCCGGGGACATGTTTTTGCTGATACAGGCTACACTCTACGAAAATGTGAGCTTCTAAAAGAAATGATCCCCCACCGTTTTGCGCTCCATGCTTGCGGCAGCAGACCCCTGTGCTCGCTGTAGTAGGCATGTTCAACATTCCAAGTGCTGCCCTGGGAGATGGGCAAGCACAGCTCTCTGGAATGCAAACCTTGCGGGTTCAAGTAGGCAGAGGGCTTCCTTTCAGGGATTTTTTTCGGTTCACCTCTGACTCCTTCAGAACCAAAACTGCGACCCGGGGGCCCCGGGCTGTAGCACCTCTCCCAAGGTACTGGCAGATACCTCCATCGCCAAACCCTGCACGCTGGCCTCGAGGTGTGGTCCGTGTGTTTCTGATGTTTCGGAGGGCGCCTCCACTGGGTGTGCCTCAAAGCCGGCCCTTGCCATTGTTGTTGCTTTGGAAAGAAACCACAAGAGGAACACCGCCAGCTTCTTTTGTGGTGTCCAAATATTTTGACACACATCCGCATCCTCGGACCTCCGCTAAGGGGGCCTTTCTTTTTTGAGGTCCCAGGGTTCTTAGGTGCACCTCGTTGGTTGGTTGGTTGGCTGGTTGCGAAACAGCAAACTGAAACACCAGTTGTTTGGGCCTTCCTGTGCACTTCTCACAGGTTGCACACAAAGATGCACATCAGGGTCAACACAACATGTGCAAAGCCGGCAACATGCAGGGAGCTGGGGCAACGCTTTGTTTAAACATTGCTTTAGCCTGTTGTTTAAACAACCTCTTTTTGGCTTCACTTTAGACGGGGACTAGGGTTGGTTAGTTGTTCAAATGTTGCTCAACCCTAAGACGTTTACTTGGCTAAAGCGCGATTCTTCATGCGCCCTCCAGGTCGACTGCATGGTCATCAAAACATGAAGACTCCACACGCTTGAATCCAAAGCGTCCATTCCGGCGTCGCCCTCCAGGGTTGCCCCCCTTGCAGACCCAATTTGCAGTCGGAATCTCAATAAATGGCTGTTTCGAAACCTAGGAGACCCGCTTTGGATTGTAGTCTGTCTTAACCCCCAAGTGCCATCCACGGAAAGCAGGTAGTTGGGGGGTGCTGGTAGGGGTCCACATGCTTCGATTGGGTGATTTTCGTACATGTGGTTACCACTAGCTCCTTACAGAAAACACACGCTGAAGCACACCCCCTGATCGACCCCCTTTTCAAAACGAATCGGTGAACGCACGTGACCAATAGCGAAGATATTATCTCGCTGTTTTGCTCAGCCGAAAGGACCCAACCGTCACAAAGGTTCAGCTTTTGGGACCAAGGGAAAATCGACGCCAAGGGAAGACCCTGGAAAACCCAAAGGGTTAAAAGGTCGATTCGCTTTGGGCTGAGATCCTTCGCTTTTTTGCATCCAAGGACGCAAAATTGTAAACATCCACGAGCCCCAGCTCACCAGGGCACCAAGCCCAGTGTGTCCCTAGGCCTCGGAGCAGCTCCACCTACGCGATGTTGACACAATGCAGCACGGGAACTCAATCCGCTTGGAGGGGACTCGTGAGAAAAGCCCCGACGAGGGGACTCTGTTGCAATTTTCCGGGCCAAACAGACTTGGTGTCCACCTGAGACCTAGGAAACCTAGTGGGCCCTCATGGAGGAGCGGACCTCTGCACCCTCCACGTCCACCTTGAGGAACACCTTTGGCTCACCTAGCAGTGCGGTCAAATGACTTCCCTTGGTGAAGGGATACCCCTATAGTGGCTTGCCTGGGATCTACTGGGTAAAGGTGTGATGGCAAATCATGTCCACTCCTCACTAGTATGGAAAACTGGGCCTTTCTAGTTTCACCTTTATAAAGAAGGTGCTTGGAGAAGGGGGGTATGCAATTCATCGAAAGCGCAGCAGTTCGTTGATCCCTTGCCCTGTGACTCAACGCACATTTTGAGAACACACAAGCTGGTTTCCCTCTGAACATTTGTCCGAAATTTGAAACACATGGTTTCCACATAGAATTGTCTGGTTGAACTACCCTGAAAAAAGAGTATTTGGAGACGGGGCAAGCCTCGTCCCTTTGCGACCGAAGCTGAGCCTGTGACCCAAAGCATCCAAGACGTCAGAGAGCCTGCAGCAGGCTACCTGCATCCAATTCGTTTCAGAGTTTGGGTGGCCGAAATCGGAGAAAAAGCGATGTTCACTGGAAACTGAAACTGAGACCAAACTGAAACCAGGGGAAACCAAGTGATATGACTTTCGAGTCAATTTGGATGCCGAGTCGGATTCGGATGCCACCAAGTCTTAGGCTCGATCTTGTAGCAGCCCATATGAGCACCAAAGCGGGAGGACTCGGCAAAAACAGCTCCGTTTGTGCTTTGTCGAGTGTGCCTGGAGGTCCACGCTCGCTGGAACTTCTCCTGCGCAAAGGCGACAAGTCGAGGCCGCTGAACGATGTACTCGAATGCAAACTACCGGTTGCTGTTCTGGCAGAAAAGCCGCTATTGGCCTGGTGCTAACATCAGGTTCAATGGCATCTACTTTCCGGGTACCATGGCCTTGTGAGAAAACTGGAAGCCCCACGCTCCATGTTCTGCTTCCCATGTCGAAGCGCTGCCCTCAGCAAATGTGATTGGGTTGGGGAGGGCGCCTAAAGTGCAAGCTGTCGGCGCAGGAAGATCAACTCACCTGGCTAAGTTGACCAAAACGTATGGTAAACAACAAGAATTGATATCCACACAACAAGGGAGTCTTGCACTGGGCAGGAAGTGGCTGCCTTCCACTACAGTAAGGGGGCCAAAGAGGTTCCGTTGTGCTGTTGGCTGTTCATCAAGGGACAGTCCCTTACCAACCTTTTCCCGTGTTTTGATTGCGACTCTTGAGGCGGACACCAAACGCCCCCCGAGCGAACTGTTCCTTCCATCTTCTCGAAATAGGTGTGCCCAGGGGCGAGCTACCTAGTGAGTCAGAAAGCCTGGTTCTAGATACTCAGGTTATTTCAGGGGACTTACTATGGGCTAGATGCTCAGGGTTCGGCCGGCCCCTCTAGACCCGTTTCCCCAAGCTTTGCTTCAAGCTTTTGACTTCCCCGGGCCGCATCGGCGTTGGCTTCGACTCCCTCCTTGCGGCCACCGGCGCTTCGGCTCGTGCTGAGATAGCGCAGAGTTGGCCGGGCTGGCCGGGAAGTGGGTGAAACCTGAGATCCAAGGCTCGAGAACCACCTCACAGATCTGTGCATATATACACACCCTCAACAAAAATCACATGAAAAACAAAGAAGTGTCGTTTTAGAGATCTTCGTTTGGGGGAATCCCTGTCCCCCAACTCTTTCTGTGGGACATGCGCTTCTTCCAGAAGCTTGTTTATACGGCAATGTCTACATCATGCGCCTGTTTAAACAGGAATACGTTGGCAATGTTGCAAAGATCACTGCGTGCGTGACAACCGTACCTGCTATACACCGTTATGCACAGTGCCATATTGTGGGGCGCTTCTGTGCTCATAGCCACTATCATTTAGGATCACCATGCCAAGGAAACTGCGATCCACCCCTACACTTGAGCTTCTTGATTTCACCTTTGATATTTGTTGCAAGTCATGGAGTTGTGAGCTGCATCATCAGCAGGAAATAACTATGTTTGTAGCTAAGACCACGTGCAATCTAAGTATCCTGTGCATTTGTTTGTTACATTGCCCAACATGTTTGGGCAGTACACAAAAATACGTGCTTGCCCGAAAAAGGCGACAACTTCTGGGCGGAGTACCGTACATACTGGCATCTACATATGTATGTAATTATATATTGTGTATAGAACATATATATATATATATATGTATTGTTGTTTCTTAATGTTGTTGGCATTCCGGATCAAATGGTTGAGATTCATGTTGTACTTGTACTGCTCTCGAAGCTTGCATTTCTTCGGGTCTCCTTCTTGCGGTTTGTTCTCCTAAGAATGGGACAAAGGTACGCTTTGACGCCAGCTTTCCTCTAGATGGTGGTTTGTGGTTGGAGGATAGTGGTGGTTCCCATTTACCCTCTAGATGCAAGGGTTCCCCGACTTGACAGCCTGCCATGGGCCACGCTGTGGCACTGCATCCCATTTTGTCGTTGCCTTTCAAAGGCTGGTTCCCTGGTTCCCTTGGTGAATACAAAATACAAGGAAGTTGAAATGGAACCGGGCTAAAAGAAGTGCAAGACCCGAAGTATCCCTTTGAACAAAAGAAAGAAAGAACACACTAAAGTCAGCTCCTAAGAGGATTGGCCCTCAATGGGTGTGACTCAAAATTAAAGACCTAGGGTTACGCAGGTTTCAGTCTTTGGTTCCATTTGCCAAGGTGCCATTTTGGTACATTTACCAAGGAGCCACAGCCAAATGTCAAACTTGTTCTTTGCCGCTCAAACTGCCTCCCCCAAAAGCGACTAAAACCCAACTCGACTCCGGCCGACACCAAGCAGCTTCTCACACCAGGCTCGTTGGAAAGTGCCATCTGAAAGGCATGCACCTGGCCGACAGAAGGCTGCAGTTTGTTGTTTTTGACGGCGGTTTGCCAGGCTCCAAACAAAAAAAACACCTGGCCTCTGCTTGGCTTGAAAGTAACCTTCGCGGGGTACCTTCCTTGCCGGGATGTTGGAGGCAAAGCGATTTGCTAACACACCTCGGGGTAAACCACAGGGAAACCTGAACCAAATGAATTTGTTTCTTTTGGTGGGGGATGGTAATGGAAGCCAAACGGAACCCACCTATTCTCGACCCAATTGAGTCACAATCAAAACTTGGTATTCAAATAGTCTACGAACACCCAAACAAAATTGAAGGGAGGCTGCACCCATCCACGATTGCCCCGCACCTCCAATTACCCGGGGTGTTGAGTCTCACTGGAAAAACAAGCTACGCAAAACCAAAGCTGCTCAAATCCTGCCTGAAGGCGTTCTGTTGGCACAGCCTCGGGGCAGGATGATCCCGAGCGTTTAGTGGTATAGACTCCCCTACACATTAACCTGAAGCCCTAAAACCACCACCATTTGTAGAGGAAACTTTTTTGGAGACCTCTTTTGGGCTCCATGTTGATTTGTAGGGTATCTGTGGACCCTTCGAAACTCGCTCGAAATATGTTCTCTCCCCTGCGAAAAGGTCAGGTTCCCAAGGGCATTCTAACCCACCCGAGAGGTGTTCCCAGTCAGCAACTTGGCTATGGCCCAATTCATGGGTGAGCTTGTTGCATCCCCGAATTCAGCTCATAGAAAAGGTGCCCAGAAATTCATTGCGGCCTCTCACTGCGAACCAACGGGACTGTTTTTCACCCGTCAGCATCATATTGTTGGAGGGGCTGAGGCTGGGTGGTGGTTGCAAAGAAATAGACCCTACCTTACTTTTGCCTTAGGCTCTTATTGCGGGAAACCGGTGGCAGTCAGGCATGGGAGTGACTTTGGATCCTATGGCACTTGTGAGTCGCTCACTGTGCCTCGAAGTTCTGGAGGTCATCGTGGATGGTCACCGGCAGCCCTGCCTCGCGTTCGGTACATGGTGCAGGCGACTGCTGGCAACCGCGATGGGAAGTTGGCCTTCCCCAATCGGATCAACGGGTGAACAATTGTCTAGTGGGAATCAACCGACCTTCAACCCACCCTGCTACTTGGCGCCTCTCTGCAGGTTGCCACAGCCATCCGGAAAACCTCTGGCCTCAGTTTGTCAGAGAACCCGCTCCACGGAAACGATCCTTGCAGGTTACAGACAACTTCACGATTTGCCTTTGGATAAAAAGGGTCGGCATAGTTGCCTAGAACAAAATAGGCTGCGTCTCCGAGACTCTTCATGGTATGTGGCCCCGGGATTGACCGAAAAAGCATGAAAACGAAAAGAAAACAACACGATCTAGAGGCAAACACGTTATATTCCACTATTATACTGGCTACACAGTGGCTGTATGTCCCATGAAAGTGATTCGGAGATGTCGACACCGACCTAGATGCTGGAATTCGTGATCGGATCGAGTCTGTGCAACTGTCTGGTGCTAGGACACCTCCCAGACTGGCACGTTTGCTTGTTGATCTGTGTCAAGCCACGCGTTCTTGACACACCCAAGAAGTGGCCACGTTTGGGTAAAAAAAGGTCACAATTTGGGATACGGTTTGAGTGGTCATCCGATCTTCCATCACCAGTTAGTCGGCGGGGGCAGGTTTCAAAGTCAAATTGTGCTTGGCGGAAATCGAAGCTCCAAAGCGGCACGCCTTAAGCCGGTGTCAAAGGGCTTCGGCTTCCCATTTCAATTCCCTTTCAAACGTGCCCTGTAAACAAAACTTGGCCCGAGTCATGAACCGAAACAAACATGTTCAAACTCTGAGTCATATGTAGCCCTAAAATGTACATATATGTATATATATATATACACGCATATCTCAGCATTTTGAAGGAGACCCCCGATTCAAACCTTCAGACTTGAGGCTTCAATCGCACCCCCAGGGCACCCTGGCGCAGGCTCAAAGCCGAGGCAAATCCCTTGCACTTCTCGCATCTGCAGAGCGAAGAGACCTCATGCTGCTTCCAAGCGACTTGTGGCATCCGTCTCTCGCTGAGGCCAAGGCCAAGATTCATGCCGGCGTCCACCAGAACTTTCGGCCTGGACCCCAAGGTCAACGGGTCCCCCAAAAATGGCTATGCCTCAAAATGGGATATGGGTGTGAATTTTCTGAGGGTAGCCGTTTCAGCTTGAGAACACCCAAAGGAAAATCACAACTTGTTGGGTCCCCCAAACCTATGATTCCTAAATATGGCCTCATGGAAGCGGTTGGTTTTCCAAGACGACCTCAACAGTGTCATTTCTACCGTCCTCTTGAAGATACCTCCTGTCCTTGTCAACGCTTGTTGGAAAGAGGATCACTTGGGCCTGCGCGGCTTGAATGTCAGTTGCACGAGTGCCTCACCCGAAAGGATTTAGGCAAGACGCCCAGTAGGTAACATACGCAGCCCTTCCTTCCCTCCACTTTGCCACACCTCACAGGCAATTGTTCATGGCCTCAAGAGGAAATGAACCTTCCAAATGTTAGGTGCCTCCTGTCACGACCGGGCAATTCATTGTGCTCAGATGGACTTGAGGGAAACCTGTTTTGCGGATGGTTGCCAGGTAACAGGCGTCAGCTTCCCTAACCCCAATCGGCTTGCTTGGATGCTCTCAGCCGCACCTGGGGCTGTCAAGAAAGCGCTGGAGTTCAACCTGGCGAATCAAACTTGCGGCCGACTTTCTGTGATCCAAACAAAACATGGGGTCAAAATACGGGGGGCCCAAAGATGGTGGGTTTCCCTTTCAACCAACCCCAAAAAGTGTACCCTCAGAAAAAGGCACAACTCGGCTTCTTTTTGGACAAGGGAAAGTGCAGTTGGAGGTGCTGACTGGTTTTCCAGGATACAGAAAATGATCACTAAAAGCATTGGCTTGATTTGTCGACCTGCATTGTTCTGTCCGGCCCTCGAAGACTGTGGTCTGCCAGCCGGCTCGGCTCCATCCCAACCAAAACCGAATAAGAGCAGGCCCGCGCCGGGCTACCCTGGTCCCCTTGTACTTCTTTATTATGATCTTTCATAGTAGGGGGCTTCAACTGACCTCTAGCTTACCTCTTCATCTGTTGCGCAAATTTCTGGGTCTTCTTCCACTTCAACACTTCAGCTTCTTCCTCTTCCGGTCATCCGATCGATCCCCGGTGTCTATCTAGCGCATCAAATTGAATTTGCCTTGCTGGCTCGCAGGGAATGAGGGAATGCCCCCTGTAAATCATCCCCTATAATTTCCTTTCGGGGAATCCCGAAATGGTTCCTTCCCAAAACCAAGAACGGTCATTCCCATAGGTGTCCTTTTTGGGAAAATAGATGGCCCTGGTAGTTGATTTCAACCACCAGGTAAACCAGGAATCGCCCTCTATTTATTAAAGCAAATCAACCAACAAGGAGCTGGGTTGCCTCTTGCTGGGTGTTAACTTCATTCCTACCAAGGGAAGCTCACAGAAAATTGGCCTTTGTAGGTAATGAATACATGTTGGAACCCGGACCAGCCCCTCCTGGATGTCGGAGAGCGAGGGAGAATAGCATCTCCTGACCGGGTTCTGCTTGAGCCAAGCCCAACATGGTAATCTGGACGAAATGCACCGGTTGGTAGATGACCTTTCCCAGTCTTAGGGTTTCATCCATCCAAACTGGTGCCTGCTTGGTCCACAGTCTCTTCTCTTCAGGGTCCGACTTTTCAACCAGAACCACGCAGATGATGTGTGAAATTGAAATGCGGGGACCTGTCCAAAATATCGGCCCTCCCAAATGAACCTCAAAGGCTTTACCATGTTCCAGGGACCTGGTTCAGACTCACACAGCAAATGTGGTCTCTTGCTCCATTTTGAGAGCCAAAAGGTGCCAACCTTAAGGCATCCCGAGCTGTCGAGTTCTCCGGCAGGTCTTTGTTTTCAACTGAGAAGAGCTGTGCGAGCTGCGGGCTTTCAGACCAGGTTGACGTGCCGAATTATTGGGCTTCTCTTTCAACCAATCTGTTTGAACCAACTGAAAAATGGGTAGGTGTCAAAATACGGGGGCTCCCTTTAAGCCAACCAAGAAAGGGGTACCCTCAAAACATGTGCGGCTACGGGGCAATTCCCGTGCCCCTGTCCTCACAAAGATCTCGTCATACTCGAAGAAAGCCTCCTGGTACCAAGGTTCGCGCTTGTGCCCAAGCTGGTTGGATCGACCCTTTCGCGAACACAAGACCCATTTCGGGGTGAAAGCAAACACAACCCCCCAATTTCTTCGTGACAATGAGTGAAACCAAAATGGGTGGGGTGGGGGGTGGGGAGGTGCAGAGCGAGCTCCTGAGACTCTTCTTGGGCCTTTCATGGCCTTTCCAAGAGATGATCGAGGTTACAGCGCGCAAGCACAGAACTTGTGGAAAATTGGATTTGCCCTGACTCTGTGAAATGAACAGACCCCTTCATTTTTGTAGACCCCGCTGGCCTAAGTCTATTTCTACCAGGGCCGAAAGGGACATGATGAAACAGGAAATGCCACCTCCGCTCTAGTACACCAAACCTTGGACTAGAAGTTCGCAGCTGCCACTTTTCAAAGGGCTTCGTAGTCCGAGGGTGCACCACACTCACTTCACATGGCCGGAACAAAACGGCAATTGATTTTGGAGGGAACCCCACTCCGAAAAGTGAATGACAACAAGGGCATGGGACATCCCCCACACCCCGCCCATCCCTGTGTCTCCTCAAAATGACCTTAAATCAAGTGCTTGTTCAGGGGTGTGGATCCTAAAAGCAGTGTGACTCCTATCCTATCGGTTCCCATGATTCAGTCATTTTCAGGGGGGATTTCCTTGGCTCGCAGAGAGCGACGCGGGGCACACCCCCGGAATCGAGGGAATGTTCGATTCAATTTGGCTGATCTGATGGAATCTGGAGATGGCATCTTGGTCAAGCTCGTGCCTCTGGATTGGTCGTCCAGGCCCTCAACCTCATGCGGCAGCTCCAACGGAAACCCACTCGGTGCGCGGGTTGGGCTGCCACAAATCTGTTCCCTAAGAAACCAGGAGAAAAACGGATTCATGAAACCAAACCCCTTGGTATTTAAGGTGTTTGGCGAATTTCCCGTTCCATGGCAAAACCAGGTATTTTTCAACGGCGGGCCAGCGCTCGTGAACCCGAAGACCCCCAGAGCAGAATCCAAACTATTGCGACGACCTCGAGGGGCGAGGCAATGGCTGCGTGTTCAAAGAGTTCGCCTGGAGAGTGATCCACTCCCATTGGGCCAGAGTGGGCCCGAGATGCCGTAAGGGAAACTCAGTTGGCTTCATTATTTCGCCACATTCACACCCCAAGTTGTGGGTTAAAAACCAAACAACTCCAGTTGCTGACGTTGACCACGCCCGGAAACAGTCAACATAACCCTAGATCAAGGAAACCCGACAAGGTTGAAACACAACGATTCACAAGGTATGTGCGCGGCTTTCGAAGGTGCCATTTTCGCCCTGGACAGTTTCGAGCGAGAAAACCACAATTCCATGCTGGCCGTGATTGGCACTTGGGATTGGTTTGAAAATCGACGCCTGCTTGTTTTCAGAGGGTTGCAACAGGTTGGTTCCAAACCCCCAAACCACCAAACAGTTCTACCAATTCACCGGGAAAAACACTGCAGCCAGGCTGGGGTCCTGTGCGCAACATGGCCGTGCAAACTTGGAGAACGAAAGCCCTTTTGGTCTCTCAACGGAACAAAAAAGTTCACCGTGCCCGCTTTGCGGCGCCACAGGCCCCGCTCTGCGGCACCCCTAGCAAGGTGGGCTTGGTTGGCAAAAGGCAGCTTGTAACTCGGTTCAAATCTGGCGTCATCAGAATCAGCGTGTCCACCTCCTTTCTCGATCTTTTAACGTCTTGTCACTCATCTCTGCTGCTCCATCCTCGGCGAGATGTTGATCATGGTCTTCGATGTCTTCCTCCTCCTCTACCGTTGTCGTCATGAATCATCAGGAATCAGGAGGATCATTGGGTGGTCTTCCCTTTTCGCGCAGACGAAGGCCGAAGAACTGCCTCCTTGCATGGTAGCCACGCTTGAAGCCTTGGTGTTGCGGCGGCGGTGGCCTGCAGGGTTACCGCCGTTCTTCGTCCATATGCAATGTGGGTTTCCGATGGGGTCCACAAGACCATGTAGGATACCGATATGCACATCCATCATCGGATCCTTCAACACAGGAAACAAAACAGAACCCAGACCAAAGCTCACATCTACAGGTTTGCTCTCTTCGGTTCGCGATGCTGGATCAATTACGATCCGGCTTGACTTTCTCGCTCCTCAGGAGATCTTGTCCTTGCTCAGTCGTCTTATCCTTGGTGTCGTGTTTCGCCAGCCTGGGTTTGCAGAGACTTTTCTGGCGACATCTTCAATCCGTCCGTCCAACTGATGTACGAAGCTCTTCTTGATCTTGATCATGTAATCCTTGTCTTGAACCTCTTGTCGCAGTTGGCCATTCGCCCTGATCAGCTTCACTCGTTCGGGAACCATCTCATTGCAATATGCTCTTGTGACACGCGCCTGTCTTTCATCTGTGCACTGAGTGTCCGTTGTGATTCACAGAGTCTCCCGGCTTTCTTCTTTTGCGTGCGTTCTCTTTCGCCTCACGGGTGATCATCTCTCCGTTCTTGACGACTTGGTTGCTTTCATGCATGATGGATCTTACCCTCAAAGCTTCTTGTTGCAGGTGTCTGGCCGCATCGTTCACCCTTGTCACATGCGTCTCCTTGGGCACGCTCAGTAGAAGTTCTCTCGGCCCATGCCTCTGCCAGGTGTTTGCGCTCCGCTCCGCCATCCGTTCTTCGCTTTGCACTCTCTGAGGCGCTCGAGCAACAACCTCTTCTCTAATGAGCGACCCGTGAAGCTGCTTGACTTCAAGCAGCTCTCCATTTCATCTGCTCCATGTCTCTCTCATACCTTGGGGTCGCGCCTCTTGTTTGTTCATGTTGTTCGGCGTATATCTTCCCAACATGCGCGGAGTATTAAAGTAAAGACATTGTTGCCGGCCTGCCGCTGCTTCTTCCATTTCCTTGATGTGTATCCGTGGTGCATGAGCACCCTGTTGTTTTGCAAATTCCAAGCTCCTTTCCGACTCTTCTTGGTATAGTCCAGCCAAAGCCTCGCTCAGCATCTTAATCGTGTTGTTGGCCTCTTCGGCCTCATCCGGTATGCTTTTTCATCTGCGATTGGGGCTTGATAGTGAATTTGATCGGTCTTTCTTCAATGTTGCTAGTGATCCCTTGGTGACTGGCACCTGCCCCCACTTTCTTCCACGATGATGCGCCTGAGCTCGCCGAGCTGTTGTGACCATTTGTTGCGGTGCTTGGACTTCCTGTATCCATTGCGCCGCTTGTTCTTCAATTGGTACCAGTGTAAGTAATTTACCCGCAGGGACAACCTGCCAAGAAGCGTATAATCCCCTATACGCAGTGGTGAGGGGGAATGTGGCTCCTCGTATGTAAGTACGTAGACAGTGCTCCAGGTCGCAGTAACGAGGAGCACTCCCAGATATATCGTGGGCGTAAGGCTTGTAAGGGTGTACTGTCCCAAAGCGCAGCTTACTGAATATAAGTATCAATGGCGTGTTATGCTTGATCGGGATCTTGAGCCAAACGTCACAGTGTTTGGTGCATGCGCAACAAACAAACAAACCAAACGAAACCAAACCAGAGCTTTACAAGCCTCAAAGAAGCTTTATAAGGGGTCTTACAAGGATCCTTGTCAGGATCTTTATCAAGGCTCCCGGGTCTAGATAGGGAACAACCAAACAACCAAAAAGACTAACAATGAGGCGAATGAACGAACGAACGAACGAACAAACAAAGACAGGCAAGCAAGCAAGCAAGCAAGCAAGCAAGCAGGCAGGCAGGCAGGCAGGCAGGCAGACAAGCAAGCAAACAAACAACACACACACACACAACTCACACATAAAAAAGGAAGCGAGCAAGCACGCACAAATACAAACACACACAAACAAACAAACAAACAAACAAACAAACAAAACAAAACAAAACACAACAAACAAACAAACAAACAAACAAACAAACAAACAAACAAACAAACAAAACAAAACAAAACAAAACAAAACAAACAAACAAACAAACAAACAAACAAACAAACAACACGCATACAAAGCAACTAACCAACCAACGGAACAACCAAACATCACACACACACAAACAACAAACCAACCCACTAAACACACAAATTCAGAATCAAGCAAGCAAGCGAAATGGCAAGCAAGCAAGCAAGCAAGCAAGCAAGCAAACAAGCCAGCCAGCCCGCCAGCAAACAAACAGCACACAAACACACAACTACATACATGGTTCCTGCACCTCGAGAACCCAAAACCGCTCTTGTTGTAGGCACCATGGACTACGAGGTTTTCCTGGAGCACTTGCAGAAATAAAGGTTGTGGGTGCCCCTGCCATGGTCAATGCAACCATCATCCCGCACATCCCAAGCACTTTTTGGCATGGCCGACACGTTCCCGAGCAGGGCGTCGCATGTGAATGCCTGCTGCCCGGACGAGCCAAACGCATATTTAAAGCTTTGAACATGAGCCACGGTCAACATGTGGGGGGTTGTCAAGCGCACGACCCTTTCTGGACCCTGGTGCTGCCTTGTGCCGCCTTTAACAGGGGTTTCCAAAAAAGGGCCGCTAATTTTGACAACCCCGCCATGTGCACATGTTTGATGGAAAAGTGTTCCCTCGTGTCGTTCCCTTTGCTACAGCTGATGAAAAACAACATATGAACAGGCTCACAGGGACCGCAAGCGAGTCGGCCCGGAACTACGCGCTCAATCAAAGGTTTGCGCAAACCGCAAGCTCTCACGCCGCGAACCTCCGAGGAAAGGCTGCTTGTCCTGACGCAGCACGAAAAAGCAGGTACACAATGTTGCTGGAAGACGGTACTCCCCGGCAGTTGGGGATCATTTCCATTCAAACAGTTGAGCACCCGCTAATCACAATACCCACTTTAATAAGCGTAATCCTGAAGTATGTAAACCACTAACTTTAATTCAAAAGGTACTTGCTGTGGAACACCCGGTTTTGGAAATACACCAACTAAAAGCAGAGCCTCTAAACAAAGGTGTGACTTTCCCTAGATTTCCTAGTCTTGCACCCTAAAAAACCAACGACTAGCGCCCAACACCCGTTGACTTTCTTCTTTTGCTTCCAACGACACGGTTCTAAGGTATGAAGGTTTATAACCGGCCTCAGTATTCACACGCATTCAACCAGGCATCAAACATGGCCCCTTGGCTAGGTCCTCCAATAGAACCCTCCCCTACTGAAGGGTAAAAGGGCACTCTTGGGGGTTGGGGAGGTCTTTGGGCGGGCTTTCCCTTGGGCCCGAACGCACCTAGTGGCTGGCCGGATCCAGCTCCTTGCCTTTCAGGTTTGGCCTGGCAGGGATGAGGGTTGGTTGCAGTGGACCCCTCTGCAAAAAGTGTCTCGCTTTTTGCGGGTCCAACGGAAAATCCATGCTTTCCAAAAACTCTCAAGTCCAAGAATCCAAACGAATGGCCATAAGAAAATGGATGGACCCTTTTTGGTACGATAAGGGAAACCAAAAACAATAAAAGGCGACCAACAGTGGTGGGGCCGATTCCGTGAGAAACGAAGTCATACCTGACAGGCAACCACGAAGACGTTCCTCAATTGACTGGCCCGTCAAACAAACTTGCCAAAGACTTGAATTTAGAGGATTCTAGGTGGTTGCTGAATGTATCCTCGTGTATCCTCTAAGAAACTAGGGTTTGGCTCAAGCCACTATTGTTTAAACAGGCTCGATTTGGCTTCGCTCTAAAGTAGTTCAGGGGCTGGTCGTTTTAACACATGTTGCCCAACTCATGGTCCAAACCCAAGTGCTTAGTGGCCACGGTAGAAAAAGGGAACCCTTTCTTGGGATCGACCTTTTGCGGGGAAGCCATATGGGTGGTAGCCATGGCTCACAGCTTCACAATCTTGAAAATTCAGATGAACGGAAGGACCACAAACGAAAGACTTCCACCGGGGAGCGGGGTTCCTTCCGTTTTGGCGAGGAATTCAATATAGACTTTGGGCCAGTGGCCAAACTGAAAGCGCACCTCAATCCTACCTTCATTCCACTCCAACATGGGCACCTCACACGGATACCCTCGCGTCTTCACGGCCGTCAAGACCGGACCAGTTGGAGAAGACCTTCCTCTGGGCTATCGCAGACGCGCCCCAAGTCAAAGGTGCTTTTCTGCAAGGGAAACCAATGCACTTCCCCAAAACCGTAAACGGTTAAAGATCCAAATAGAAGCGAGGTATGGGCTCCGTAAAGTTCCTAAAGTGTGCATCCAGAAGTCTCAGACCCCTATTGGATTTCCGGACCGGGATCCGAATCGCGGAGATGGTGCGGTTTGCCATTACCTGTTCGCCAGATACGTCCCTGTTGGACCCATCTCACCATCCAACGTAGCTTCAGCGTGTCTCAGCAGAGTGGGGCCGACCCAGCGCTGAAGCATGCGTAAACACCACCTTTGTTTAGGCAACCCGCTGCGATCCCCAAGGATCGACCTTTTCAGAATGACATGCAGGAGCCGCAGCAGCGTGAATCGCTCCTCCAAGCAGCCTGGCGAAACGATTGGTGCGGGTTCAAACCAAGAAAACGGGTCGAAATGTCGCTCCTGTTTCTGTTTTAAACTGAGCCAAGTTACTACCAAAAGAGGGGAACTCCAAAACTCAGATGTCAGCTTCTGTTGAAGAAAGTCTACCCGGAAACGTTGTGACACTGGTGTTGGACCCTGATTTTGAGGCTCGGAGCAATCCAAAGACAATCAAGGCCCCGACTTGCTGAGTTGATTTGGACAGTTCACACTCGGGCCTTTACCCAAAAAGAAGGAGAAGCAAGTCAGGTGGTGTCTAACTAGGGCCGCCCAAACAATTGCCGCTTGCTCCATTTGCCGTTCGTGCAGACCGGCCCCAAGACAGATCCAAAACATACACACACAGAGTGACATGGGGGTGTCTCTCAAAGTACACACCGAAACGGGGTCGATCTTCACGAAGCCCAGCCGAACCTTGCACTGTCGGCGTCAGCTTGATCACCGTATTCAAAGGTATGGACCTCGCAGATCATGGACCCCCCCACTTCGTTGCTACGAGAACCCGGAAAAGAACCCCGTAAATGCGAAGGCTTCTAAGGAAAAACAACAACCGACCAAGGCAACACAAATGGGTGTACGGTTCCCTTTCTGGGAGAAAGGGCAAGCACCAAATTTCGGTCAATGAACAAGGCGCTCCCTTAATTGCTTGTTTGAGTCGGAGGTTGGGATAGTCTCTCAGTCTCATAGTTCAGGTTTTCAACCGCACTATTCCAAACCAATTCAGGGATACATGATTCAATAGCATCGAACTAGGAAGGATATTCTCTATTCCAGCGGTTCCTTTAATCAGTAGGGTCCGGAATAATCCGAAGTTAACATCAACCCGTTGCTCTCGTGTTGAAGCTGCCACAATGATTATTGCGCGCCCAAACAACTTGGATGATTTCATCTGAATCTGGCACACAAAGAAACCGCATATTTCAGATTCTGTTTTTCCATTTAGCCTACCCCCTTGTACAGCACCACACTTCTGCAAACACTATTCTTCACTGACCTGACTTCTTCACTGACCTGACCTAAGGGCTCTGCAAGAAACTTCCTTGAGGCATGTTCCAGGCAGTGCCGAAGGTCTCTCCCAGTTCACGTTCAGTGACGCAATTCGTAGAACATGGGCAGCCTTAGGGTTGAAGACGGGACGGGGGCATCTGGGTTTGCCGCTTAGTGCATGAACCCCCCCCATTTTGAGGGGGCCTCCCGGGGTTGACATGGCTGAGTGGTCGAACCGGGCGTTGCCTGGGACACGTGTTTTCCCAATTCAGACTCCTGGGACTGCTGTGGGGGTCGCTATTCTGGGCAACTGTTTTGCCCCAAGAAACATTGGCAGTCACTCAGTGCTGAACTACGTACTCGGAATCTGAGATTCAGTCCTCGCAATACTAAAACTAAACTTGGCAACTGCGTTTCAGACCTCCCCCAGAACCCCCCCGCCCTTTGCCACTCAAAAGTCATGCCACTAAAAAGTCTCATGCGTTCATATTAAAGAGGGTCCTGCCAAAGGAGGAGAGTAGCCTGGGCAAGTGGAGAGGCCCCTCCCTCCAAGCCTCTTGGCATTCCGCAGGCCATTCGGGCAAACCATTTGGCCGCCTTTCTGCTGAAACCAAAGGGACACCATATGGCCTCACTTCTGTGGATTGGCCCAAAACAAGTCCAACAGGTTCTCGTTTACCACGAAAATTGTCCAGACCCAAGAAGTGACTAGAATGGAGTGAGGGGTTTGGTACAGCAGCACATTGAGATCGATTTTTGTTTACAACGTGGAAGCCCTCAAGTCAGCGGGTTGGTTGAACATCTGAACGAAGAGGTGGTGACCAACTTCTGAATCTGGGTGTGTCTTTGTTAAGGTTGGACCCCCCCAAAATGGCTGTGGTTATCCTTTTGGTTTCCCTTTAAACCACAAACCAGAACCTCAACTAGCACAAGCCCTGCGGTGGTCGTCCGGCTAAGACTGCAGCACGTCCGGGCATTCCTGCAGGGAACGCACGCCAGCCCAAAACGGGGAGGCGGCAAAAGGCTTCATAGTTTTGGGAGCCCTCCCAAGCGCGTCTCCATTGGCCTTTGGAGTCTCTGGCAACCAGAAGGGGGCGGGTTGTACAACCGGTAACCATCCCAAACATTGCTCTAATGGAAGCCAGGAGGTTTAACAGGCCGTAGTCCATTTCCTGTTTTCGGCAGGGCCTTCAAGGGTTGCAGCGAGAGAAACGGCGAGCAAGACGCGTTTCTGTGGTCCGCCGATCCCCTGGGCAAAGTCCCCTTCTCATGTTCAATGACTGGGGGGGGTGTCGATTTTTGAGGGATACCTTTTTTAAATGGAAACGCTCGCCGGAAACCATACAGTCATACACATTCGCAGGTTTCCCCCTAGAAACAAACACCCCTCTCATAAAAAGAAGCTCCAGAGGCTCGCCCGCCTCACGAGGTTTCCCCATGAAGTAGGCGTACAATACTCTGAGGATGGCCTGAAGGCGAGTCCGCATGCGTGAGCGTCGCGGACCCACCAGCTCTGAAATGATGGCGTATATTTGGGGACCCCTAGGTATCAGCTACAAAGGGATATCTGTCCACCATGTTTGAGGGTTTGAGGGTGTTCCAACCGTTCGAATGCATGGCCAACATTCCATGCCGCTGCACGACTGCGCGACCATATCTGCTGTGATAGGCACCACACTCCGCCTGCAGACTCACTTCAAGTTCTTCCCTCACAGACGCCTAGACTCCAACACATTCACGTGAAAGCCTTCCTTGGATTTTGGCACCGGTTTTGGCTTGCGCCCGGCTGCGGAGAGCGCCTGGTGAGCTACCACCAACAATGTCTCTTGGCATCTCTCCAACCTCGGACGGGAAAATCTGCCCACTCCAGACCTGGCTAGAAAAGGACCCCCTCACAGCAAATGCATTTCTCCAGTTTTAGTGAGGATGTCAGGGGCTGGCATTCCCCAAAGATGGAATCCACCCAAAGGCCTCAAACCCGGGGGCTTCCTTTTGGTCTTCTGCACCAGGTGTTCAAAACACAGAGGTTGAAAATTCAAAAGACTTTTCGGACATCACATTTACATCGAACAACTATGGCCACAGATTTGTTGACGCGGGCCCGAGAAAGAAAAGGTTAACCATTGTTTGGTTCTATGCCTAAGCATGGAACAAATCAGAGAACCAAAAGGTCAAAAGGTCGATTCGCTTTGGACAAAAACAAGTGCACAAGGCGACACTTCTTGAATTTGTGGGTCGATCATTTTGAGAGCCCGGGATACGGCAGCGACTGAACAGGGTCTATTTGTTTTTGTGGACTCAATCGGGGTTAGCCCATTCTTTGGCCAACCCAGGGCATGTCACGACCAGTGTGTCTCCACGTCCATGTGGTTGAAATGAATGTTAAACCTTTTTGAAGCGTTTCAGGTCCTTCCCCATCCAACAAAAACGAAAGGTTGGGAGTTGGGAGTAGCATGTCCAGAAACGAAACACTGAGCTGCAGCCGTAGATGCCCATAGCAATTCTAAGGTACCCTTTGTAGTTGATAAGGGGGAGACAGGGAGCAAATTAGAAGTCCGGGACTGGCCCACTAAAAAAAAAGAAGACATTTCCCTAATGGACTTGGCCTCAGGGTCCAATTCGGCTGTTGGTGCCAAACATTGAGGGTTGAGGAATTAGTCACTATGGTTCTCCAGTGGAGTCATGCACCACGTGGACATGCAGAACTTGCCCACGTTTACTCCACAAGTCCGGGAGCCCAACAAGATGCAACCTGGGCACCCGAAGCAAACTGGGCCTCTTAGCGGCCTCTCAAAACCGGAAGGAAACACAACCAACCCTCGAAACCACCCCCAAAACAAGGTGCCCTCAAATGAGTCAGAATCAAAACCTGGTATTAAACTCGTCCACCCAGACTCATGTAAAGAATTAAGAAGGCGGCCGCAACTATTTATGGTTGGGAGTACCCCTTACTGATCTTCATCTACCCAGGTTTTGATTGTGGCTCAAATAAAGACGCATATCTCTCTTCGAGCCGCTCGTGCGCCATTGGCTCAAGTCGGGAGATGAGATCGGTGTAGCTCTCCCCACGGGGGTAGCGGTATTCAAACCTCCGCTGGCAACCAGGGCCACCCCCTCGCTTAAACATGATTCAACCAGTCCTCAGTTGCCCAAAAATACAGGGTTAGCCGCTTGCGGCCATGACTAAGAATGGACCAAATCAGGGAAACCAAAAGGTCCGAAAGTCGATTCACTTTGGGCAAGTGAGAGTTCTTGCCGCACTGAGGCTTAGGGGTCCTGAGACTGTTTTGGCGTGGCGCCTCTAGGAGGTCTGCATTGGGCCCCCGGGGTCGTGACCCTTGTATTGTCCTGGTGTTTGACCACATTTTGAGCCTCCAGTGACCTAACTCTTTGAAGTTGGAAACTTCCGAGACCGGGCAAAAGCCACGGGAAACACCTTTCTTTGGTCGACGATTGACATCATATCCACACAACGGCGAGTAGTTGGGTGTGCCTCAAACTAGGGAACCCACCCCCAAACAAAAAAGGTGGTGTTCCTTTGCGTTCTCCCCCCCCCAAAAAAAAACAAATAAAGAAAAAAAGAAATAAAGAAAGAGACACACCCATGCGCAATAGGTGCCAACCCAAGGGTGCAACCAAGGGCAAACCCCTCGACACCCGCAGTCCGATCACTCCAGGGACCTGAAGAAGCGGAAGGAAGTGGCCTTTGAGTTGCGGCTGTTGCCGTTGAAAAACAAAAACCTCACAAGTCCCAGGGCCGGGGAAAATCTCCGAGCGGCACGGGTGCCCCAAAAGGCTTGGGTTTCGGGTAAAGGATCAAGTTGGAATTGCAGACCGCAGATTGTAGTCCACGTTTCCATTTATTGGGGTCCATTTTGGGTACCTATTTTTGACCCACAGCCATATCTCCTTGGTGATAACCTGCTTGCGTGGCTTGAAGGCCCAAGTGTCATGGTTTCTTTGGGTGTCCTTTGAGGTACCGGTGTTCTGTCCTATGGGCTTTTAAAACCGGCATTAGGTCGAAACCAGGTTGACTCACGATGATCCGGTTGTTTTCCGTACCCGTTTCTCCATCAACCGTTTCTGGTAGGTTTCTTGCGGTGACGTGTTCTTTCTCACTGCGCCAGAGGCATTATTCTCGACAAAAAGCAGAAGCCGACCAACTTGGAGCCACTTTGTTGGTCTTGGGATTTCTGACATGAAACCGCTTTTGAGGAGCACCCTGTTTTCGTTTTGCCAAGGTTTGGCCCAGATGCTTCTCCCGCTTCCGTGCTGCAGCTTCTTCCGGAAACTCATCCGCGATCTCCTCGTAACGGAACCCAACAGGGCCACCAATTTCGGAGAATGAGCCAACTTGTCTACCTTTTGGTTTGGGCAGCTGAAACGAGACATGGTTTCACACAGCTCCAAATCTTGCGATTCCCACTGACCACAGACATTAGTTGTTTCAGAAACAGGTATGAGCAAATTGTCCCCTGGTTTTTGTGCTCCTCAGAAAAGCAACGTAAGATCTGGCGAAAACGATTCCTTGGACCTGAGTGGTATCCAACACTTTCACAAGGCATTGCTCAGTCATGGGAAACCACTAGAGCCCAACCCCTTGGAGGAAGCCGGAAACCCAAAACTTGGAACGAATCCCAAGTGCCAATCGGCGATTTCTTTCGCCCACAGGAAAGCGCGACCAAAATCATCAGCAACTTGAAGTTTAGAGGTTTCAGGCTTAGAGCAACCGCTCCTCGTAGGTCATTCCATCACACAAACCCGCGTAGATCTCATCCAGATTCCGGAACATCTTTGGCCGCATCTGCACCTGACCAGACTTGGGCTTTCTGTGTCACAAGGTGAGCCACCAAGGTACTTTGGGCCAAGCATGGGATCTATATGCACGCGCTTTTGAGGGTAAGCCCTTTTAAAGTCTCAAGGGAAACCAAAAGGCCAACCCCGCCATGTTGGGTCCCCAAATCGTGTGACAGAAACTGAAAGGAGAGTGTAGGGATCCTGTTTTTAGACATGTCTGCGAAAGTCAGTGGGACTGACTTTCCCAGAGAAGCAGTTTACTGGCTTTGTTTGACGAACTTCCGGGACCGGAGGTGCGCGCCATGTTTTAGTTTACTTTTGTGGTACTGGGTCTTAAAGACACCCAGTCCATTCAAATGGAGAAAACCAAAGTAACTGTGGAGGTCGGGGCTTTCAGCGACCGATTTTAGCACACAACTTTTTTTTGCTTGGTTAGGTTTGTGCCTGGCTTTGCTTCAACAAGGAGAGGCAAACAACCCCTATGCAATCCAACCTATCGAGGAACATCTTGCAAAGAACCTGCCCCATTTGGGATCGCGCCCTCTTTGAGGGGCCCATTTTTGGGCTTGGCTCGAGGAAACCGAAGCAACATCGCTATATTTGTTTTTTTAAGCGTACCCATTTGATGCTCTGGCTCCCCTTTTGGTTTCCCACCAACCAAAACCCCCCCAAAAATGCGAGCCAGCCATGGGTCACTCGAACTTGCCTTGGTGCCTTTTTTGAGGCTACCCTTTTTGGGTTCCTAGGGGAACCAACAGGAACCCCCTTCACAAACCCACTGGTTACCTCCGGGTCTCATTTGAATGGGCATCCCACGTCCTTTGATTGGACCACCTCGCCGCCAAAGCACCCACTCCGCGCCGTTGGGCAGACACACGGAATCGTGCCCTCAGTCGATCACATGAAGCGGAGTTGGCCTTTCTGTTGGTATGGGCGCCCCGTACCACAAGAGCTTCGGTTCAAAGGACCCAAAACAGGGGCGCCCAAAGCAGCCTACTCTGACGATGTTTGTAGGGGCTCCATGTTTATCTGGAACCCGAAGTATCGAAGACAAAAACAAAGGAAGCAGGAGCCTCCGTTTTATTTTCTCGGCGGCGAAAGCGTCCTCCAGGTGTTCAAAAGCAGCTGAAAAGCAACCATTTACCGTGCCCCCTTGTGCAGTGCTCCCGTGACCTTAGAAATGTTGATCTCTGGCTTGTTGGGAAACCGCCAGTTTTCTACCATGAGAAAGTCAGCGATTTTTTTAGCGGCTTGAAGCCCCCCCCCCACCCGGTTTTCAAAAGGGAAGACGGACCAGGGTCTTATTGCCAGCATGGGCCAGCGATACAAAAGCACCCCCGTGAAAGCGATATGCCTTCAAAAGGGACCAGGTAAGAAAGCCAACAACGCCCGGTGGGCACACTTAAAGCTGCTGCTGACTGTATGAACCCGTACATGAACCCCTGATGAAAGTCTAATGTTCAATCCCAAAGGGGTCCAACATGGATTCCCATGGTATCATACGTGATCATCAATGCTTGATCAAGTTCATACCACGGCTTC
Organism: Effrenium voratum; assembly: GCA_963377175.1. Lineage (NCBI taxonomy): Eukaryota > Dinophyceae > Suessiales > Symbiodiniaceae > Effrenium > Effrenium voratum. The sequence continues at coordinate 78,062 of CAUJNA010003664.1, read as the reverse complement.
ACATACCCCTTGCTCCAAATACCCATGCGCCCAGGTGGTATCCCCAACAAGCCCTGGAAAATTCCGGATGTTTAGCCCGCTCCGAGCCAGGCTCGACTCTTTTTCTCACAGTACCAACACCCAAACAGGTGTGTGTTTCGATGCTTGTTTGAGAGTACTTCTCTTATAATTAGGCGTACATAAATGGCACCAAAGGCAACACCACGATCTTCGAGGGGGACGCTATTTGATCCCCGCCCATTTTGCAATTTTGGACCGAGGACTGCAGGCATTCGTAGGGTCTGTGGAATGATGCCAGCTGACTAAAAGAGTACGTATCCATATGAAACTTCCTTTTCCCATTTAACAACCTACGGAGTCCTCTTTTTTGAGGGAATTTTCTCCACCTTGGTTTACAAGGACACCAAATGGGCCGCCACCACTTGTTCACATTCCCATAGGGGTGTGGCCCAAATTCAAGCAGCCGGGGTTACGCAGGTTTTGGTCTTTGTTTCCATACTCCAAGGTGCCATTCTGGGTACATTCTTTTGAGCCACAGCCATATGGATTACCGGCTCGAGGTTTGGCCCGGGTTCCGAGGCGCTGATGTGCCGAGCCGTGAGGCGGGTCCTCTTCAAGGAGGAGGTCCAGAGCCGCGCGGGCCGGGGCTTGCCCTCTGAGTCCACCTTCACCTGCCGTCGGAACGCAAGGGTCGCAATACGGCGACCCCCATGATCCCACAAAAGGCCCTCCAATGGAGACTCCCCCTCCCCCCCCCCCCAAGGCCAACAACAACCGGCTCTAGGGACCCTTTTGCAAGGGTGTCCTATTTGAGAAAAGATGAGGATCGCTCTTTGGGGAAACAACCTGGCACCCGTGTGGCTCGTTTCCTTGTGCCCAAATCCTCGCATTTGGCCATATTTGCCCGCATGACCATTTGTTCCTGTCGTTTGAGAATACGACCCGTATAAACCCGTATGTTTGAGAGATTTTTAAACGGAAGGCAAAACGCCACATGACAATTTTGTTTGGCAAAATGTATACTCAGGATCACACACACACACACGGATCAATCCTCCAGGTTGATTAATCCGGGGTCAACGTGAATATTAGCCTCGGATTCATCCAGAGGATCCTACTAGTTGGAGGAACCTCCCAGAATAGTTCGTGTCCTTCCTAAAACCCCTGAGAACCGCACCCAATGCTTCGCCCTGTGGGGGATATTTTTTCCTCCGCAAAGCTAACATTATCCACAAGAGGAGTCCATTCCTACAAAGGCTAAGGGACCCATGTGCTGAATGAGCTACTTGGATCTTTCATTCATTGAGTAGGAGACAACCATGGATACCAGTGTGGCAACTGGGGTCAGTCCCCTTAAAACCATGTTTACAAACTACTCGCTTTCTGAGTTTTTTGAACATCCAAGTAACTCCAAATGACCGCCCTTTTTGATGGGTAATGAATGTTGACCCCGGTTTAGTAAACCCGTTCTGTGACTAGGTGGGGGGCGGGCGGTTCCCTCCACCCACTAAAAGACTAATCAGCCAGGAGTTCATTGTTCCGGGGTTCCCACAATTTAATATTAAACACAAGGCAGCTCCGCCTTCTTGTCGACCCAGTCTGCCAGCGCATGCGCGTACTCCTCCCCATGCTCGGTCAACGCAGAGTCGCCGCCTGAAGGAGAACGCATTCAAAGTGTGAGCTTACAAAAACCTCCAATAGAGGTCCGGGGTCGTTTCTGACGCTCAGGATAAAACAGAAACCCTGAAGCATCCTTGATTTGCTTTGGCAAACCCAACGGCTCTTGTTTGAAACAAGGCATCGTCAAAGGACCCCAAAAACCCACTGGTTTCCTCCAACAAAGGCAAAAGCACCCTCCCAAACGACATGCGCCTGTCGGGATGGATATAGCCCTGCTTGGGCGGTCCAAGCACTTAGTGAGTAACGAGGCTACAACTATGACTGTAAGCAGACTAACCCCAGTTCCCCCGCTCAATTACATCCATTGCAGCAACACACCTGCTAAGCCGGCTCAACATCCAGGTGGAACAGCTGGGATCAACATAAACTCCCAAACTGGAGCAGGGTGTTTGTTGTCTGTTATTTTTGTGAGACAAAGGGAATCAACGCTGGGATAAGACTGATCTCGGATGTTTACACCCGCTGTCCTTGTCTTGGGACTCTGTTTGGGTTGGTTGACCCAAAGGAAACCATGGCCTTTTTCGGGGGGGCCATTTTGTTTGAGACAAGCCCAGTGGAAATTTGGAGGTGCTCTGACTTGCTCCTTTTCCCGCCTATCTTGCCCAGACGATTGTACGCGGACTGCCCGTGCCGGGAGAAGTACAAAGGTCGGCGATGTCCGTGTAGGTTCAAAAGAAACCTGCGCGGTGCAAGCAGCCAGGTTCGCGCGACCCCTTGAATCAGGGAACCCTTAGGTGGTTTGGATGAGTGGCATGTGGAGTTGAACCTCTTGTTCTTGTTCCCGGTAAACAGGAAGTCACCATCTCACCTCCAAACCACCAGTCCAGACCACCAAATAAGGGTAATGTTTTGCTGCTTCAATCCTCGGCAAGGTATCTACTGCAAGGATCACAAGGGTAAGACCACACCAAGTGACTCCCAATACCTTTTCGTTGAAGGTATATAATATGTTTGTAAGGAGCCTACCCCACACCCTGAAGCAGGCGGGGTATGTGGAGATGGTAGCTTGACCACCTAAGTAGGGAAACCCCTGGTTTTTGACCTTCTTTTTGACCTCCATTTTGCCTTTTGGTTTTTCTCAAAGCCAGTTGTCCAAAAAACACGGGTCGCTCCCGAGTGACGGTTTCAAGAAGGACCCGATGGTTTCCGCCAAAATCCAAAGGGGGTAACTTGGATTTCCCATGCCCCGGCTGCGGGGAAAAAAAAAGGTGTTGGGTTCCCATAGATCGTGAACGTCGACTACCGCCAAGGCTCTGGGCAATGCGCGATGCCAGAAAGCCGCGCAGGTTATGCAGCGCAATCTCCTCGGCTAAAAGCGCGTGGTCCCTTGGGTGGGGGCTCCGCTCGATATCTACCCGGTTCTTGTTTGGGTATATTGCAACAAACAAACGCTTTCCATTGAGAAGTTCTCCCTTAGGGGTTGAACTCCTTACCCTTTTTGTGGGTTGGGGAAGCCAAACGGAAACCACCCAATTTTCGGAAGGTTCCCCCATAGACAAAGCCTAATATGTCAAATCTAGCTTGGGTCAAGCATGCGCTTGGTATCAAGCGGCCAATGGTTTGAGGGCGGCTGGCTCAATGAGTTTACAGAGGCGAATCTGTTCAGGTTCTAACAGGTTACAATCGCCACAAGATCATGGGCCATGGCTGTCTAAAACCCAGGGAGTCCATGATCCCTACAAAAAAGTAGAATTGTGTTTTTGATGGCACATGTGTTTTTGCCAGTCATCCAGCCCGTTCAATGAACTGGTCACCCAATTTACGTGATTTACTGACATCTTCCTATTGGTTGGGCCGTTTGGGTCATTTTCCCGGAGAGCTTCGTCCCAGGCCCAGTTACCATCGGAGGCCGCCAGTTGGATTCTGCAACCTCTCACTTCCCCAGCGGATTGGCACAAAAACATCCAAACTGGGTTCCGTGGGGTGATGTGGACATCTTCAGCTGGGTGCAAGTAGATGCTGGTCGTCTATCCCAGTCAGGTTTCCTCCATTGCCGCAGGATCAGGGCTCGCTGAAAAGTAAAATGTTCCTTGGTTTATGCGTCTAGTCAGAATCAAAACCTGGTACTTAAAAGTTAAAGAATGGTCTACACAAACCAGAGCCAGGACTACAAGGGCAGCCGGCACCTAGTATAGCTGGGACTGTTTCTTGCTAACCTTCATCTGCCTTTTCTTTGAGAACTATCTGGGTGTGTGCAAAGAGGGATTTGGACACCAAACAAATTCCGCTCTTCATCTGTGGTCACCCTTGCAGGCCAGGTACCAACTCAAAAACAGGCACACGCAAACACAAGCCACCCGCCCGCCAGCGCGCATGAATCTGCATGCCACGTAGCCCTGCCACCATCTACGAACTTGATCCAGCTCACATCCTTCTCAGAGAGCCTCAGGTACTTGGCTTTCTTGAACCCGAGACCCCATCGTGCCAAAGGAAAACAAAGCTTCCGGAATCTCCCCTCCGCACTCTCTCCTCGATCAGGATTGGCCCAAACATCTGCGGAACTCGGGGAACCAGCCCAGGTATGGTGTCAATCCCAAGAGACATGTCAGAACCGGAGCTGATGCGGTTCACGTCACAATCTTGGCCCCCCCCCCCAATCAAACGCTTCAGATGCAGGACCAACCTGGCATGAAACGTATCCCTTAAAACCCATGATGAATAATCAAGGGGGATATCCGCACCTCTTTGTTCGGTCCGCACGGGCAAACTTTGCACAGTTTGATGTTGTACAGTTTGATTCTGGCTCCAGCCACGTGCCCACTTCGCATGACAGGGTGCCCCGCGCATAGAGTGGATTCCCTTATCCATGCTCCAAACTCCTTGGGCATGATCATAGTTCCCTTCACAGGAACCCTTACATTGGTTGTCTTAACACTCTGTGGCGAAGTTGATGATCATCCCTGGTCATGAGGGTAGAAATTGGTAGGGGCCATGCTTTCTCTATGGAGATGCCATTTGCCATGAGTTTGGATTGGGAATGCTAGTAATGGACCTCATTGTTTCAGAAGAAAAACAAACATACAAACAAAACGGATACGTTTTGCCGAGCGACCGTGTGAGCCAACGTGTTCATTTGATTCGGCAAATGTTGACAAACCGTTGAAAAGGCCTTCATGTTGAACTCGCTATACGCCCAGCAAAAAATATATATGTTGGCACCGCCAGAATGTGCCCCCTCACTTCGCCTCTGGGAAGGTAGGTGTGTGGGCTCGATCAACAATCAATATATATATATATATATATATTAATATATATATATATATACACCCGATAGCCATCTAAGCAATGGTGGACATCAGCACCCACAAGGGCACGCTTTACAAGGACACCGGCAAGATGCACTTTTTACCTACCTTACTTGAAGTAACCGCTTTAGCTGTATTCAACAGGCCGCAACTCCGTCTTGATGGCAAGTCTCCTAAAAAGCGCGGGATAGCTGCTCAGTTTATTGGCAATTTTGTGGGGTAATATAAGTCGAACATCTGAGCCAAGAAGCCCTGAACATTGAAATGTGCCAAACCGCTTGATCCAAGTCGAGAGTGCGAATGGGCACCCAGCGGCGAGCAGAACCCTGGATTTTGATCGGGAAATGTCTCATTCAAGAGGAACGATATCACCTGTGCGAAACTGGTTGGGCCACATGGCCGTTGATGGAAGGCCAAAAAAAAGCACCCTCGTTTGGGAAGACACCCTTCCAGGTTCTACATTCGTCCATATTCGAGTCAGCAGAATCTCATGGGACGGAAAAGGAAGGTACACCGGCCTTTTGAGCGACAAAAACCCATTGCCTTTTGGTTCTACAAACTTGGGGTATTGATTGAGAGGGTGGCTCGTACTTGGTAAAATCCACTTAAACTTCTCCACACAGCCTATTTTCTGAAAAGAAGGAACCCTGGCAAGAATGGAAGTAGCCAGACTTTTGCCTGGGTTCCGTTTGGTACCCTTTCGGGTTTTTGTTTTCCCCAGGCCCAGGTTGAACCCTCCAGGAGTCCACCTAGGTGCTGCCGGGCTGCGGTGCGTACACCTGGGCCAGTTCCGTTTCCCGGGCCCAGGTTTTCGTGCCTTGAGGGTGATGGATTTGCCCGGGCGGTCGCTTCGGTTTGCCTTACCGACTTGAAAAGAGGACCGACTCAAGGGCACTAGCCCATCCCAGGAGTTTGGGCCTGAAAATAAGGCCAGCCTGGGTCCTCCATTCTCCCTGATCGGACCCTAGTTGTCAGAGTTGGCAAAGGCAAAGCGGAAATTGGAAACACAAGGGGACATCCCGGGCAACCTAATACAACGGCAATGGTAACTAGGAGCCCACCCCTACTCCGAATAGCAGCTGTTCTGAGTATATTGTAATGTCAAAACCCAGGCTGTCCATAGTGAATGACTCCTTTTTGTGGCCAAGTGCTCACAAATCATACCCCGAAAATTGAGGGTATCGCAGTGGTGCGAGGGGGGAGGGGAGGGCCAATTTTTCTATGGGTAGCTTCCAAGCATTCGTTTCAGGGATCATTCCTGAAAACCAACCCTGGAGAACATGGCTCACAAATCCGGCAAACTTGCTCCACAACCCGGACTTTTTTCCTACCATGCTCTCTAACCCCCACACCCATGTTGGGAATCTGAACATGTTGAAATGGCTCGGAAAACAAACCCCTCCCTGACCCACCCCAAAACTCACTAGACATTCGGCTGTGGCTCAAAAATAGGTACCCGAAATGGCACCTTGGCAAATGGAAACAAAGACTAAAACCTGCGGTTTGCCCTAGGTCTTGCATGTTGAGCCACACCCATTTACGGCCAATCAGGGGGGGCCTCGAAGTGGGCCTTGGCCTCGAAGTTGTCCTTTTGATTTCTCTTAACAGGCCAACATCTGGGCTGAGTGTTCCCCAATCTTGATCTGTAAAACGAAAAGGACGAAACGCCTCTGAAACCTGCAAAACCCGGAAAAAAACTGGAAAACCACTAACCAACCAAGAAGTGAATCCCTGCAAAACCACGCATGGGGCCCCTTGTGTAACTTCGTAACGGATCTGGGGGATTGCCGGGCGCAGAAACCCACCCAGTGGCCATGGGGAGGAAAGAATCGGTGTCATTGTTTGTTGGTTGACTTTCAAGGGACAACCAATGAACATATACGAAAGCAGGGCGCAACCCACTGGGAGTCTGGGTAAAAGACGCCACAGCCATGTGAGTGTCTTTTCCTTTTTAGGGCACCCTTTTTCGGGCTTTTCTGGGGAAGTTACATGGAAACGGAAAAATCCATTTTGGCTGGTCCATATCCTATTTTGAGGTCCACACACCTTTAGTCCTCCCAAATCCATCTGCCAAGCATCCTGCTGGTAGAAACCGATCCGCTCCTGGAAGTCTGCGGCGGCCTCTTCCGCCGACAAGACCTGAGAAAACATGTGGCTACAATTACTGTTGTTTCGGCTGGTTTAGGCAATGGACATCCCTTGATGCTTAAGGTGACCCAAAATGGACGCCTTCAGACACCATTAAAAGAATGGCAAGGACACGATTTAGATACTGAATCTCAGGTGAGCAAATGGTGGTTGTATCAACCCCAATTGGGTGTCGGGTCCATTTTGAGAACGGTTGCATGTCACCCGGCCTGTTCGGCCTGCAGGCACCGGTGTGTCGTCTCGATGTTTTCAGAGATCCGGTCCTCGTGGCTGCAAACCACTTCCAGGAACACTACCTGACGGCGTCGAGAACGTGTCCCGAGAGAGGCCCACTGCAGGGTTCAAGTGGCTGTACCCCTGGTCTGGGCAACTTTTTGCATCGGAGACGACATTTGACCACCTTTTCGATCGTGCACGCATTGCTCGGCGTAAGAGGAGAAATTCACAGACCGAAAGTATGGGAGCATTATGAAAGGAGCCTACGTCGCACCCCCCCCAGAACGTGACGTCGCAACATTTGCCCAGCATGGTTATAAAGAACTAACCCCAGTTACCCCCACTTATACCCATGGATATATTCCAATAATAAGTTGAACGTTCAAGCTGGGGCCGTTAAAGTCTCACTTCCGACCAAGCGGATTAGCACAACACAACTCCTCAGACTTCTCTCTGCTGAAATGGTCTTCAACCAAATGGCAAATGGGGTCAATCAAGACCAATGGGGCTGCAAAACCAGAGATCTCAGGTCCTCTCCAATCAAGTCACACACGTTCAACCCTTAACATGGGACTTGCTTTTCTGAGCTCTCATCAAATCAGGCCCCTGCTTCTTTGCAAGTTGTCACCCTCCTCTTCAAAGCGAAGAAGGGAGGGCCCGCTACGAATCCAACACTTTTAAGGGCCTGTGAGGGGGGGGAGCGGGAAACACCATGGCCAGCGGACTTCCTCTAATCCCTGCTTACTAAAATAGTGGTCCCCCCAAATGAAATG
>CAUJNA010003664.1:0-67500 GCA_963377175.1 Effrenium voratum | reverse complement strand
GCCAGCGCCAACCACTGCGGTTTTAGCATGTCCAAAACCCCAAGTGTGGTTTGACAGGCAGTCGTTGGCGTTGCTGATATTGTTGCATTTGAGGAGGCCATCTCTCGAGCAAGTCATTGGGGCCGCGGCATTTGTTCTCCTCCGCATCTTCCTGCCTGAGCGAAACTCCAGCTAACGTGCTTTTGGGATGCCAGAAAACTCGGCTTTACATGGAACCCACAATTTGGGTTCCCATGAAATCATGAAATGCCAACTTTTGTGGATATGATGTCAATGTCAAAGTCCTTCCCCTAACGACTTGCTCCATCCCTGAATAGGCCTTGTTGAGACAAGGATCCATGTTCAGCCCGCGTTTCTCTTGAAGGATTGGAAAGCAATCATCAGGCGACTGTTGCAACTTCAACTTCGCATGTCCAGCCACATACTTTGGAAGTGCGGGTGCCGAAGCTTCCACTCAACACACCTGCGACGTTGACGAGAAGTCCCTTGGCGGATTGGATGGTTCGCCACACTCACGGCTTTAAAAGATGGTCTGCGGGGGTTGCTCATTGGGCTGATCCAACTGCGGGCCATGGTCATGGAAGCCTTGCGATGGTTGAACTGTAAAAGGGCTTTCTCTGAAATGCCCAGAGCACAAAAGCCGGCCGGGGGCCCTCACCATGGCCCAGGCGTCGCCGGGGGGTTCAACCGTGGCACCAAAGGGGGAACCCTATTTTAAGACCCAACTAGGTCACCATGAGACAATCCCCTGCCTCGAATCGTCAAAACCTAGTCGGGTGCAACACCCACGTTGCCCGGTCATTGGGTCCCTCCCCGTGGCCCCTCGATCGCCAAGGGGCGGTGGGGTGATCTTGCGCTTCTTAGAGGCGCAGATCTCCGTCATCCACTGGCACAAATCTTCCACTGCGTTCTCCGAGGCCTGCCGTCCTTGGCGTTGGACCCGTGTTTCCTTATTGCTCCCGATTAGGAGGTCCGAAGTCATGAGCCGAGTCATGGGAAATCAAGAGCTCACTGGCTGCTACAAATTGAATAGCTTTAACCGAATTCCCCAATCCCAATGGAAGATATCCCAAAGGACTCAGAACCTGAAAAGTGGTTGGTGGACGTGAATCCCCTGCATGTCCACCAAAGTGTCCGGGAACCATCAAAACTCACACCCAAATGACCAAGTCATCGAAAGACGAGGTTCCCCGAAGTGGTCACCAACGCCTTGCAACCCTGGGCTTTGTCACTCTTTTTTCCCGTTTTTTGCTTTTTTTTCTTTTCTTTTCGTGGTATTGAGGGCAACCTGAAAACTGCACCCTCCGGTTCTCCGAAGCCCAAAGCCCAAAGCGCTGGAAATCCGAGGGGCTCACAGCCCTCGCCTCCTCATTGGAGTCATCGAAGAAGGCCGCCCGCTGGAACTTCCCGTCCACGAGTCTCAAGGGACGGCTCACACTCGGAGATCCTGATATCCTACTCACTTCCCGAGATTGCCGAAACGAGTCCAAACTGAAAGCTTACCATTTGTCAGAAAACCAGACACCCAAGGAGTACTAGGTAGGGCCTAACTAATTCGAGTCGGTTGGCTTCAAAACCACAAGACATGATCTTAGGAGCATGTCGGCAATTGTTTGGCCTACATTCTTACCTTCCGGTTTCAAACCGATTATCACTAGGAAGCCTCCTATCGAGCCCCTTTTGTGCTCCAGGCCTTCGGAAGATACCCTCGCTTCTCGGGGTCCGATAAGTCAAGACTCAAGGAGGCATGTCCCGAACAGTGTTCCGTGTTCAACACATGCCCTAAAACAAGGTGGCTTCTGTGAGGGGGGATATATTCTGAATTCCATCGAGTCAGCACGCCTCAGCAAGTACTCGCCGACATTGAAGACTTTGCAGGGGCTGCCATAGAAAAAGCCTCAGCAAAGCATTGGGAGACCACGCCACGTGAAAACACATTCCATGCTGCAAGCGGTACTCCCTCCCACAAATCAGAAAGCCATAGGTAAATGGTTACGTCGCCTTTTTTGAGGGTGCTCCTTGTTGGGGCTTCAAGGGATAAACATTTTGCGGGTTCCCCTGTTCGATGACACATGCATGCACCGCAATCGCACAGGCGCCAGAATGCAGCTGAGTCGCTGATATACCTGCAGCAAAGTGCATTGATCACAAGCGGTGCCTTTTGGTTTTCAATTGGAACTGTTGATGGTGCGGGAATCCATTATACAATACTACTAATAACTACTATGGTGGATGCCCGGTGAGTAGCCAGAAGGTTCTGCCAAGATGTCCGCACGCCTTTTGACAGGTCCCTACCATTCGAGCCGTGCGACCTCTGAATGGGTCGGACATGTAGTGGATTCATGCGTTTCAGGTTGACCGGGTGAATTCATAGCCTCCATATCTAGCGCGCATTGAGCGTGCCATGCTAGTTCCGATGGCTAAATCCTTCGGGGCCTGAGAGTCGTCACACCCACCACCCCCTTGAGGAAAATGAAACCAGAAACCTTGAGGGATAGCCATTTTGGGCAGTCCCCAAATGAGACACACACACACACATGAATGGGAATACGTGGGAAGCCCAAACCCCTCGTGTAGGTTCCATGCCAAAAGCCATCTTTTTCGGAAAAGGGGAACTTCCCCCTCCCCCCAACCAAAAACAAAAGACAAGAAGAACAACATCGGCTTCCCTGACTAACCTTCAAACTCAGTCGGGTTGTGGGTTCCCCTTCCTTAGCACACAAGAATAGAATACATTTCAACTATATGGAGTTCCTTACGGCTTCAAGCCAGGAGATTCTGCCTCAGGCAAGGCAGTATCTGCCCCAAGTGGCAAGCAACCCATCAAACCTGCAACTTGGTTGGAGGCCTGGAGGTTCACCAATGAGGTTCCTGAATGTTTCACAGACTGCACTCTGTGAGACGGAGTTCGGGAAATGTGTCCGAACCTTCAACATTGACCTCGCAAACTGGAATGTAGGAACGTCACGTCCAGCATGGCTACAGGAGTAAGTGCTTGACCCCAGTTACCCCCCATTTATATCCATGGTTGTCAAGTCAGTTGGTATATCCATGGGTCACTTCAGTTTGGTAGCCCCCAAAGACTGGGATCCTGTCCATGTGTAAGGGGGGGCCCTTAAATGGGCTGGCGTCTTTTGGTGTCCGGGGGAGAGCAAAAACACCCGAAAGGGGTGGGGGGGGGGGGTACCCTCAAAACACAACCCCATGTTGCCACTAGCAAACCTGCATTCAGGAACCAAACGACGCCACAGGACATCCGGGAGTAAAGACTGGCCTCGCTGCAGAATAGACACACACACACACCACGGGTAAAAAGCACATTCTTCCAAAATCGTTCTACCTCCCACCATGAAACCTGTAAACAGCACATCCTGCATTCTCCCCACTCCAAATGCCAACCATGAAGAGTAGTTTCTACCTTTTTAGTCAGGGGTGACAACATACCCTGAAACAAGCAGGCAATTTGGGTACTACCCCTTTTGAATACACGGGCCCTACATAAACAAAGAAAAAAAAAACCTGGGACGGCCCCTTTTCCGAATGCTTGGGCTGCAGCAAAAAAGTACACTACGGGTTGACTTGTGTGTGTGTGTGTGTGTGAGGATATCCTTTCCCTAGACAAACCCTCGTTTTAGGAACGGCATCTGGGTATGCCTGGGTGTTATTCTCTAATGCCACAAGAACACGGTAGATGGCGTGCCTGTTGGTAAGGGGACGGCTGAAAGATCCGGGAATTATGTCTTTCACTTAACGTTTGGCTTTAAAGACGCTTTTTTTCTTGAATTTTCAAGACTTGCTCGTTTTCTGATATTATGAACGATATCAAAAAGGGAGGTATTGCGATAACCACCCAAAAAAACAAAAAACACGGGGCAATATTGGGAGATATCTTGAGAACACAACGGTTTTACATGGTAACACAAGTGGGTATTTGGAGTAGCATGGCCCATGGCCCAACCCCACACCAACAGTATCTGTTGCAAATGTTCCATATTCTCACTTGCGCAAATGACCTGGAAACAACAGTTAACAATTTGGAACCTTGACAAAATATGGACCATGTCAGGGAAATCATAAGGTCAACAGGTCGAGTTGCTTTGGGCCAGTGAGTATTTTGTCAACCCTCTGAAATACGCTATAATTTCGACCCCAGGTATCTTTTCTTCCCAGGCGCTGGCAGAGCTTTCGGGCGATGAAGGTCTTCCCTCTGGCGGGAAGCCCCACCATTGCACACACCAGATTGTCAGATCCTCGGCGAAAAGGCGACAAGGCCTTGACCCGTTGAACGGGCGTGCAAGGACCCAATGGAAAATATTGTTTTTGAGAACCGGGTTTCACCGGAAATATATTTACCTTAGTCAGCGGCTGACATCATCTGACGTCTTACCCTAAACAAAGTGGGCATTAAAAGTAACCAAGAAATGGGTAGGATGCTACACACATGCTTTGTCATTTGTCCTTGCAAGATTTGCCTTCGACAAATAAACAAGTAAAGGTGTTGTCTGTTTGGGGCCCTCGCATCCGTTGGTGGATTTGTGAGGGGGCCCTGCCCCGCCAGACCCATCCCTCACACCTAGGTCTTCGGGCAAACAAGGCCGCGTGTGGCCGGAGAACCGGCTTCAAGAAGGCCGACGCATTTCCCGAAAACAGCGTCAAAACCAATGGTACCATTTTGGGGTAGGTGCACCACCCATTTTAGTCTATGTTAGTGGGGATTGGGATTTTGACCCATGGCCACATGTCTTTTTCTTTATTCTGCTTTTGTTTGGGGGGGGCCTTTTTGTCACCCCCCTCCCCACAAAAACAAACACGGCGCCCTTTTGGCACAAACAAGGGGGCACCGTCTGGTCAATTGCAATGGCTGAAGCCCAGGACTGGTTTGCCCCCCCGCTTTTTGGGTATTAGCATGAGCTGCGTGCTAACATATGGCCCAAGCTTTTTTGCAGGCTTTGTAACCCCACTTTGTTGCCAGGGAGGACCCGAACCACGGAATTGCCCCCGTTTTTGCAGGGTGGACGCTCGCTTGGGGTCTTTGGGTCAGTTATATCATATCCCATCCAAGCGGCGGGTGGCAAGCGTTGCCGGAGGCCCCCAGACCTCCAAGGCTCCAAGGTACCCCAAAGCTGGTTTCGGGAAATGATCTGTCAACCGACTAGAAACGGAGGGTACCTGGGGTACCTTGGAGTCTGAAACAAACGAGCAACACATGGGTAGCCACAAAAGAACAAAAGAGAGGAGTGTTCTCAGGACACTTTTGGTTTGAATAATTTTGAGCAACAAATGGGAAGTGTGAGTAGGGTTACCCCAAGCGCACACACTTTTTAGTCGGTTGCACATGGAGCCTACAAAACGTACCGGTTTTTGGCTGTGCCTGAAGAAGGGAAGACCCCCTCCTTTTAAAGGAGACCAGGGTCTGGTTGTTCAAGCGAATTGGGGGTGTCTAATATATTTGGAGGCGGGGGAAGGGGGGGCTGAAATGCTTGGTTTCCTTTGCAACCCACAAAAGCAAAAGGGTGGCCTCCAAAAAAGCCACGCCCATCGCTAGCATTTCTTCCATTCTGAATTGAGGGCATTGTTTGCTTTTACACATGATCACATGCACCAACATCCACAGAATCTTAGCGGGTTTTGCGTTTTGCAAGCGATCAATGAACAGAGCTGCTGATTCCCCCGTTCTGGCTTCGCATGTTAGGCAAACCAAGCAAGCAGTGGAAGCCAAAGCAAACCCACCCGTTCCAAGGTCCTAACCCACTACCTGCAAACTGGCAAGGCGGAAACGCCCCGTTGAAACCCCAGTTGAGCAAAAAGAGGGCCCTTTAAAGGTGATATGCTTGACAACCCAGGGTCAGTTTCAACTTGGTTACTCTTTGATACAAGGTGTGCCTCTTGGACGTGGCCCGGCACTGAAGCTTAGGGGAAAATGACGCTTTCCCGACCAAGGGGACCGTTCCACTGACTAGTGACTGTGCCAAGATCACAACCCATTTACTTGGTAAGGATGGGCATGCACCATGGGCCACATTTCGGAAGTTGTGCTCAACAAAACACCCAAAACGATGCCCAAGAGCGACATATTTTTTCATAGGTTCGGTTCGTTCGGTTCCTACCTGGCACAAAATGGGATTAGCCACATGTTAGAATGAAACATGAGCTTGGATGTTGGGCGCAGGAGATACCAAAAGGGAACTAATATCGCTGTGACAACCTCCCACATGCAACCTAAAACGTCCGAATCCTGACACCCGGACATCGCGCACAGGCCTGCGGGTAGGGGTTGTCTGCTCGCACTGCAGAGGGCGTCATCACTGGGAACCGCGGTGTTCTGGACATCGGACGAAAGATATCAGTTGATTCCAGAAAACCTTTGGCAAAAGAGGGGATGGTTGGCAAAAGAGGGGATGGTTATCGGAAAAGGCAAAGGAATTCATTTCAATTGACAAACATGACACACCTGATATGCTATTTCATTGGCTGTGGAGGTATGGCATACATTCCGCCCATAATAACTATGCCCCTTCAGTCGCACACAAGCTCCATACACCCTAAAACCGTTCCTGAGAATGCCCTGATAAGCGGCTTTACATTGTTGACTCTCCAAGGAGACTTTAAAAAGAAACCGCCGGTTTCCTTGGGGAAATCGGCCAAAGGGCCCTCAGAATCTGCATCTTAGCCGCTGAGCCAAAATATGGATAGGCTTGAAACCCTAGGTCGAACATGAGTTTCAACATAGGAACCGGTCGAATTCTTAAAATGGATGTCGTGTTCTTTGGCATGCCTCAAAATACCGACCGAAACTCCAATGTTGGAAACACTGTGGACAAATCCACTTCGCACTAGAGGGTAAGGGGGTCCTGCTGGACAACAGTTTTTGGGTTTGAAGGGGGCAGGCAACCTAGAGAAGACTGATTTATTCCGTCCCAGTTAAACGCAGGGCTGAAAGGTGGCCCCTCAAATGGGTTTGTGGGTCGACATTACAAAAGGGATGACCCAGCGGCAGTCCTCTTTGCATCACTCCTCGGCTCGAGTGCTCAGAATCCGAATACGTTGCTTGTGGGATGTCTATTTGGCTAAACAGGAAACAGCCAAAAAGCCCGGTATTGGAATAGGGGCAACCTTTGTGTGGGCGTGACGTCAAACCTCTCACCAAGAAGGAGGTAATCCTACCCTGTCGTTTGAAGATATCGACAAACAAGTCGGGCCCGTCGGGCGTTGGGAGATGACAGAGGCAGGTGAAACGCTACGAAAGGCTGGGTATGGACTCTCATTCAGAAATTCATTGACCGGCTGGACCCTGCGGGCATCAAGCTAGCAAAGCCGTGCACGCTTCCCCCCACAGCAACCGCTTTTGCTGCTGAGGCGCATGATGACGATGACTTAACTCATGCCTGCCGTCAGCTATTGGTGGTTTGGATTGGTTGTTTGGTGGTTGAGGGCTGGTTTCTCATTTGCCCTCTACAAGAACCAGGGGTTCCCACCCCCCAAACCACCAATCCATTTTTTTGGAGTTACCTGATATCGTGCGCTTGGCGCACGGGCATTCAAAAACACGCCTTAGGATCACTCCCTGCACCAAGGACTGCACTGCTTGCAGACGGGGTTCTGCGATTCGCCCATCCGTACTAGCACATATTGTCCTTTGAGTTGAGGCAAGTTGTAAAAACAAAAACACCTTCACCTCGCCGCAATAAATTTTAATTGACCCAATACTGAACAAATACTGAAATCATGACAGCCCGTATTAGAGGGCACTTACAGCAAGGAACCTCTCAAATAAAGACTGAATAGACACACATGGTTCTAGATAGTGTCTACAACAAAAATGCAAAAGTTGTGTTTCTACTCCTCCAGTGGCCAGTGATACATTTACCTAGGGAAAAAGGGGGATGTGTGGGACCCCATTAATAAGTATGTATGTTCCCGGGGGAGGGGACGGGAGGGCAGGAATTACTTGGTTGACAAAGCCGTTGGAGGGTTGCTCCGATTTTTGTCTGACAATTCACACTTTGTCGATGGCATTGAGCCTTTGTGAATCTGAGCCCTTATAGTGGGCAGGGTTCTTAATGTGAGAAACCCTGCTTATGTTCCTCGGAAAGGAGACCAAGCTAGTGGTTTCCAACCACTTACCTCACGTACTTTAAGGACCTGAGTTTGTTCAAAATGGGAGATCCCCAGAATCATAGTCATTCTAATACATGGGTGGGATCGGGAAACCATCTGGCACGAGGATCTGGCGCGTTGATTTTGAGCAACTCTACCGTCTCGGCTCGGAAAGTTCGACTCCCGACTGCCTCACGGGGGCAACTTCTTGCAAAAGCTCTCGAGCCAATGGTGGTGAGGTGAGGCGACTCCCTCAAATTTGCTCGCAGAGTACATCAGGCAAATGGTGAATGGCAAACCCACCAATGATTGCAAGTTCTGTAAGCGAGCTACCAGCCTTGCTAACCAGTTGCTAAATACCTGCCTCAAGTGGCATCATCTTGGTTGCTCGAGTCCCGATGACTTGATGGTAGGTTGCGGAGGTGGTTGCTGCCCTTGGATTCCCAGAACATCAACCTCCGGCTCCCATGTGTTTGAAGGGTGTGGCGTCAAATGATATCAGTCCACCAAATAAGGAGGTATTTACTATGGAAACCCTGGCTCTTGAACCTATGCCATCAAAAGGCGGGCATTTGGATCGGAAATTTGAGACACCCAGTTGATCATGAATCCATGAGTTCCACTCATACGAGGAATCCAAAACGCATCAGGGGGGCAAGGGTACGTGAGGTAGGTTACCTGCGTGCGACTGATGGAAAGGTGACGTACGATCACGGCTTCGGTGGCTATGGTTGTACCAGCCACTTGCCTCACGCACCCTGCCCATCGATCTGTTTGTGTCACAACCTGGAAGAAACAGTGTTATTTCCAAAACCCTGGCAGGAAGAACAACGGGCACTGAAACGGTAAGCCAAACAAATCGTATCCAACTTTCTACCCTTCTACCCAGATAGGAAGTCCGTACCAGGACCTTTCATGGGCTGTGAATTGGTACCCGAAATGTGTCTTTGGGGCACTTCAGGCACAAATGGACCGTCTTAAGGTGCTCACTTTTGGCCTCCCTTTGAGCAAATATGGTAAATGTCCAAACCCCAGCCACCTCGGGGCAAGAAAACAGAGGAAAGGAAGAATCACGCAACTTGCGTGGTACGTTGCTTTCAGCGGAAGCCCGTAAGTTTCCCAGACAAAAGGGGAAACGGTCTCAAAAACCACAAGCCCTGCCTGGGTTTCAGCATCCCAACCCTCCAAACTGCTGCTCCGCGCCAGCTTTGGGCTTACCGTGAGGCCCATCCGAGGCCCGCGCTCCCAATCGCCCTCCGCCTGGTGTCCCGTCCGGACATGGCTCGGCTTTTGGGAGGCTCTCAAAAAATCGAAGCAGTGGCTTAAAGCGCTCGCAGGGAAACCAAACAGGAAAACCAAAATCCAGGCATGTCTCACTTGCATGTTCAGGCGACGTCAGGAAGTTTGTGTCCATGAGTATAAGTCTGGAAACTGGGGGTAGTCCAGTAACCATGCGTATAATCAACTTACTAAGTAGTTTGAACAGCCAAGCAGGGAACTCGATCGATTGCACCAAAGCACAATCACGTGTGTGCTCGGTTGCTTTCTGCTCCCCTGCTAAAAGTTTAACTTTTAGTAGTTTAATGGAAAACCCATTAGTTGGCAAAAAGTTAAAGTCCTAACAGCCAAGCAAAATGCACCAAAGTGTGTGTGTGTGTGTCTGTGTGTATGTGTCTGTGTATATGTGTCTGTGTCTGTGTCTGTGTCTGTGTGTCTGTGTGTTGTGTGTCTGTGTGCCTATGTGTCTCTGTGTGTGCGGGTGTGTGTGTGGGCGTGTGTGTGTGTGTGTGTGTGTGTGTGTGTGTGTGTGTGTGTGTGTGTGTGCGTGTGTGCGTGTGTGCGTGTGTGCGTGTGTGCGTGGGTGCGTGTGCGTGCGCGCGTGCGCGCGTGCGCGCGTGCGCGCGCGTGCGTGTCGGTGTCTGTCGGTGTGTGTGTGTGTGTGTGTGTGTGTGTGTGTGTGTGTGTGTGTGTGTGTGTGTGTGTGTGTGTGTGTGTGTGTGTGTGTGTGTGTGTGTGTGTGTGTGTGTGTGTGTGTGTGTGTGTGTGTGTGTGTGTGTGTGTGTGTGCGGGTGGGTGTGCGTGTGCGTGTGCGTGCGCGTGCGCGTGCGCGTGCGCGTGTGTGCGTGTGTGCGTGTGTGCGTGCGCGTGTGCGTGTGCGCGTGCGCGCGCGTGTGTGTGTGTGTGTGTGTGTGTGTGTGTGTGTGTGTGTGTGTGTGTGTGTGTGTGTGTGTGCGCGTGCGCGCGTGCGCGCGTGTGGGTGTGTGTGTGTGTGTGTGGGTGTGGGTGTGTGTGTGGGTGTGCGCGTGCGTGCGTGCGTGTGTGCGTGTGTGTGCGTGTGTGCGTGTGTGGGTGTGTTTGTGGGTGTGGGTGTGTGTGGGTGTGTGTGTGGGTGTCTGCGTGTGTGTGTGGTTGTGTTTGGGTATGTGGGTGTGTGGGTGTGTGGGTGTGTGGGTGTGTGGGTGTATGGGTGTGTGGGTGTCTGGGTGTGTGGGTGTATGTGGGTGTGTGGGTGTGTGGGTGTGTGGGTGTGGGTGTGTGTGGGGGTGTGGGTGTGTGTCTGTGTTTGTTTGTGCAGCATTCGTTTGGAACCCATTTAAGCCGTCCGTAATTGCATGTCTAAAACTTATGAACAGCGACAACTTGTTGAACCGCGCGATTGGTAAAACTCGAGCCGCGGTTGGCCGGCGATTGGACCGCGAAAGGGCGTTGCGTGTTGCCGACGCACGTCTCGTTTATTTTGACTGCGCGGTCTCGCGCAAAAGTCTGCGCAGGCCCAGACAGTGCTTTCCAAATCTCATTGCTGGCAAGGGCTGGAAGCTGCAAACCGAAGTTTCTCCGCCGAATTCCGCGATTGGACCGCGATTGGACCGCGATTGGACGGCGATTGGACGGCGACTGGACGAGTTCCACCAGTGAGGGCCTGCCCATCCGAGCTTCCTGTTTCCAGGTATGTATGGAGGAAGGCCAGCGCTTGAGATAAGACGGCCAAACGTGAAACAGAAACAGCAACGATTTCCAACATTGCTACGCGATTGGAATTTGTGGGACCGCGATTGGATCGCGATTGGCCGGCGATTGGGGGTTCCCAGGCCAAGTAATTTTGGATAACCCCCAAAATTTGCATTTCCACTTGAAACATCACCCCCTACCAGGTCTTACCAAGGGAAGCTCACCATCAAGGTTATGTTTCAAACCAAGCAAAAAGGGGAAACGTAGAGAGAGAGAGAGAGAGAGAGAGAGAGCGAGAGAGAGAGAGAGAGAGAGAGACCTGGTTTTTGTGGGGTAGTAGATGCGACCTCAAATGAATTCATTCCTAGTTAATAAAGCGCCGTTGTGTTTCAAATGAGTTGCACGTTTTAATGGCAGGCATCACAACCCCCCTTCGAGGATACCCCCAACTCGAAATAGCCGTTTTTAGGTTATGATGTTAACCCTCCACTGACAAGGCGGGTATCTACCATGGAGGAGCATGTTGTTGAGGCTATGACAAGTGACGGATATTTGGAGTGGTACTCTGTCCAGGCCATCTGTAACTTTCTCCATTCTGAATCCAGAAAACCGAACTGTTTTCCGAGCTGCTGAAAAGCTGCGGAAGCTTCGGGTGATTTCCCCACCCAAGAAAGAGACCCCAGTTTCGTTCCTCGGGTTCTGGTTGGACGTGGACCGACAAGTTACATAGGGTTCCTGGAATACATTGACCCATTGAGCTTGCGGAGCCCTAAGGGGCCCATAAAGGTCCAATGGAAGTAACGCCGTCTGGAGACAAACATGGAAGCCAACAAACCAATGTTTAGAGGAATCTCCTTTCCTTGGGGTACCCTGTTTCCCTTGGTTTAAAGAAACCAACAGGACCCCCCCCACTTTAGGCTTGCTTTCCCCTTCCAAAGTCGCAGTTGGCAATCTGAACTCAGCAAAAAACGGAATTCAGCGTTCGGTCCAGACGAGGGATTGGACACTGAGGGACCCCTTGTAGGCTCCTTTTTAAAACCTGCCTCAAGCAGGACCTGCACAGAGCCGCTCGGCACGGCGTGGGAAAGGCCCTTGGTGCAAACCTCGGACGACATTTCAGGCACATCGGGCCGGGCCGCAAGAACGGGGCTGTTCTGTTGGAAATCAGTTGAACGACCAAGCTTTCAATTGCAGATATCTCCTTGGACATTGGATGGCATCATGCCCTGACAAAGCGGGTATTCGGAGGGGGGTACCTCTAGACCACAGGCCAGCACATGTTTGTGGCCCCCGTAACACGGTGCCAAAAAGAGTACGAAAAGAGTACCAAGTCCAGGGACGAACAGGTAGAATCCACAAACCACGCATCCAAACCGGAAATGGGAAAGCTGGTCGGGCCAGGGCCGTCTTTACTGGGGCACCACCATCACCACCACCACAGCCACCGCCACTGTTTACACCAAAGTTTAAGTCCATACAGTCCAGAAACCGGGCCATTTGCGGGAAACGGTTTCCGCCCGATGGGTCTGTGATTGGAGGGTACCCTTTTAGGTTGGTTCAAAGGGAAGCCAAAAGGAACCAAATGCCATTCTGTTGGGGCCAGTCAAAAATCGATGACCTGATAGAGACTGCAAAGCTGGTTTTGGGTGTATCCTATTGCCTGCCAAAACTGCATGTTCCCCGAGGGCATGGGCCAATTGCGTGGGCCTTCCCCGGTATTTTTGTCAGTGGCTCCAGTGGCTCTCATGTCCCCTATCACCGAACCCGGCAACTTGTTTCGAAATCTTCAATTTGCCAGGATACATATGAGCTGCCCTGGGCAAATGATGCAACCGGGTGAAACCAATGTCCAAAGCGACGGCTCTCAAAGTAATCCGGGCCCTCCATGGTGTGCACCCAAGAACCAGGTGATTTCTCTTGGCGCAAACACATTCGCCAGTCCGCAGAAAGGTGACAACTTGCTGCCCCACAAAAAGATGGCCCCTTTTGGATCCCTGCCACCCACAAAAATTGCCGCAAATGTCTGCTGGCTAAAGTGGCAAAGGTCAGCGTCTAGCAACGTAGCAGGAAAAAGCAGCACAGAACAAATTGCCAAAGCTCTCCAAGCCCTGGGATGCTACCGAACAGCTGTTTTGTTGCAGCCCGCTACAAACAGAACCGAAAAGCTGGAAAACCAAACACATCCCAAGTGAAGAAAGCCTTTGCCACCCACAGGCCAGCAGCACATAGGTCCACACTTCATCGCCCTGGGCCGGGAAATCCCAAAATCTGAGATACGGCTTGCTGAACGCATCGAACGCGGATTCTGGAGGGAAACCAAATACTCGCTGTTGGTTTCCCTTGAGTTCTTCCCTGAAAAAGGGCTTTAGGCTTGCTTCACCGACCCCCACAAAGTGGCGTCCCTTTGAAGCAAAAGCAGTGCCAGCGTACCCTCAAACACAGACATGCACAGCCATGTCCAGTCCAGCAATGTCCAGTCCAGCCATGTGTCTTGTCTGGGCCGGCGAAAGTGGTACGGATTCGCAACTCTCCAAGCAGTCAACTTGAGAAGTAGCACCCTGTTTGGTACTTGAGTTTGAAGGCACACTATAAAAATAAGAGTCACAATAGTGGTATATGTTTATTCGCGGATGTCTGGGTCATCATCCCCTGGCCATATGGCTGTGCAAAAGCCATGGCTTGCCTTGTAGCAAAGGGCACAGGGCACCCAAAGTTTGGAAGAGTCCTACCATGAATTCTGGGAGCCCCGCAAAAGGGCCCCGTTGAGACCCTTTTACAAATACGCCGCACAAAAATAATGTCACTCTCACAACTGCAACCAAAAAACGGCTTTGTTCTGGGGGCAAGTGCAAAACCCCACGGCTCAGACGGAGGGTGCCCGAGGAGCGACTGCAAATACCCGCAGGGTGTACTCGTTTTGATTGAAGGCTGTGCTTGACCAGAATGAAGCAACCATCCAACAAGCTCTGAAGAGCAGCGGGCCGTGACTTTCACATTTTGCCTCAGGTACACTTCGCATTTGCGGACCTGAGGAGGTCCAAAACCTTGTGCCTCCAAAACAAGTCTCTGGTTCCATGACGGGAGAGCATGTCCCTGTTGGATACGCCTATCCCATGTGGATGCGCAACACGCACACCCACCAGTGGGTGATCTGACGCAGGGGTTGCATCCGGCCGCGAGCCCCGCCTCGGGCGGCCGGATGCACACCTCAGCGACAGTGGTCGCTTTTTGCTGGCCAAGCGAATTGCTCCAAGCCGCTTTCTGGGCGGATTTCACGGCAAAACTTTTGATGAAGCCACTTTTCTGGGCGGATTTCATGAAACGCCTGGTTTTAGATGGTAGATTCTCTGCTGTGGATATCTCCTTTTCTAGTCAGGGGTTGACATCACACCTTGACAAGCATAGGTAGGTATTTGGAGTCATGGTCTTTAGGTTGGGGGCCTTTGTCATTGGTGAGCTCGCTTTACCCTTGATGTGTGCGCTCGAATCTGCCATAAGCCAGGCTTACCCAACGCACATCTGGGCCCTCAGAATGGCAGATGTTCCCACCACACGCTGCTCCACGGATTTCGGCATTGCTTTCTTGCCCATTTTGGTAGACCCTGAATCAAAGAATCCACACGTCCCACTATGACTTCTTGCATGGGTTCCTCGGATGGGCCTCCGGACTCAGAAGTTCATATAGCTTACGCCGCTTTCTGCGGGAGTGCGCCTCCGTTTTGGTCGGAGTTTAAAGGGGAACCAGCCCTCTTTGGCATGCCAATGGGAGCCAAGAAAAAAAAACAACCATTCTAGGGGAGGGCAATGTTTTTCGCCCAGGTCGACAACTCTGGCAGCGGTTCCGGCGTTGTTCTCCGAAAACAACCGAAAGGTGAAGAAGGCAGACTCAATGCTTCACGTTCAATACCCAAAATCACCAACATCCAGCCGCTCGGCTTGGCAAGTGAAGTCCTTCCGAGTCGACGGGAATTTGGGGTCTTCAGAAATGGGGCTTTTCGGGCGGGATTGGTCGCGATTCAGTGTCTCCATTGGGCCCAAGGTGGGGGGGTGTACATTTAAGCCGCGCGATGGCTAAAACCCTTCACTCCGAAAGGAAACTCACCTTACGAATGCTTTTTGGCCCTCAAAATTGATTCATTTTTGTTGGAGGCTCCCTTCTGGGGTCTGCATCAGGGTGACCCTGAGGGTGCTTGAACTAAAACCTTCAAAGGGTGAAACATTTCTAGCCCGCGCCAAACACCCAAAGCTTAATGGACATTAGGACCTGGAGGTGACCCGAAACCGACCCGCGAGTCATCTGGCCATGGGTCACAACCCTGTACCCCCAGTGAACATCCCAATCCAAGCACTAAAATAGTTTCTAAAATTCAGCTATTCCAACCAAAATGGGATCAACCACAACCACTAAGACAGGAAGCCTAAAATGGGTGGTGAATTCACCGACCAAAATGGGACCCGATCCAACACGGTTTTGACCACAGCAATTTCTGGAGTCCCATGGGACCCACCTGGAGGTTCAGCTCTTTGGAGGCCAGCAGGTGCCGCAGTGGCCCATTGCAGCCCCAGCGGCTGGCCACATACCTCAGCGCTCGGTTCTCGATGCCGGGTGCCTAGTTTTTTTTTTGCCGGGTGCTTTAGTATATATATATATATATTGTTTTTCCTTGGCGACGACGAGCTTTGGCTTTGCGGCTTTTGTGAATGCCTCCCGTTTTTGAGTCGGTTGAAAAAAAGGAGGTCATTGCTTTAACCAAGTCACGACAGGCAAGCAGGTTACCATGAATATAGCTGATGCAACTGGGGCGAGGCCCCTCGTAACACTGGCTATAATCTACTTAGTGGTTTGAACACCCTACCCACGTAATCTCTACCCCGATTCCTATGAGATATGAAGCGCAGCCAAACTCCCCTGAGACTGGGCGGTTGACTGCGCAACTGGCTAACCTGTGTAACTTGTGCGCAACCTCCAATTTTGTTGGATGCATACCCGTATTCTCTGAGTATCACCGTTTCTTTGGGTATGATTGTCTTGTCAACCCCGGACTACTCTGCTATAGGAAACCCTGGGAATCAGGTTCTTTGAAGATACCAACTTGATAACACAAAAATGGGTAGTTGGAGTTGAATTGGTGTTCTTCCATGTTCCTTTCCCGCAAAGCGAGTGCGAGACAACATTTGGTGTCGTTATATTCTGCTCCACTTCAGACGAAAACCCGGTGTAGTCGAACGGGTTTTCCCCCTGGTGTTGTGGGGAATTTGAGCCGTCCCTCCATGTCCTCCCCAAACTTAGACTACGAATACTTTGCGAGAGACTCACATGAGTCACATCAACCCTGCTATTCAAGTGGTCTACTCAAACCATCTATAAACAAAGAAGCGGCCAAACATGTGTATGCTTGGGATTTTCCTTGATCCCCCCACCTTCCCGAGTTTTGTCACATTGTGATGTCGACACGGAGGGGCTGAGTCCCTTAAGCCCTCAGACTGCCCGCGAATTCAAGGCACTCAGCCAGAAATGCCTTGCCCTACTTCCTGAGGGCAAAAATCCAACTCAAAGTGGCTCAAAAAGTGACGTCCAACTCAGGGAGCGAGTGTCCAGCGCAAGTGTACAGGGAGGCCACACCTGCAGATTTGGCCTATGGGGATTTCTGAATCCAACATGGAAAGGATCTCCACAACCATTGAGGAAACTTCCGAGATGGGATCCGAGGGTTCGGGGTGCAGAGTTGAGTTCGAGGATTTTTTCCAAGGCGCCTCCAAAAAGTTGGAAGAGCGCTGCTCACTTTCTGAGGATTGACACAAACAAGTCTAAGGTTGCCTACAACATGCCCAGTCCAAGAACCCACTTTAGGGGACAGGGCATATTTTTGAAGAATTCCAGGCTTTCCATGCCTAAACAAAGTGGGTATTGGAAAGGAGGGTTTGAGACTCGAGAGACAAAAGAAAAGGGCCGCAGGGTTACCCTCTTTTCCGCAACAAATGAGCCCTCCAACTACCCAAACTTTTCAAAGGTATATCAGCAAACCCTAAGGGTCTCAGTTGTTTTTGGGCGCTCCAGCCTGGGACGGGCTTCAAGGGCCAAACATTTTGTCTTGCCTCAATTGTCCCCTTGACAAATTGGTCGCTAGGGGTGGTTGGAGGGTCCTTTGTGGGGTCTGCTTGGGGTCATGACCCTTTGGGTCTGCAAACAGGGGGGCGCCAACTCAGGGGAAGTTGTTGAGGCCCAAGGGCTTGACTATGGCCGGACGGTGTCCCGACCACGGCACATCTGTCCGCCCGGCGCCAGCACCCGGCATGCTGCGCGCACCAAAGACCTCAAGAAGTGCAAGACATCTCGGTGGAAATGAATCGCCAAGATCGTAATCCAGTTCAAGTTCAGCCCATGTTGGGTTAAGCGTGTTGCCTGGCACCATATGAGTCCCAATCAAAACCTGGTGCCAAGAGTTGTCAGCAGACAACGAGGTGAAAGGACGGATGTCCGCACCGATTTCTGGTTGGGACTGTCCCTAACATTCTCTTTGGTGCTTCTTGTGGCTCACAGGTGACGCCAAAGTGGACAAGTTTTGATCCCTTGCCATCTACAAACAGCAAAACTCGTTTTGGAGAGCTGTTCGGATGTTCCTTAGGTGCTAAGCCACATAAAATGACTGCTCAACGCATGGAATCCCCATCTTTGTGGCACCTTACACCAAAACCTGCGTAACACCGTACCCCCAGGTTGCCAGTTTACCTTGAGCCTCAACATAAACTCTGAAAGACTCCCCCCGTTTGGGTTCGGCCGTCCGTTTCTCGTCTCATCGGGGCGCAGCAGCTGTGCCGGCGCCAGCTGCGCCGGAAGCAGCGCCGCCAATGCCACTTTGGGCTCGGAGTCTGGCAGATTTTTTGGAGCAACCGATGAGCCCCTCCAGGGGGGTCCCCTCCAGGTGGGTCCCCTTCCCCTCCAGGTGGGTCCCCTTCAGGGGAGTCCCCTCCAGGGGGTGGTTAACACCCCCATGAGGATTGGTTTCTGGCTTGCTGGCGCTCAGTAGGTCATATGTGGGAATGAACCCAGGCTTTGGTCCCTTTGAAGGAAACCACCAGTTGGGATAGTTTATGAGGGTCATTTTGACTTGCGGCATGTGCATTGCCCCGCCGGCTTTTGACGCATCTTCAGAATTGTCCAAGATTCACCAGCCAAGGTTCGTAACATGATGAGCGCACCCACCCACATGTTTTGTAGGCTCCGTTGGACACCTCATTGAAAACCAATATTTCCAAACACACTTTATCACGTGAACCTAAAAAGTGTTTTGGGTTCTCATGGAAGGATGGCGTTCCTCGACACGCTAACCACACCAGGCCCAAATCCTCATTTCGAGACAAACACATCTGATCATCTGTTTGCAGGGCAAAAAGATGGCTATACGCCTCCCCGCCCCCAAGCCCTTTGTGGAAAAACACGCTGGCGACATGGTTTTCCAGCCTCCAAATCACGGGCTTT
This sequence comes from Effrenium voratum, assembly GCA_963377175.1. NCBI lineage: Eukaryota > Dinophyceae > Suessiales > Symbiodiniaceae > Effrenium > Effrenium voratum. The sequence continues at coordinate 48,974 of CAUJNA010003664.1, read as the reverse complement.
CCCTAAACCCACCAAAGAAGGGTGTGGGTCTCCCTAGCAACCCAGAGTGGGCATGTGTCTGAGTATGGGGAACCCTTCCCTTTCAAGTGGGTGCCTGGTTTTTTCATCCTGAGAAAACATGATGTTAATTGGACGAGCACCACGTCATGGTTTCCTACACTTACCCCCTTGACCTTGGACATACCGGCGGGTATTGGGAGTAGGTCGTGGTTCCTTGATCCCTTGCTCAAATTGAAAAGCTACCCTTTTAGCGCAGAAATCCAACCCTAAACTCTATATAAGGTACTGATAAACTGCCAAGTTATGTTTCTGCGATGTCAGAAGGATCCAGCCGCGAATGGATTCCCATTGGATAATCCATACCCCGTTGGCTATCACCGCGCTTTGGTGCATCGCAACCCCGACCTGTTGGGTGCCAAGGCTCCATGAAACCTATCCACCTTTTTGCTCGAGCAACCCATTGTGGATTCCTGGGGGCCAAACAGCCATTGAAGGATTTTCTCAGATCAAGCGGGGATGGGTAGTTGCTTTGTATTGATTTGCAACAACTTTTCAAGACAGCTTTTGACTCAGTTCTGACTAATTGTCTCAACCTGCCTGACTCCAGGCTGCCGAGATCAAGCCGAGTGTCGCCGCCTAACGCTGCGACACAGAAAGTTGTGGGTCTGGTTGTGCTTTTCAGGGCAGGATTGAAACCCTTTCACGAGGAAGTATATAACAGGAAACCATGATGTGTGCAGTCCTGGTCCCACTTGTCGACTCCCTCACCCAGTCATGGGGCGGTATTGAATCTGCGGGGGGAAGGCTCTGAAAGAGACGACACTGGTCTCCTCAGAACATATGCTACATGGCCGTAAATTTTGGAGCTTGGGCACCTCAAAGTATGTCGGTGGACATGAATCCACACCAAATTCAGTTGTGCAGCAAAGAGTCCCCAATTCAAACCCATGCCCATGCAAACGACACATGAGCCCATGATTACCCGAGTTTGTGTGTACTTCACAGTTGGTCTAGAATCTAGATGGACTGGTGGTTCAACGGACACCCTGCACACCGGGTAGATAATCAACACCCCCTCCAAGTTGTTGTAGATGATGTCTAGCTGGTGTCTGTACGTGTGGCTGTTGTTGCCTGCCAAATCTCTCACGTCGTCCGCCACCTCCGGAGGAACAGGTTCGTTGACAGCAAATGGTTCAACGACAAGTAACTGTCGATGTTCAACGGGGGCACATCGGCCATCCCCTCCATCGCCATCTACAACTCATCTAGGTGGACCTCATGATCTTGACCCTGGAATGATGATTCCCCTGAAGTTTCAATCATGGTTTCAAGTGGTGCGAACGGGATTTCGTCCATCCCCCGCACAGCGGCAGTGAATCCCAACTGGATTTTCTGAAAGCGTGTCTCTGCGAGAACCGGTTTTGGGGTTCGGAGGGGGCGAGCGTTGTCACTTTCCGGAAGGGGTTGGGGTTGCTGTTGGGGATACTGTTGGGGATACCACATCTCATCAGGTAAGCCAACCAAATTCTTCAGCCCGGGTATCCCAGCTCTTTAAACTCTGACACCAAGCTTTCAGCTGGGGAAAGGAGGCCAAGTGCTCAGCTCAGCCACGATGAAAAGACACCCTCAATGCCGACCCTGGATTGAATCCGTCCGAATTTCGGGCGTTCCAATCATATTCGGCCCAAAAGGGACATCTCGCTAAAGGGGGACACCCCCAAACAAAATAGACAAGGGGTTTGAAGGGTCTAACACTGTACAAATGATAGCCCGCCCTCCCATAACTAATAGCCCCCGGTGCAGTTGCTGTTGGGGCCAACTCAAATAGTGGGTGATGTTGTTCCCAAGCGTCCTGTTTTGTGCCCTCAAATGGGACCATCTTTGAGGGCCCGAAGGAGGAATTGGTCACGCATCGGGGTGGAACCCGACTGGCAGGACTGCGGCCAAGCCGCGCCACGCTTCACCGAGGGGGCTCACCATCACCGCCTCCGATGCGCCCAGCCTGACCGTCTGGCCCGCCAAAGTGGGCTCGGGCGCGGTCTACGGAAAGTCGTCAAATCCTTCGAGGGGATTCCAAGGCGGTCCCTTCAAGAGTGAGCCCAGGAGCTCGGAGAGCTCAGTTGCCGAAGATTGGCGATTTTTGAAGGTTGGTCCACCCAAAAAGGGGGGTGTCCTTCTGGTTTTCATTCCAAACCACAAAACAAGGGGTACCCTCCAAAAAAGACACACACACACACACACCCAAACAGCTGTGTTCCCCTTGGCCCCCACGGCTCCTGGGCCCCATGTGATGCGGGTGGTGCAACCAGCCGCAAGCCTCCGGAGCGCTTCCGGCAGCTCCGCGGCACGACGGGCGGATTGGCCGTGCGCCTGGCCAGGGAACATCTCCAGACATTCGCCGGAAAACGGCGACCCCCCGCGCCTTTTTTGAGGAGGTACTGAGACCCCTTCCTACCCCCCAAATGCCATTCTCATGAGGTACTTTTTTGCGCAGAGGGTCCCTTGGTACCTCATGAGAATGGCTATTGGGGGGTAGAAAGGGGTCTACGTACCTCCTCAGAGGGTACTTGGATTTTCTGGGTTGGTATGCCACTATGCCCATCCCCGGAGCAGTCACAAAGGAAACCGCACGGAGGCGTTAGCGGAGCGCCAAAGGCAGAGGACCGCACGAGTTCGCGGACATGGGAAGCGCTGGCAAACATTTTGCCCCCCTTACAAGGGCTCGATGCCTGATATGTTCGTATATGTCTCCCTTAAACATCACCGCACAAGGACACCTTGCCGCAATAAGTCCAAGAAGTGATGCTTAAACTGGCCGCACTGAAACATAGGAGCCCGGTTGCATAACTCAATCCTTTGCAGCCGTCGCGGAGCGCCTTCTGTGCACCGAAGAAAGCAACGGCGCCAAAGACCTGGGCCAATGCGGAAAACGAAGAGGTGTGCTGCGAGCAAAGGGAGGGAAACACGAAAGGTGGGCTCCTGACATCAACCTATGGTCAGTTGACTAGGAACCCACTGGAACCCTAACAAGCACGCATGAACAAGAACTCCATGTCAATGTGAGGGGTCATGCCCCCTCCAATGCAGACCAACTTCTCCTTCGGGCCCGCAAAAACAGTCCCATGTTCGACCCCAACAACAGTGGAACCGGACCCGGGCAGTCCATAGGGACGAATGTTTTGCGAGGACCCCAGTCGAATCGGATCCGTCGCAAGTCAATTAGAAACCCTCACATGGTAAGGAGACAACCCCAGCTACCTCCCTCACTCCTTCCCATGCTTACTAAGCTGGTTCATCCCAGCAGGATCTTGCCCATGGTCAATTTCTGCATCCAATATGGGTCATCCATCTGTCCCTCATTTGGACTGACCCTTTGGGGAACCTCCTTTTTGGGCGCCATGTAAATTCGTAAGGGAGTAGGCCCCAATTAAAGTGAACTCACTCTCAACAGTGCACTTTTTATGGAAGTGATCAGGAACTTGGAAGGTGCCGTGAAGGTAATTGCAAGAAGCGCCCAATAATGTCCAGACACCTTGTGACGACTCCTTGAAATTTAGATTTCACGGCGGGGGGAAACACCCAACAACACGCACCATTCAGCAACCAAAAAAACAGTTCCCAAATATATCCCCTAAAAAGCAAAACCTTAGTTGCTGCTTTTGTCTTGGTTTGCGTTGGAGGTTCGGGAAGGCCTTCCTGATATTCGATCAAAGGGAACTGCAACATACGTGACACGTTTTGCTTCGCCGACGGCTTTTTGGACTCGGATCCTTGAACAAAACACGCAACATCTCGCCAGAATCTTTGCCCAAGGTGGTGTCCCCTCCTCGGAAAGAGGTGATGGTTAAATCCCAGGAAATGCAATGGAACCCCAGGAATCATAAATTCCCTGACTTTGAGAGGTCCCGGATGCCGATGCTTTTTAGGGCCACCCACCCCCCCCTTCCGCCAACATTAACGACCAGAGAATGACGGCATTGGTGCAACCCATGGCTCCGAAATATACCTGTAGCTGACACCAAAGAGGCTAGGAGCACAACAAAATGGTTGTCTGTGGCCCACGGCGCCCTTTCGTCGCAACGGCCTGGACAGCCTGGACGGCCTGGACAAAGGGAATGGGTCTGCATTGCTTGATGGGTCTAAAGGGAAAGCCAACAGAAAACCACATCTGCTCAGCGCTGTGGCTCCTTGAAACCTCTTCATCCTAGGTGTCACCTGTACAATTTGGAGCCATGAGGAGTGCGCCAATTGTGTCATTCCTTTGGTTGTCATATTGTTAAGGGAAGCCTCTGTCGGAAGCCAGCTAAAGTAAGCTCATGTCTTTTTTGGACGAAGTTTAAAGGTGTTTGCTTTGGGGGGAACCCTCATTTTGTATGATGTTCAAGGGAAATCAAAAGGCAAGCCTTGTGGGGTGTCCCCTCAAAAAAAGAGACACCCTTAAAGTGAATTCCGTAGAAGAGCAATCAATCACATCCGGGAATTCAATGTTTGCGATGTGCTCTCAGCGAAGTATGAGAGGAATCCGGCGCCTCTGATAAGCCCCATGCACAATGCCAGAATAGGTGACGAATACATGTACACACATATATTGACGTGTGTGTGTGTCTTGTGTTTGCTTCTTTCTCGCTGTTCACAAAAGAGAAAAGAACAACACAACACAATCAACACAACACAATCAACACAACACACACACACACACATACCCGTGCAAACATATCCGGAAGATCTCAACCTAGTGGACCATAATGGACCCCTTTTTGGACCCTTAGCACAAAATGAGGGTCCTGATTGATGCCTATTTAACTTTGCAACTGCCCAGAACTCCCCTTAAAGTTGGCTGTGCGTGTATATGGGATATGCATGCATGCGTGCATGCAGGCAGGCATGTGTGCCTGCAGGCATGCGGGCATGGATGGATGATGGATGGATGAATGGATGGCTGGCTGGCTGGGTGGGTGGGTGGGTGGGTGGGCGGGATGGATGGATGTGGGCGGGTGGGCGGGGTGGGCGGGTGGGTGGGATGGGTGGATGGAAGGGTGGGTGGGTGGGTGGGTGGGTGGGTGGATGGATGGATGGATAAATGCACATGCGTATAACACGTATGTATGTATGTATGTAGGTAGGTAGGTATGTATTGTATTGTATTGTATTTGTATATTTGTATATTTGTATATTTGTATATTTGTATATTTGTATATTTGTATATTTGTATATTTGTATAGTTGTATATTTGTATATGTGTATTGTATTGTATTGTACTGTATTGTATTGTATTGTATTGTATTGTATGTATGCAATATGTGTGTATGTATGTGTACACAAGCCTACGTAAATAACAATAACACACGTAGGTTCATGTATGTCGACATATGTACATATATATGTATATATATATATATACCGGTTATTGCTTTTCTACATGTACTGAATGTATAAATTTCACAGGCATCAGTTCCCCTAGGGTCACGTTGAGCCGTGCGCCAAGCCCCGCCTCTGCGCATGGATCGTGCAGTGATGCACGGGGGTTCCCGGCACGGGGACCCCCGGAGAGCGAAGGTCCATGGCAAGTTGACTGCGGAATTTCTGACTGGTCAACTCATTCCTTGAGTGGATTGGTCAGGAAATGGTTACTATATTTCATAATTTGATCAAACAAAATATGGATTATCTAAATGTGTAAGTGCTATATTGTAAATGAATATAGTTCTATTATAGACATATTTTGATTTGACAATTTAAACGTATTGGGCTTTGGAAGAACCCAGCCAAGCGCTGGACCAAACTACCTCTTTTTGAAAAGGACATTGTTCAATTGTGTGGTTTTCCTGATATTGTGTGGAACATGTTCACAGTTGGTCACGCCCAACACAAGTGAGACCAGGCTGAGCCCCCAAAGCGACCTTGTTACTCTCACGGATTCCTGGTCGAGGATATCCCTTGTGATGATGCAACTCGCCCTCGAGTTGGATGCATAAACAATCCCCGTTCGATGCATTTAGCTGAAAACATGGGCCCAATCTGGGTAGTCCTAAAAGGGTGGGTTACCCGGTTTACCTTCCTAAGCTGATTTTGCAGCACCCAAAGGCTTCTTTTCGATCTCTTTCTCACACTCAGGAAGAGGCCTGTCTGCATTGCGTCGGGCATGACGTCTGGATAGGGGCCATGTGTGAAAGCCACAACTGGGAACCAGTCTTGGAATACCTCGCCCCAAAAGCTCACACTTTTGGGGCCAGAATGGACTTCCCCAAAAGAATAAGGTCTCGGAACTCAGAGGGGAAGAGTTTGAGTTCGCGCCCCGAGATGTTCCATGCGCGTGGTCACTCAGCGATCTGATCCAAATGTGCTTGCGGATCAAAGGCTCTCACGCCCCCACATGCACCAAAGGGCTCCGAATGCTTCCCCACCCAGCACCCAGGACCCTCACCTTAAATCGGAGGCAGGGGAAAACAGCAAGCCACTGCTGGGGGAAAAAGAGTGGCCCTGCCAAGTTTCAATTCAAGGGAATTTGGGATGGTCTTGGAGGTATGGAGGTCAAAAACTTGTATAAGGGCCATAAACTGCCCTGCTTGGTACAAAAAAGGCATCCATACCTCCAAAATCCATACCTGGCAATTCCTTTGACAGGACCTGGGAAGCAGTTGGCCACGGAACGGGTGAAGGGGTCCTGGTGGCTCGGAGGGTTCATGGGTCCCATGCGTATGGTGAATTGACATGGACCATGGGAACATGCACAAAGAGAAATTGCTGGGGAGGCAGGGGAATCCATGTTTTTGCTCAAAAGAGTAGCCTTTTGGCAGTAAATCCTGCACTCAATACTGTAATTCACATTAGTCCCATCGAGTTGTTCGAAAGCATCTGGGCAAATTGTTGCATGCAACTTTTGCAATCCTTCAACCTGAACCAAAAAACCAACAAGCACTGGAATCATACTTTCCCTCCAACCCGGCACTGACAGAGTTCCTTCAAGGCACAACATAGCAAGTATAGCCTTCCACAGGCGCTATGTTAGGAAGTGGAGGAAAGCTCGTTTCACCCTTGGATCGGCGAGCTTGCTATTAGAGCAGAAATATGGCTGCATTTGAGAATTGAACGCTACTTCAGGTCTCTTCAGGGATCCTGCTATGAGAATTGCCTCGCAACGACGGATCTTAGAATGAGGAATACCCGTGTGTTGGCCCTTATCATGGTGAGCTCGTACCCCCAGGCGAGCTCGTTATGATTTGTGCTAATGGATGAATACAGTGGTGAAGGATTCACCCCCAAAAAGGTTTACAGATCACGCTCATGTGATGATATGATTCCCACCCCAACCCGCCTTTGCGCTGCTTTCTGGCTTAGGCCACTTTAGCCCAAACACGCTACCGTGCGACCATTAATTTTTGAGGAATGATGACAAGCCCTGACAAACATCCAGCCTTTGGAAAATGTCTTGTCAAGGCGTTGACAGCTCGCTTTCGGGGATTGAAGGACAACCACCCCGGTCTCAATGACCTCCTGGCCCCTTTGCGCAGGGTTTCACTTGCGGGAACACCCGAATCGAAGTGGGGATTGAATTTTTGTTCCGGGGGTGATTGCTATGCCCCAAATGGGTGTTTCTTTTAGGCGAACCCCCTCTTTGGCTGGTTAAACATTAAAGATTGGAGACAGTCCTAATCAATTGGAGACAACCCCGTCGACGCGAGCAAAACCTGTCCCAGAAGGTTTCCAAGAGCCGCGGGGGGGCGCAGCCGATGAAGCAGGACAGCACCTTCGATCCGTTCGGCTCCGACCAAAGCCGCCAGACAAATCGGGGCTCCGACTCGCGAAAATCTCATGGGTTCCACGACCCAAACCGGAACTAGAAAAAACGGGGTGCAGTTTTCATGGAATAGAACCGACCCACATTTGCACCTAACGTGACATGTTTCCCCGTCCCAGCTTTGGTTGGGTGGAAACCACGGAGGAACTGGGGGGGGAGCATCCTGAAAACCTGGGCATGGTGACTCTCAAGGATTCCCACGAGAGCGGGGCTCTTGTGCTCACTTTCAGCTTAGTTAAAGGCAAACCAACTGGAGGGTTCAAGGAAATCATCTGAAGGCCGACAGAAAACCAAAAGACCCTGACCAATCGCTACATGGTCAGGGATGCCAAATCAATATTGCAAGCGAGGGAAACAAGGGGAAACTTGTGCTTTACCTCAAGGCGCCAGGGTTCCGTGTTTGGATGTGGCTGGTTCGCTTCCTTACAACCCAAAAATATGTCCAAACTATGCACAAACTGCCATGTCATGGTGTGTGTGTGTGTTCCTGGTGGCTTCTTTAGAAAAAAAATGGGGATTGGGCCCACCTGGGTATGTGTCAAACTAGACCCCCCAAAGGGATTTGAGGTTTCCGTCCCTTTAGTTAAAAAGTGCACCATCAAAAAGGGAACCCCACCCATATTTTGAGACTAACACCCACATCTTGTTCCGGGAATCCACCCAGGACCCAGGTGCGGGACGAAACCCGCCCCTTTCGCGCAAAAATCCGCACGAAACCTTCAGCTGCAGATCCGAAGATCCGAAGCGGACTCTGAGGAAGCGGCCCAGCTGTCCAGCAAGGAGCCGAGGCAGCTCTTCAGGGCCTCAAACGTTGGCTGCGGAATTCTTCCATTTGCTTCAGTCCCCAGGAAAAAGATGCACATATTTCCATTGGTGATAGATTCCCTTTGAAGCCAACAGGGGAAAATAAAAAGTGTTCTTGAGCAAATGGAAGAATTTGTTCAGGGGGAAGAACCAGTCTGTTAACCGTTCAAATAGATAGGGACCCCGATTACCCCTTGTAGTTTTCAATTATGGACACCAGAAGGAGACCCAACGCCATTCTAGGGGCCCGATTCCTATGTTGAGAAACACCTCAAGACTCGTTACAAATTGCGTGGGCCCGATTTCTGTCCAATGCTGATTCTGAGGGATTAATTTAGGGGGTTTGGGAATGATCTTTTTTAGAAAAACCGCTTGGATGGAGAGAGTCATTCCCGAAGCTATTTCCGCAGCTCTGAATTTCCGCAGCTTCTCTGAAGGGAACTGGGTGAGTCAATTGTCACAAGAACCCAGACTTATGCCATGGTGACAAAGCTCAAATACCAGGAACTCAGGCAGTGAGAAACCTGCTTTGATCACTGGATATCACTGGGCAACCTAATTCAACTTTGATCACCAGCTTTGATACCTCGCAGATATCACTGGCTAGCTGAGTCCACTGAGACAAGTCCCTGATCCCAAAGTTAGTCTCAGACTCAGTTGAGATCAAAACTTGATTATTTGATGTTTAAGCTTGGCGGATCTCAGTATTGGGTGACCTCAACTGGGTTCTAACACATGTGTAAACTGCTGCACGCATGATTGGCCTGTGATGCAGGCTGGAACTCTTTCGAACCTGTTTAGGTTTCCCTGGTCAAAACCTTCTGCTTTGATGTGTAAGATTGCTGGTTCTCGCTGTGAATCCAAGAGGGGAGGGGATTCGAGGAATGAAGTGTTTGGGGTCCCCTCAAATAAAATTGATGTTTAATACTTCGAGCCATAGATATCACAGGGGCAACTGCAGTTAGTCCCCTTGTACACCTGAAGTCAAGTGAGACAGGGCCATCCGTCAACCCTTGCTGCTCAAGGGGAAGGGCCCAGAACAACACAGCGTAATCTACAATGAATGACAGGGCAAGCCCGCGTTGAACGCAGAGGACCTTTGCATTGGATGGCTTCAAGCAACACCTGGAGTGCTTGGTGTTAAGAGAAACCCAGGGCTGCGGATGTGCTCAATGGGGGACTGAGCAAGTTCCCAGGTTTTGGATGGCTTGATGTTGGGAAACCAAGGGCTGGGGATATCATAGCGAAACCAAAGGTTGTGACTCTTGTCAAAGCTGCTAGGAGGATTACCAAACATGAGCTGTTTGAGTCAAGACAAAAACCCTGGTAAAGAGGACTTGCAATGGTGAACAATCGAACAGGCGGACGTCCGCTTCGCATGGGAACTGTCCCCTTTGAGGAGCTGGGTCCCCTGGGTCCTCCAAACTTATCATAACATCAAACCACCAAATAAGCATGGCCTCATTGGCGCGGAGACACCAAGGAGTTATGTGCCGCAAGCGAATCGATCTGAAGTGACTTGGGTTTCCCATATTCGGACCCGCTTGTTAGTTGTTAAGCACACTAACATGGGCTTTGAGCTTTTCATCTTCCCGCGCTTTCCAATCCGGCCACTGGGGCCCCTACTTCTTGGCCCAAGGCTTGGGAGATGGAGGGGCAGTACACCTCGATCGCATCGGTATCCCTCGAATGAATGGACATACCTCCCTTCCTGAGTAGATTGGCCAACAAAAGTCCAAACTTTCGGTTTACCACCAAAATGGTCTTGCCAAAAAACAGAAAGTTCAGAAACTCAGGAAGAGGCGGAAGAGGGATATAGAAGAAAAACTGAACTGCAGCATCAGGGGCTCTTTAGCCCCTTTTGTGTTTACCGTGACAAATACTTTTGAAACCGGTACGAGTACCCAAACAACCCCATTCGAAACAAAATTATCGGCCCTGTTAAGCAATGGCTTACACTACCCCAACCATTGTTTTCATGGCAGCTTTGGGGTTGGGATATGTGAATCATTAGCCCAAGAAAAGATTTTGCATAAGTCGAAACTAAGAGGTGGCCACTATTCTCTTATAGGCCAACAAGGTGATGATTAAAACCACCAAGAGGGAGAACACAGGGAACCTGGTCTTAACGTGGCTTCATCTCATCCATCCCCTGTCTGTGATACCAAAGCTTTTGTCGGTCGGCAGGGGATCCCCTTTGTATCACAGACAATTGCGCAAACAAAACAGTTTTCCCCAACCGTGCATCCCATTCCGGACACTTGCCTTGCTGATTCTCTGGGGTTTCGGGGCTCGGGGGCTCGGTTCATTCTGTGATTCCCTCCTGAGAACCAAGTTTCAGTTGGCTAATCCCCTTCAGGCAAACCAAGAGAACGGAATTTTCGCCCCTTTAGCTTCATCCCCTTCTCTGGTGACTTTAAGGCCGGATTGTCCGGTTCTCTTCACCCATCATCACCCATCAACCACGAAAATTATCCATGGATTTCTGGCTAGAAGGGCATCCCGCAATGGACAAGACGCTTTGGCTAGAGTGATGACGGGTCGACCTTCGGAGCCCCAAAGCTGCGCCTGGGCCTTGTCCAGAATGAAGGACCTGCGGCGTTGACAGCAAGCAAGGTGGCAGGCTTTTTGGAAGCGAAGTCCACGGAAAATGGGGCCTGAAGCAAGGAAAGTGTTGGGACACCACCATATGCAAATAGTTGTTTCAGCGTCCAGGACATTTGGATGAGTGCCCAACAACTTGGATCATCTTCAAGCCGAGTCCGGGCATTGGGGGTGTAAATGAGCTATTGATGTCCTCTCTTGACCAAACACCCAACTTGGCCCAACTCTGGGGTACGTAAACAACAATATGCTCAATGTAGGCCTCATATTTAGCCTACCCTAACATCTTGAATACGTAATATTTTTGGAGGAGACCCCACCAGAAAGTTACTTGTTCATGGTCACTCCTTTAACCAGCCGATCAATGATCACCGATCACCGGAATGACAGAATTGCCTTGACAGAATCTCGATTCGCTGACAGGACCTTGGGAAATGCAAAGCCACATCCTGGCTTGCCAAGAGGGCACTGCGGATGGACGAAATACATACCGATCAGCACCACTTCGTACATGTTCAATAACTTAGCAAGTAGGCTATAAGTAGGGAAACTGGGTTAGTCCCTCTACAACCATGGCAATAACATTTACTTACTAAGTGCTTTGAACCAAGTTGGGATTGTTGGCAACCGCTTTTTCAACTCGACTTTCATCCAAAGTGGTGCCTGCACACCAGAAACGTCCAAAGACTGCCCCATGTCAAAACCCAGCACTGTCCACCACTAGGTGGCTTCAACCACATCCTATTGAGCTCCCTGTGAGGACCAGGGGGTCGGGTGTACCAGTGTTAAAATCAACCCCGTGAGTGTCCAGTGCCCAATTCTTATCGGTAGCTGCCCAACCCGCCTCAAGCCAAGACCGCCGATGTTCACCATCTTCAGGTTCCCCCGCACCTGAGTAGGGGTTCTACAAACTGGTGATCGCCATTTGGTTGATCTTTAAATTGAAGCCCAACGGAAAACAAGTCATGAGCGAAATGGGTGGAGCGGCCATGTAGCTTCAACTTAACCATGTGGGTGAAGCCTTCGCTCGTGAGATCTCCGATAGCGTGGAAAGTGCAGAAGGTTTTATATTCATCACCTAGCAAAGTGGTAGTTTTGGCCAGGGCGAGGTTTAAAACTATAGAAATAATGGGGAAATATAGGGAACCCACTATGAACATTCCCTCCGAAAAGTCGCTCGGGTTCTAGCAAACAAAATGCTTTAGTTCAAGTGCTCTTGGGATTCCACCCATTTAAAATGTCCAAAACCCCAAGCCGTTCAATGAATGAACCTAAAGCTGTAGTTTAATAGTGAAAGATACAATCAGCCTCTTCAAACTTGCTTTCTGCTTCCAGTCATCCGTTTTGGAAGTCTGTGTTTGATCACTTTTTCCCATAGGCAATATAGTGTGATGTTCCATTCCCCTTAGTCACCGGCCCCTAGAGATTGTCTGTTTTTCTTGCAATAAAGGGGTGCCCTTTTTGGGGTTGGTTTTCATGACGCAGTCAGACCAACAGAATGCGCACGCCTTCAGTCCAGTTCCACTGTACACGAAGAAGCGCTCCCTGGGATCCTCTGATTTTCTGTGGGCGGCACATCCGCTCCGTAGAAGTCTGGGTCCAGCACGTCCTCTTTTGGACGGGCCAAATGCCAAGGATGCTTCTTGCGCCTCCGAGTCGACTGTTTTGGGCTCGAAACTAGTGGTTGAAGCCTTGAGGCAACGAGTGCCCTCCAAAAGGCATCTGGGTTCCACACCTTTCAAAGGTCTCTGTTGGACTTTGATGGAAGGCCCAAGATGCTTGAGCCTCTGGACAGATATTTCTGACTCTGCTCCAGAGTCAAGTCTACCCTAACATATATAGTAGTTTTGGAGACCAGTTAGTTTTCTTGGATCAGTATCAAAAAACAAAACAACAAAAACTTGGCGGCTGTCAAAACAATCGTAGAGTGCATGGCGTCTCCAAAACTCTGGAGATTGAGTCCCACTGGCAAAAGGGGCTTGGGCTTAGAACCCTTTCTGAAGTCACTGACTTGAAAGGGCCCCCAATGATTGACGGCTTCCCACCTGCCCCAACATGGACAAGTTGGGGCTCGTCCCCTCATTTTGTCGGGAAACTTCGTGAGTCCCCCTTGTGTCCTTCCCAATTGGCCTGTGAATCAGTAAACAAGTGTGCAACTGAAACGACTGTCATGAAGTGCGACTGTTTCCCCCACGTGAGGTTGAATGAAATTGGGAAGAAAAGGACCCCAGTTACCCCGGGTGTTTGAAGCGCTCGGGAACCATGCGAGGAAACCTGTGAAAGCGCACGCCTTGCACGCGGAATGACGTATGTTGGGGCAATGACAGTATCAATAAATTCGCTGCGGCTGAAGTACGCCCCATCCCGGCCAGGGAACCTTATTTAGAGGTTGTTTTGTTTTTTTTGGGGGGGTATTACTTGTATTTGGGGATTGCCGAGGCTTGATTAAGGTCAATGGATTCTCTTCAAGCAAGTGCGGCAACGTTTACAGGAGTTCCCCATCGATCTCCCGCTCCTCTAAAAGCATGGCAAGCAGCCAGAAGGCGTCCTCTTCGATGCCCTGGTCAGCTGATTTTGCAAGCCCGGCCCCCATTTTGGGGTGCGTCTGCTTAAGGGAACCACAGCCACACACGACCAACACACCAACACAGACCAACACACGCCAACACACGCCAACACACGCCAACACACCACTGCACAACACCACACAACAGAACAGAACACAACACAACAGAACGGAACACAACACACAGAGTAGGGGTCCCTCTGTTGTCCTTGATCCCCAGACGGAGATTCAGCAACCGCGTCTGGCCTCATAGATTTCAGAGGCCAACGCCAAGAGGCACATGCCCGCCATATGGTCCAGACCTTGGCAGTAAAGTCTGACAAAAGGGTTAGTTGAGCGCCCAAAACCAATTGACTGTAGGCTCTACTGAGATAGGCATAAAGGTTTATGTGGGTGATTGTATTTTTCCACTTTTTTGTGAGGTACCCCTTGTTTGGTGGCTTTAAGGGAAAGCCAAAAGGAAAGTCGGTTATAGGCCTTGCTACCATCCCAGGTAGCGCAACCATGCTAAAGCGGCCTTTCTGGTGGTGTTAGTCGGCAAGGTGTGAGGGAATTGTTGAGAGACTCAAGGCAGAACCGGACTCAGAAGTCGGCTGCCTATTTGAACATCCCACAGGCTCAACTGCTCTGGCCCTGTGAAGAGGGGTAGACCCCTCCCAAACATTCCATGAGCGTCTCACGTGTTACAGGTTTCCCTTCAAACTGGATGGATAGGGCATGATGGAAATGTGATGCTGTTTGGTTGATTCCCATTGAACCATGACGACTTTATCAAGTTCGGGGGAGATTCCGCTTGGCTTCACGGTTTTTCTGCCCCCAGCACCCAATTTTTCACACTTCAATGGTGTCAGAAGGCGAACTGAGGAACCGAAACACAATTTGCTGGCTCCTAGAAAAACCAAGTTGTGGGTTCCCCTGGACCAAGGCATCCTACGCTGAGGGGAAAGGAACCTCCAGGGGAAAGGGACCTCAATGGCTGGAAGTCGCAGGACAAGGTGGAAGTTGGGCTTAATGACAAAGACCACTAACTAAACTCAGAGTGTCTCATTTATTTTCAACGTGCATCCTCTGAGGCAACCCCCATTACAGCCTCCTTTTAGCTGGGCTGTCCTCAGATCCCCTGCTAAAAGTTCAACTTTTGGTGGGTTAAATGGCTGGGAACCATCAAGTTAGGGACCCATTTTCAAGTAAACGACAAATCCTGGGTGCCCGGCAACCGCCAAAGGTCAGAATGTGACTAGAGGGGGGGGGGAAAAATGGAGAAAGTAGGGGGCCTGGGGGGAAGAGGGAGGAGTGTTGGGGTTATTGGGTCAAATGTTGTTATCCAACGTTTTAACACCCTTGTTTGATTTCATCCTATATTTTGTTGTAGGGTGTTAGGGGTGGATTTTCTAGGGGCCGACATTTTTTTCATTTGAAAGAGTTAGCCCTTTTAGTAGTTATTATGTTCTGGGGTGTTGGTGGTTCATTTGTTTATTCCTATTCTTGTTCAAAGTCACTTGTTGTTTCCATGTAATCTCTCACAGTATCGTTATTGTTTTCTTGACCTTTCACTCTTAGTTGGTGCTTACTTGTTTGTTGGTGTTTTTTCATTTTGTATTTTCCTACCATACATTTACATAAAGGACATTCTACTTTCAATTGGTTATAGTCTTTCTGTTTTTCATTTATGTCTTCTTTGTTCTTTTCTCTATATTCTTTTGATTTTTGCTTTATTTCGTCTTTATGCTTTTCACGATAAATCTTGTTCTTTTCCAGTATAGTGTCTTTGTTATTCTCTCTATATGTCTTTTTCTTCTCTACAATCTGCTCTTTGTTGTTTTCGTAATACTCCTTTGACTTTTGCTGTATTTGTTCTTTGTGTGCTTCTCTATACCGCCGTTTGCTCTCCAAGCATACATTACATTGTTTTCTTCCTTCGTTGAACTTTTCTAACAATTGAAAGACTTTACATTTGGAACATTGCTTTTTGTCTGTCATTGGTCTCTATATGTTTAAGGGGTTATTTGTTTAGATAAGTTTAAGGGGTTTTATAGGTTAAAAGTTCAGTATAATTATAACATATAAGATTTTACATGTTATTACTATATTATGATCATAATTTCAGTTCAGGATAATAATCTAATTGGTTTGTCTTACTTCTTTCATACATCATTTTAAAAATAATATTAACATCTCTCAATGTATTTTGAATATTAAACTTTTTACTTTCAATAAATAATTTGATATTGTCTTTAACATCTTCTCCTTTCTCTTGACTATAACCCAACATCCATAATATATCGTAAATCATTGCATATTTTTCTTACTGATTTTAAGAAACTGTTTAACACAGTCGTAAGGTGGTATTTTATTTACAGTTAGAAATATTAAAATATCATCTTCTACATTTCTATTATTTATTCTTTTTATTTCCAACAGACATTTGATTAAAAATTGATTATCTCTCCAAGTTTTACAATTTTCACATTCGTCTTCTTCACCATCCATTGAATAATTAATAATATTATTCACTATTTCATTAGGTAAACTCAATTTATACAATTCCATATTTTCTTTTTTGAAGTGACAACAATCATAGCATTTTTTATCGATATAATTATTGATTCCATCACCATTCATTTTTCTCTTAATATATAAGGTAATATTTCTTTAAGTAGTTTTGGCTAGGGGGTTGCTGGTCGGCTGGTCTGGGTTTCAGGTTTAATTTAAATGTCTTAACCTTCTTGTTAGATTAGAAAACAATGTTTAATCATATTATAACTAAATAATATGAATAAACATAACTGCTTCTATCCAAATTTAATTTCAACAACAATATGATTAGAATAACTCATCAACCCTTTTTACAACAATATCATTGAGATGTTGAGCCACTTGCACTTTCCGAGGGTTCAGAAAGCCCCGTCCCACTTTCCAAAGGGTTGGAAAGTCCACCCCCAAACTCAGCAAATCACCACCTAAATTAGGGTTTCCAAAGGGTCGGAAAGTGTTGTCAAAGAAAGCCCTTTCCCAGTTTCCAAAGGTTCGGAAACTCACCCACTCCTACACGCTCTGAGGCTGAGAAGTCATCTGCTGATGTCTACTAGGTTCTGGGATGGTGTAGGGCTCGTATGCTGTAATCCCCCCTTTCATCAAACAAACTAACAAACAATTCGCTAATCAATTCAGTAGGGATTTTATATTGTTCTTCTTGTTTATGTTTCACAAATCCTTCACCCCAATCTGATTTCTTTCCCGATGGCAACCGTTGAGCAGTTTCTAAATGTTTCCCATTCTTAATTTTCCCACAATCCCTTTTACATAATGGTCTAGGTTTCCATGTTTCAATGTTTGACCACAACCTCGTTCGCTTCCTTCTCCAGCTTCAGTTGGTTGTAGCGTAGTCTATTGTATTCCTGTTTCTTTTCACGGTTTTTTAGGTAATACTGGTGATAGTAATCTTTCATTTTCTCTGGGTTTGCTTCAACATACGCTTTGTGGTTTTGTAGTCGCTTTTCTTTGTTCTCGTAGTAATACTTTTTGTCTCTTTCTTTGTATGTCTCTATATGTGTTTCACGGTGTTTCTTCTTTCGTTGATTGATTTTGTCTTTGTCTCTTTCATAGCGTTCTTTGTCGCGTGCTTTTATTGTATCAATATTGTTGAAATATCGCTGTTTGAACATGTCCTTTTTATCTATGTAATATTCTTGTGTGTTTCTTCCTGCCTTTCTTTCATTTAGTTCTGCCTGCTGTTCAGCTATTATATCACCTTCTCTTTTTCGTAGTTGTTGTAAGTTGTGATATTCAAAATTCTCCAAATGCTCAATGAAGAAATTGTCTATACCAAGTCTGTTCATTTCTTGATGTATCAGCATTTTTCCACAATGTTTAGCATCATGCCTATGCTTTGCCATCCGTTTGTGTAGTGCTTGTTTAGTGCTTCCAATGTATATTTTGTTGTTCAATGTGTTTTTGATGACATAGATTTGACCCTTGATGATTTCTGCTTCTATGTTTTCCATAGTCTTGATTATTATAAGATACAATGTATTCTTTAACTATATTTGGCAAAGATTATGGAGAAATTAATTCTAATAATTTCATATTATTAGAACTATGTAGATAATTATTTTATGGAATAATGCCCATATGGTAATGAAGTAAAGGCATCTAAGTAATATCTTTTATTTTCAAAATTACTCAGAGATTGCTTAACTTGAGACATTGAGAATAACTGATGGTTGCAACTACGAATAAAATTATATGTTATTTCATGCTTTTTGTTTTGAAATAATGCTTCGTGATAGTTCTGATATGACAGTTCTTTTTTCACCTTGTGTTTTACTACACCTTTTGACTTTTTATGTTCATCATCCTCACCGTGTATTGTAAAAGCATATGACTTTGGTTTGAGAGCTATGAATTTGGTAATTATCTTTGAAGAGCATTCGTCCTTAAACATTCCTAAGACCTTTTTATTAGTTTTGTCAAAGCATGGATGTTCAGGTGGATAGTCGCTAAAATCCATGTGTTGCTTTATATCATTGAAATCCTTATAGACATCATCAGTCATGGTTTGAATTACATAACTGTCAGTATCAGTATAAACCAGTTTTATGTTTTCATTGTATTTTTTCTTAAGGACATCATAGTAAAACTGATACATATGTAATTTACTTAAATCTAAAATCGTCATTCCTAAAAAGATTGGTTTATCCAGTTTCAGTTTTGCTTTAGTTTTCTCAACTCCTACAAGATGTTCATTTATTATAAATCTATTTTTGAAGGTTGGATTATTCACACATTTTTCATATCTAACTTCATTATCTACTAATTCAAAATCCATATGGTTTCGCTTGTCTTCCATGGTTTTTCCGTATATGCTATTATTCATTAATTTGAATAAATCTTTCTCAAAATCGCTTT
Organism: Effrenium voratum; assembly: GCA_963377175.1. Classification (NCBI taxonomy): domain Eukaryota; class Dinophyceae; order Suessiales; family Symbiodiniaceae; genus Effrenium; species Effrenium voratum. The sequence continues at coordinate 30,294 of CAUJNA010003664.1, read as the reverse complement.
TGGCTTCTTTCCTTTTACCAGTGTTGAAATCAATCCACGGTTTCAACCAAGCCCTCTGTTGAAACTTTATTATCCTATGGACTTTACCCATTTTCATTCCCATTTTCAAATAATACTGTAAAGTCTTGATATGAACCACATATTTTTCTTTATCCTTTAGATTTAATATTAACTTACTTGTTTTCTCGTCCTTGGGACTTTTACCGTCATAATATATTTTGAAGACTTGCTTTTGATAGTCGGAAAGCATATTCACATTTACATTCATTATTTCAGGCGCTAGTGGATAGTCGGAGTGGAAATCGTGCAATGTTTCGGGATATTCCAAATCAACTTCCATAATATAACCGAACTCATCGTTTTCATTCCATTTTTCAACACTGGGCGTTTTCTTTGCCCACTTGATATTTTTTAGCGGTAACTTCTGGGACATTGCTAAACCATACAAGTTATTAGCATCCAAGTAACTAATATAATTTGATGGCTTGTTCTCATCATATGCTTCCCCCATATACTTATTATTTGCCACTGCTAATTTATGACTGACTTGACACATACCACCTCTCATTCCCTTTTCAACCATCTCAAACATTTCTTGGTCATGCAATTGTTCTATTTCAACACCAGTTTTTAGAAGCATCGCGTCCCATGCGAAATTTGGCAATGTGTAATAATGAGCGGGGTCTAAACCGTAGTATTCCATACACAAGTCTCTAAAGTTTTCAAATACATCGGTCAGTAGTAAAACATCAGTTCTTAGATACAAGTCGTGATACTGCCCGAGTGTTCTAATCCCGAAGTGCTTCCATACTTTCAGTGCCCTTTCATAATCTTTATCACTTACATGTTCTTCACTCAATTTACTGTAAAACGCTTCTTTCGGTGGTAAAGCCCTTTCCTTAAATCTTTCAAAATCATCAAAGTAGTCATAGGGATAAATACCCTTATCAGTCAATAAATCCAAATCTTCATCGGTTTTAACATACGGGTTTCTAACGCTGTATCTGAAATTGTTCTTCCAATTCTCACGCTTTTTATCATCCTCATATTTACTCAACTTCACCAACTTATCCAACGAAGACGATAAGAAACTGAAACTGTCCTTGAAACAAAGATTTTTAAAACCAAAGGTTATAAACTTTTCGCTGTTCTGAGCGATACATTCTATTTTAGAATTCTTGTTCAGTTCGTGAGCCTTGTTGATGATTAAGTGGGCATCATAGTTTTTAAGGTTATGAAGAAACACAGGGATTTTATAATATCTCATACTAAATCGAAGATTACAGTCCTCGTGGGCGCAACCTCTATACTGTCCCGTAAAGTGGCAATGGTCCCAACACTTCTTTTCTCCTTCCTCAAATTTGTTTCCGCAAATGAAGCAGTTAGTGGCATTATTGAAGTCCTCCCAGTCCTCCTCGGTTTCAATACGGTCTTTGACCTCCTTCATTTTCTCAAAAACATCCCATTTCACTTTATGCATTCTTTTTACAAACGCATCCATACAATCTTCACCTCTGTATAAGTAAGGCTCACTACTTCCGGTTATAGCATTGACTACATTAATCATAAAACCACACGGACGATGATTTTGATAAGATGTAGTTTTAGCTTTTGCCGATTTGCTTTTAACATCAATTGGCACAGTTAAACATTCAAAGTCGGCATAGATTACGAATGGAGCTTTAAGTTTCTTGAAATGGTTTTTGAATTCTATTGTTTCACCTGCTTTTGGCATTTCTATTGTTTGACCCTCAACTGCTAGACAACCCTGTTCTTCGTGTTTCTTTAAAAGTTCTTCGGACTTGAAACCATGTGAGCAGGTTCTACAGTGATACTTCTTCGCCTTCATCTTGTTAGTCTGACTACTCATTAACTTATCGTAATTTTTGATATAAGCGTAATGCGATTTAACTTCATCAGTCAATTTAATCAAATCGATTTTGTGTTGCGCTTGTGGGTTGTTGCTTCTTTTGTATAATAAAATAGTTTTACTATTCGTATCGGGGTTTATGTAATAAACATTGACCGATATGTGTTTGTTCTGTTCTTCAAATAGTTCAATCTCATCATTACCTACTGGAAAGTCAATATTATCCCATTTGATAAATTTGTCATCTACATATTTCTTATAATGATACATGTCGCAGGGATGGTCTTTTTTGAATAACTCATAAAATCCCACATTGAACGGAATATTTAAAACATAAGTCATCCTCATTTTTAATATTAATACAAGCCTTTTTGTTTGCCACCCAGTCGGGCAATGAAATAAAGGATGAACCACGGGTAGGATTGTACCTATCATAACTGATGACTAACTTTTCAACTTGTACAAGAACCAAACTCGACTGAATGTCTTCGACTACTTCAATTTGTGTCTCAATGTCATGCCAATGTTGTTTAAGACGTTGTTCAACTCATCGGGATTATGAATATTGTATCTTCTGCTTCTTAACCTCCTTTGAATAAGTTCATTGTCGGGATTTTTGAATGATAAATCAGTTTCCACGATTATTTTCATGTTCGGGTTTCTGTTCAGGAATTCGGCCAGTCGTTGCTTCTGGTATTTTAAGTAGGATAAACCTTTCATCCCCTTTAATCTTATATCACTTACCGAGTAGGTGTTGGCGTATCCCTTGAACGCTTGTTGCTCGTCTGTGATTTTGGACTTGAATCGCTTGACATAATCCTGTAAGGGTCTACCTCTCGTTAGTTTTAGATAATTAGCACCTTTCATTAAAAGGCCATGCTTTCTATATCCTTCACTCCTTGCCACTTCCTTTAGTTTCGTGTTCAATACGTTTGAAACTGGTTTGTTCTTATCATATCTGTAGGTCTTATCACCTATTTTGAGTTTTTGTGTTTGCCTCCCTTCTTTTTGTATTAGTTCGCCTTGTTGGCTGTTTAAAATGAAATCTATGATTTTATTTTCTGACATGGTAACCATAATACTATACTCTATATAATATAAGGTATTTTCTCTTTAAGTAGTTTTTCGGGCTGGGGTTGACTGTTGGAGAAAATGGGTTTCGGGTTGAGAATGAACGCATTAATCTCATTAAGTGTTTTTAATAAGATGAATGATTATTATTTTTTCATAATGCGCATTGTCGCGAAGCTTGCGAACAAATTTTAGATTTCTTGTGTTTAGATAAATTTGATTTGCTTGATATCGTCCTTCCGCAGTCCTCGCAAGTGTAAGACTGTTTTAGGTTATTGTTGTAGTAATTCTGGTGGTAGTTCTTCTGGTCGTCCCTCCATCTCACGGGTTGCTCATTTCCATCGCTCGAAGTCTGGTTCTGTTCGCTTATCATCTGTAAGACTAAGTCGTTTTCTGCTTTCATCAGTTCAACCATCATATCAAATTCATCATTCGTTATTCTCTGTTTACTATTACCGTTAATAAAAATTCCTGTCATTTTACTATATTAGGGCGTTTTGTCTTTAAGTAGTTTTTATTTTTTCTTCTTGCCTCGGCTACTTTTTGTATTTGTGCTTTCTGGGCTTCTACTCCTGCTTCTTGTTTCCATTTGTTCCCTCGTCCATTCACTACCTCTAGCTATTTCTTGGGGTGAGTTGCTCCTGCTTCTTGTTTCTAATTGTCTTCTGTTCATTTGATTACCTCTTGCTCTTTCTTCTGGTGAGTGGCTTCTGCTTCTTGCTTCTACCTGTCGTCTTGACCAGAATGATGCCCTTGGTTGTTCTTCTTCCTGTTCCTTGATTGTTCTGATGGTGTGGATGTCTTCTTGTCACGTTTGAATAGTTCAAATACGCTCTTGTCTTCTCCACCTAAAAATATGTTTCTTAACGATTTTATTTCTCGGCTTTCCTCTTTCTTATCTTTTTCGGTTGATGCTGATGACGATGATGATGTTAAATGAAGACTTTGTAAATCTTCCTGCTTTTCATCTTTTGGTTCATCTTTTGGTTCATCTTTTGGTTCATCTGGTCCTGAAGTTGCATTACTATAAATTTCATCAGCAAAATCTTTTGCTATATATCGTGTTGTTTGTGCGTCTGCCTCGTTGTTTTCATAAAACTGTGATGTTGGTGCTACTTCATCAAACATATCAGGGAACAATTCGTGTTGAAGAACTTGTTCATCAGTTTGAACCCTAGCATTCAACCGTAGTCTCCTATCGTATTTTGAAAGGTCAAAATCGTCAAAATCTATATTGTTGATTGACAAGTCAATTACCTGTCTTTCGGGGATGATTTCAATTTTTAATCTGTGCGTCATCGCTTCCTTTAGCATTTCTTCAAAAGTAGGGCGTCGGCGTAATCCATAATATTTATTAGTCATATTAAATATTATATATTTTTTTTATTGTTGAGTTGATGAACTTGGTTTCTGTTTGAAGTATTTGTTATAAACATTGTCATTGTAATATGTTTCTAACCGAGCACGAATTCCTTTTCTTTCTGTTGTTCTTGCATTGTTATATTCGTCTAATAATTCTTTGAACTCATCGTATTTATCTGCATTTATTACATTAAATTGATGTAGTTTTGAAATTATGTTATCCATCATAGTTCCCGGATTTTTCGATAAATACACCGGCCACAACCACTTTATACTAGTTAAATAATTTTTGAAAATTCGTTCGTCATCAACGTCTTCGTTTTCGACATTTTGTAATTCCAACTCGATTGCTTTTTCATGCATTTCCATTATCTCAGCATTAGTAACGGTTGTTTGCGCGTCATCGTCATCATCTTTACCTTTTTTCATTGCTTCTACTTCAACAACTGGGTCGTCTTCTCGTTCATCTTCTTCTTCGCCTTCCTCTAATGGTTCTAATTCTGGCATTTCATCAGCGGACACCATTGAATGAACTTCTACACCGGCAGGATATGAACTCTTTGAAACAGCACTTGCCATTTCTTCGTGTTGTTCTCTCCAACGTCTCATTCGTTCAGCAAGTTCTTCTTTCTGTTTGTTTGTTTCCGCCAATCCTTCTTGAATGAAAGACTGGTGTTGTTTCAGTGTGTCAGCAAGTTTCAATTCATCATTAAGTTTAGCTCTTACACTACCATCGTCCGACATTGCTCCTTTCATAACTTCTCCTCTCCGGTCTAGTTCTTGTTTCTTTTGAATGTCTAAGACGTCCTTATTATCAAACTGACTACCGTATTGGTTTAATCTGTATCTTGTCGCTTTTCTGTCTATCACATTTTCAATTGATGGACGGTTCTCATCTCCTACTAATGTTTCTTTCAATAATTCATCATAAGAAGGTCTCAAATGTAATTGTGATTTCAATGACCCTACTTTTACCGGTCCTACTGTATTCAATCTATTAATTGATTTAATCATAGTATATTAATTATTTAGAAAAATAAATTAATCAGAGATATTCTTAATCATTTCTTCTAAATGCTTCTTTCTTACAGTTAGTTGTTCCTTCGTTTGTATTCCGTCTGGTGACCGTGTGTTGTCTAATATGTTTCTTATTCTGTCTAATTCCTTTCTGTAACTTTCGGTTCTGTTGCTTTCAGCTAAATCATTTCTATACTTTATTAATGCTCCCTGTGATTGTCTCGCTTCCAGTGTGTCCTTCAACTGTTTAAAATAATTCATTCTTGAAGCAACTCCCCATAAATCTGAAACATTATAATGACGTTCTACTTGTGGCGCCCTTTTAAATTCTACATTTCTATGACTTCTCATAAGCATGATTAATATATATTATAATTAGATTATTATTTAAAACATTGGTGAAGATAATTTGTTTATTGTTTCTTGTTTATCTTGTTTTTTCTTTTGTTTAAGTTCTTCATAATGTTGGCTTAATAGTTCTGTTGCCGTGGGCTTCTTAATAGTTTCTTTAATCACTTCTTGTTTAATCTCATTCTTAATTTCTTCTTTTACTTCTGGTTTTATCTTTCTAATATTCTTTTGTGGATTGACTGGGAGCATCTCGGTTTTTGCCCCTTTGCAATTTCTAGGATGTGAGTGTCTCAAACTTTTCAATGTCATCTTCTTAGAGCATTGTTCACATTCTACTAATTCAACTTCTTTTTTAGTTCTTGGTAATGCTTTTGCTTTCGCTTTTGGTTCAGGAATGACTTCTTCAGGTTTAACTTCTTCTGGCGTTGGTTCTTCATTAACTGTTTCATTTTGTTCAACGACTTCATTATTAACAGGTGCTTCTTCTGTTTTAGTTTCATTATTAACATCTACTACCTCAATACTTGACATATAATATATTCTATATATTTTCTATATGGAAAAATTAAAGAATATATTTAAATAATATCGCTTTTCACAAACAATAATGACAGGGATACATTTACCCCATTTAAATGAATTTCATTTCCTAATGAATTACTAATCCAAAAATCTAATTGTTTAAAGCTTCTATTTGATACATCCAAGTAATCCAGAGGGTTTAATTCCGAATCAAAGACAATTCCCGCGTGTGGTGCTGTGACTGGTACTTTCTTAACAACTGTGCTATCACCGGTTCTTAAATTTACTTGATTATAATTAGACAATTGAGAAGAATGAATATAAATATTTCTAATGGGTTGAAGATTAACGAAACTAGAAACATAAGGATTATTATATTGATAAACTACCATTTGATAATTTCCTAAAACTTCATTAGCAGATTGCAAGTTATTAGCATCAAAAGTTCCATTCCATATATAATCCGCATATGTTAGTTTCATTTGTTCATCAGTTAACACAGCGAACTTTCTATCGGCATAGTTTGAATAAATTGTTATTTTATTAGTTTTCACACTGTAAGTAACTTCATAAGTATTTGAGAAATTAGTATTATCTACAACACCATTTATTTTTGACTTTAATTCTGTCGCTAGTTCTGTGCCAGTATATACTCCTTCGTCCAATTGTAACGCTAAATAATGGACATTTGTGTTATCTTCATCTGGAACTAGTGGAGAAGAATAAAAGTATAATATATTATTTAATCCTGACTGAATCGAATACCACGAGTTAGGTAATGTTACTTCATGAATGTAGCAATGAACTCCGTTGTCTGTTTGTAATGTTTCCGGCAATTCAACTTTGAAATTCGATGATGAACCACTAATTCTATGAGCGCTGTCAATATAAACTTTTTTTATATGTAAGCATTATTAATTAATTGAGAAATTAATTTATAACTTTAAATATATGATTAATAATAAAAAGTTAATTTATGAAATGAAGCATGGGAAAATTAAACATTATCAACCTTATAAGAAAACAACTAAAATAACTAATGTTATGAAACAAACTGACAAAATATTAAATAGTTATTATCCTAATTCTAATTTAACTGATGCACAAGGGTTGAGTAGAGCATATGGAATGGTAAAGGTTTTTATATTGATGGTGATAAAATGTATGTAAGCGGAACATTTGGAAAAGGAACGTTTGGAGGTGCTGTTAATGACATTCTGGCAGATGTAGGACTTCCCTTTAAAATGACAAAATATTCACAACGATATAAAGACACATCAACAGCATTGGATGAAAACAATGAAGTTAAACATCTTATAACACATAGTCTCGGTTCAAGTGTAGGGGCACAGATAACAAAAGATTACCCTGAAAGAGAATTAACTTTAACCACTTATGGAGCGCCGTTTATATCACGAAGGTCTAAAATTACCGATGATTACATTAATTTTAGAAGTATCTTAGACCCTGTCAGTATTGCTGACCGTGGTGCTATAACTGTTTATACTGGTTCATTAAATCCATATACTAACCATGATTACATAACTGGATACGGAGACCAAGGCAAAGATGTTTCAAGAAGTGTTGACCCGGTAACGGAGATAATATAGTTAAATAAGTACTTAAATATATAACTATATAATATTATATATGAATAATCAGTTAAATGAAAACTTGACAGAAATTGAAACAACACATACACCATTAACAATTGAACAAAGATTAATGGATTTATATAGAGATAATAAACGAACATATGTAAAATGCCAATGTGGATGTTATATATTTAGAGGTTTTGAATATTCCAACTGTTATAATTTTATCTTGTTTAAAGCAAAAGTCGCAAATAATAAGTTCATGTTATTAAATGACAACAACAGATGTAATCACACTCAATCAGACATTGACGAAATAGTAAAAAGAAAAAACATAAATTTATTATCATAATAATATTAATGATGCAACATAAGAAATATGACAATGAAACAACAGATGATATGATTAAGAATGAAAATAAAAAGTATAAGAAAAGTTCATATGAAGAAATTAGAGAATTAGTAATGGAGAAAGAAAAAGGGAATAATCCAGTTGAAGATAAGATTAAGAAAAAGAAAATGAAAATATTTAAAAATAATAACTCTAATCAAAAGGATTACACTAAATTATTTAATTTAGTTTAGTTTAAATTATTTCTAAATTAAATTATATATAGCAATGGAAACTTTTAGTGCTGAAGATATTCTAATTGACAACCTCTCATTCAAATTAAATAAAGGTGCAAGTTATATCAACGACCGTCGTTCAGTCTCGTTTTTCCCTTCTGGAAGTAATATCTACACCCCTTCATCTGGTCAACGTGTGTTGAAAATAGCTTTAAATGCTGAAGATAATACTTGGCTTGACCCGCAGAGTGTAATGGTTTATTTCACTGTTGAAAACACTGACCCGTTAGACAATAAACGCTTACGTCCTCTGTCTCCTGCTTATTCCTTTTTTAGAAGAGCAAGACTAATTGCTGGTAATCAACTTGTTGAAGACATTGATTATTACAACCGAAATCATCACATGATGAGTTGCTTGATGTCAAAAGGAGCAAGAGACAATGAAGACGCCCAGAGTTTTGGTTATAGATATGATGATGATTTAAACACACGTCGTGCAGTTCCTGCATCGGGTCATATTGGTCCTGCATATGACGCTTACACAATTCCAGGCTTTAGAAGAAAAATGGTTGTGGGATTTAAACCGATGCTTGGTTTATTCAATCAATTTAAGTATATCCCGTTAAAAGCGTGTCCACTTGTTTTAGAGCTTGAACTAGTTTCAAATTTTACCGATTGTGTTGTTACAGCGGGTGGGTCGAGGTTTCCAGCAAGTGGCAACACAGACACAAGCCTTCATACAAATGAGCAGTTCTCAATTAGTAACGCATTCCTTCAAACTGATTTGGTAAGCTTGGACAATGACCTTCATAATAAATATGTTGCACACCTACTTGATGGGAAAGAATTACCTATTACTTATAATACTTATATTTGTCAATCTAATCAAGTTCCCGATGGTTCGTCGTCAATTAACACTACTGTTGTTCGTTCAGTGTCTAAACTCGCTGCCGCGTTCATCAGTTTTAACAAAAGCGGAGTAGGCGATCCTCACGTTATGAAAAAATACAACAATTTCTATCATCCTATGCATAATTTGAATTATCAAGACAGTGGATACTACAATTCCGACCTTGATTTAGAATTTCAACTTCAATTAGGTTCAAAACTATATCCTGAGTATCCATGTCGTTCATTAACACAAGCATTCTATTATTTACGAAAAGCATTAAATTTACCATTGTTCCATCAACACCATTTATCGATTGAATATTCTGCTTATCGTGTTGATAAGTTTATCTTTGCTATGGATTTCGAAAAGGTTCCCGATAGTTCATATACTGGAATTAACACGAAAGCTGGGCAACAACTTCTAATTCGTTGCAAACCTATTGGAAATATGGTAACAGCAAATATGCCAGATACAATATATATAACGTTAGTGAGTGAACAAATATTATCCATACGCGATGCGGGCGTACAGATTTTAGATTAAAAATAAGTAAAAATGATAACATTAAAATAAATAAATATTATCATTTTCTACTATTAATATATAATGCCTTCAATAAATTTAACAAACTTTGAAAATGTTGTAGCGCACACAATTAGCGAAATCAATTCTACAAGCGGGGTAACAAACATTAGAAACATATACGCTAATCAATCAGATATAATTGATTTACTCAACAACAAAGCAGACCAAGTAGATACTTACACAAAAGCACAGATTGACGCTAATTTTTACGATATAAATCAATCATACAATAAGACGGAAGTTAATGTATTATCAAATAATATTAGTTCAAATACATTTTTAATAGGTAATCTGACAATAACTTCAAATACAAATTTTAATAATATTTCATCAAATACAAATTTAATAAGTAATTTAAATTCTACTATGACAACTAATTTTAATAATATTAGTTCTAATTCTAACTTAATTAATACAAATATTAATAATATTTCATCTAATACACATTTAATAAATAATTTGAATTCTACTATAACAACTAATTTTAATAATATTAGTTCTAATTCTAATTTAATAACAGGATTAAATAGTACAGTAAATTCACATATTTCAGCAATATCAGATTTACAGAATGGAGGTTCACTTAATGAAGCAGATTATTATAATAAAATAACAACTAATAATTTATTATCAAATAAGTTAAATACATCAATATTAAATAATACATTAATACATAATATAACAACTACTGCAACTTTCAAAATAGCAGAATTTGGAAATTATAATAATTTCTTTGAAATGTATAATAATTATTTTGATAGTTATGTTTATGGAAATTTAAGTGGAGCAACTATGTTTTTGAATCAAAGAGGTTTTGGTGATGTAGAAATTAATAATTCTTCAACTTTTCAAAATGATAAAATATTATTAAATCATAATACTACAATATTAATGTCCAAATGGGATTAAAAAATGCACGCGTAATAAAGACTTCTCGGGGCCCAAAATAATTAGTAAAAGCACCTGGATTAAAGACAAGCCCCTGCCCACCCATGAAAAAACAAGTCACAAAAAAGTCACAAAAAATTCACAAAAAAAGAAGAGAGAAAGAGAGAAAGGACAGGAAGGAGAGGAGAGATAGCCACCCCTGGTCCTTGGATCTTTGGCACCTTGCTCTTGGCACCTGCTTCTTTCCTCACCCAGTAGCTCAAAGCTTTCTCTGGGCAGCAAGCTAGGCAGGCTGTGTACCTGCACTTTGAGCACCTGAAAAGTGCAGCTTTGGCTCTCCAAACTGCCTCTCTGGCATCTGGGCTCAAATCTTTGTGGGTGAAATACTGTGAGTTCTGCTCAAAAGCTGCCTTTGCTGCTTGAGCTGTCTTGGAGTTCTGATCTTTTGCCTTGGCAAGCATCTCCAAGGCTTTCATTCTTCTTTGCTCCTGCTGCTCTTCAAGCTTCTTTTCCTTTTCTTTTGCTTTGGCCACTTCTGCATGAACTTTCTCAACTTCTAGCTGCAACTGCTTGTACAGTGCTTCCAACCTCTTGTCCCAGCTCTGGGCCAGCACACCTGGCCAGCCTCTGGAAGCTGGGCCTTCTGAAGCTAGCTCTGCCAGCTCTGCCTCAATGTAAGACAGAACTAGCTGGCCACTTTCTGAGGCTGTTTGCCTGCAGCTGTTGCACCTGGCTGGCACTTCTGGCAACTCTGAGGCAGCTGTCAGGGCTTGCATTGCTATTGCTGCCTTGTGCTTGCAATCTGCATGCTCATCTGCCAAGGTGTCTCTGTAACAGAACTGCCAGGCTGCATCTGGACTGGACCTGTGGCCAACTAGCAAGGCCCAGTGAGCTGGGCTGCCCAGAACTGGCACAAAAATGTGCATCTTGTTGCTTGCCAGCTTCTGAATCTCTTCTTTCCACCTTTCTTCTTTGTCAATCTTGTAGGTGCACTCTGCATCCACAAGCTGGCAGCTCTCCAAAAACTCATGGCCTGAGAACTGCCATCTGAGCAGGTGCCAGCTCAAAGCTATGTGGCTACCCTCCAGCAGGTTCATCTTTGGTGGCTGTGGCACAACTGCTTCTGCTTCAACTCCCAGAGCTGGCAGGCAACCTGAAAGCTGCAGGAACTCCTGCTTTTTCAACCTGCCAAGCTGTGTGAACTGCTTCCACACAGCTGCCTTCTTCCAGGAACTGCCTTTCAACTCCAAGTGCTGCAGCTGGCAACTCAACACACCATGATCTGTGAAGATTGAAGCTTTGCCATCTGGATGTGCATTTTGAAAGCTGCCTTCTTTGCCATACTGCAAGGCACCTGCTTCTTCCTTCACAACTCTCAACTCCTCTCCTTTCTTGAAATGCAACTGCAGGTCCTCAACTGGCTCTGCTGCAGCCTTTGCAGCCTCTGCCTTCTTCACAACTTCTGCTTTTTTATCATCTTTCAAGGCTAGCAGCAAAGCTTTGTCCTTGGCGCTTTTCTTGCTGTTCTTGGCTAACTCTTTCTTTACAAGGCTACCTTTCTCCTTCACACTTGGCTTTGCTTTGCAAGAAGCTTTGAGGACCAAAGAGGGCTTCAACTTTGCTGAAGGCTTGAGCTTCCCCTTTGCCTTGGCCTTTGCTTGTGCAACTGGAACTATGTCTGCCATGGCTTCTCGCTTTGACATCTTTGCCAGCTTGTTCCTGATCTCTGCAAAACTCAGCCTTAAAGCAGCTTTCCTTGCAGCTTGCCTGGCAGCTTTCATCTTTGCCTTGGCGATTGCCAACTTGACAAGCTCTTGCCAACTATCTTGCTGAGCTTTCCTTCTGATGTGAGCTCTTCTCAAATCTGGGCTCATCCTCAGGAACAAACTGTTCCAAAGTGGAACTTGCAGCTCTGTTGCTATCTCATCTTCATTGGATATGTCAAGGGTGTCTCCACCTCCATCTGCATCTCCATCTTCATCTTCTGCACTTGGGTTCTTGTAGCTCCACTCTATCAAGTCAGCCACCTGTGTGGCACTGCAACTCAGGGCAAAATCTGCAGGCAGTGGAATTCCATCTTTGACCCAGCTGAACCTCGGCTCCAGCCAACTGTTGGGAATTCTCTTTGACCCCTGTGCCAGACCTCTTTCTTTGGCCCAACTTTCATCCAGAAAGGGCACAAGCTTTCCTTCCTCTGGTGAAGCTTTGAAAGCTATTAGGCCATTCCTCACACTCCCACCCACAATCCAATCTTTGTCAACCTGTCTTTGAACTGCATCTCTCTGAGCTCCAACTGTGGCAAGGATGATCTCTTTGTAGCCAATCTTGTACTCTGTGCCACCTTTCTTAGCTGCTAATCTTTGCTCCTCAAGCTGCTTTCTGAAACTAGCTTTGAAGCTCTTGGCAAAATCAGTATCTGTCAACTGAAGCTGCTGTGTCATCTTCCCCAGGATCTGCGCGCTTGCTTGGCAACCTGTGAACTGCCTTTGCACAACTTGTTCCTGGAAAACTGCACTGAAGCAATCTCTGATCCACAAGCTGCAAATCTCTTCTTCACATTGCTCTTCAACTATCCATGCTAGCAAAACTCCATCGCAGTTGGAACTGGGCTGTGTCATGATCTCCACCTCTTCAAACTCTTTTGGAAACTGCTTCCTCAGCTCAACTGCCCAAGCTAAGCCTCTGCACTTCTGTCCAGCTTGGTGCTCCACCTCCACACCTTTCACTTCAAACTTCTCTGTTCTCTTGTACTTGCAATTCTCATCTACATTGCTCAATCTGTTGTGCTTTCCAGGGAAAACCAACAGTCCAGGAAGCACCTGTCCTTGCAGCTCCTCTTTGTTAGCTATGTTGGTCACCCTCTGCCTGGCCTCATAGGTTATGCGAAACTTCTCAGCAGCGCTGTCTCCCTTCAAAACTCTGCTGCCAGCAACACGCTTGCCAGCTGACTCACCTCCATCTGTACCTGTGACCAACTGCAAGCCACCTTCTTTCCAAGCTTCCTGTGCAGCCTTCAGCTCTTCCCTGCAAGTGTTGAACTCCCTCCTCACCTCAGCCCCAACTCCTTGCAGATCTTCCTTTGCAAACACAACTCTGGTGGAGGGACTTTTGGCCCACAGAGGAACTTGATCTGACATGCCTATGCACAATCTGTGCCGGTTTGATATCACCTGGTCAACATCTGAGACTATCTGAGCTGACTGTAGCTCTTCTTTGGGAGCTGCTCCCATGAGCCACAGCTTGTGATCTATGGATTGGAAGCTCAGCTGTGCTCGCACCTTTTGCTCCAATGGAGCTAGTGGGGTGGTCTGCTCCTTGGACATGAACTTTGCCCCCATCCACTTCAAGAGGTCATCTGTGTAACTCTGTGCATAGCTCTTGCTGTTCTGCAACTTCTTCTTCCTCTCCAGTGACTTTGCTGCTTCAAGCTCCCACAACTTCTTCTGAAGCTCATCTGTGCTTTGTTGAGCTTGCACCAAGCATCTTTCAGACCTTGCAACTAGGAGACAGTAGAACTCTTCCCTGACCTCTCTCTTGCTGATGTTGTGGCCATTGCTCCTCTCTTCAGATAGCCACTTTCCCAGCTTCTCAATCTCCTCTGCAAAGTCATTCTTTCTTCCTCCTCCCAAAGCTCTGATACCTCGCCTGCTCCTGATTCTCTTTGCTTTGCTACCTCTCTTGGCTCCTCCCTTGTGAGGGTATGCCACTCTGCCATTCTTGCACGCATATCTCTCAGCCTCCTTTTGTCTAGTCCGTACTTTTGAGAAGCTATCTGGTAGAGCTCACCCTCATCAGCACAGCTCTGCTTCTGTTCCTCTATGAAGTTTGCAATCTCCAGCTTCTCTTGAGCAGTCATCTCCCTTTTTCTAGGTGGCTCTGCAACTTGTCTCCTGTTGCTTTTCTTGCCTCCTAAGAGTCCTCTGTGCTCCTGCAAAACTGTTTGCTCTTCAGCTCTTGGTCTTCCTCCAAGCTTTCTTCTTTTCTGGATCCAAGCTGTGTAACCTTCATCTTGTTCATGCTGTGGTTTTATACTTGCAAGCTTTTGCTCATATTCTGCTTTCAACTGCTCTGCTTCTAGCTGGGCTTTGCTTTTTTGTCGCCTTTTTGACCCCCAAGCTAGCTCCATGACTGGCTTGTGATCTGTGCTTTCACCTCCCCCCCAAAACCTCTTCAAGCTGAACTGCTTCCTGCCACTGCTGCCAGTGCTGGCTGGGCTCTGTTCAGCAACTGTGCCTGGGCTTGGACTCGCAGACTGTGGGCCACTGTTGATCTTTCTGTAAGCTGTTGTCTTTCCTTCTGGTGTTTTGAAGCTGCCACTGTTGGACCTGTGGGTCTTGACCTCAGTGGCCCTGCTTTGGCTTATCATCTTCTGAGCTTGTTCCTGGGCCTGTCTCAACATCTCATCTGCTTGTGCCTGTGCTTTTGCTAAGATCTCCATGGCCTGTGCCTTTGCTTCCTGTCAAAAGCAAGCTTCAAACTTGACAACCTACTACCTCATTATGCTGTATGCAACATGTCCTATCCCAAGACTTTATTCCAGGGGCCCCTATAATAAAGTCTTGATGCATGGCCCCCCCCCTGACCTGAAAGATGCAACTTCCTAAATGCAGTTACCTCTTGGCTAATTACCTAGCCAACTTCACACACAATCCCAGGTGAGTGACGCTGATGCTGGTGAAGCTTGTTGCTTTCTCCCCAAAATCCAAACTGCAGACCTTGCCCAAACTCAAGTTTTCTTACATGTCTCTTGTTTTAAAACTGCCATCCATCAAACCCACAAAGGGGGTAGTACTTCAAGCCCCCAAATTTTCAGCCCAAGACTTTATTCCAGGGGCCCTTACAATAAAGTCTTGATGCATGGTCCCCCCCTGAAAAATGCAACTTCCTAAATGCAGTTACCTCTTGGCTAACTACCTAGCCAACTTCACACACAATCCCAGGTGATGCTGATGCTGGTGAAGCTTCTTGCTTTCTCCCCAAAATCCAAACTGCAGACCTTGCCCAAACTCAAGTTTTCTTACATGTCTCTTCTTTAAAAACTGCCATCCATCAAACCCACAAAGGGGGTAGTACTTCAAGCCCCCAAATTTTAAGCCCAAGACTTTATTCCAGGGGCCCTCACAATAAAGTCTTGATGCATGGCCCCCCCCTGAAAGATGCAACTTCCTAAATGCAGTTACCTCTTGGCTAACTACCTAGCCAACTTCACACACACTCCCAGGTGATGCTGGTGAAGCTTGTTGCTTT
Organism: Effrenium voratum; assembly: GCA_963377175.1. NCBI lineage: Eukaryota > Dinophyceae > Suessiales > Symbiodiniaceae > Effrenium > Effrenium voratum. The sequence goes on along the minus strand of CAUJNA010003664.1, from coordinate 14,327 downwards.
CTCCCCAAAATCCAAACTGAAGACCTTGCCCAAACTCAAGTTTTCTTACATGTCTCTTGTTTAAAAACTGCCATCCATCAAACCCACAAAGGGGGTAGTACTTCAAGCCCCCAAATTTTATGCCCAAGACTTTACTCCAGGGGCCCCTATAATAAAGTCTTGATGCATGGCCCCCCCCTGAAAGATGCAACTTCCTAAATGCAGTTACCTCTTGGCTAACTACCTAGCCAACTTCACACACACTCCCAGGTGATGCTGGTGAAGCTTGTTGCTTTCTCCCCAAAATCCAAACTGAAGACCTTGCCCAAACTCAAGTTTTCTTACATGTCTCTTGTTTAAAAACTGCCATCCATCAAACCCACAAAGGGGGTAGTACTTCAAGCCCCCAAATTTTAAGCCCAGGACTTTATTCCAGGGGCCCTCACAATAAAGTCTTGATGCATGGCCCCCCCCTGAAAGAAGCAACTTCCTAAATGCAGTTACCTCTTAGCTAACTACCTGGCCAACTCACACACAATCCCATGAAGCTTGTTGCTTTCTCCCCAAAAACCAAACTGCACAGCTTGCCCAAACTCAAGTTTTCTTACATGTCTCTTGTTTAAAAACTGCCATCCATCAAACCCACAAAGGGGGTAGTACTTCAGCCCCCAAATTTTAAGCCCAGACTTTATTCCAGGGGCCCCTACAATAAACTCTTGATGCATCGTCCCCCCCCTGAAAGATGCAACTTCCTAAATGCAGCTACCTCTTGGCTAATTAATTACCTAGCCAACTTCACACACAATCCCAGGTGATGCTGATGCTGGTGAAGCTTGTTGCTTTCTCCCCCAAAATCCAAACTGCAGACCTTGCCCAAACTCAAGTTTTCTTACATGTCTCTTGTTTAAAAACTGCCATCCATCAAACCCACAAAGGGGGTAGTACTTCAGCCCCCAAATTTTAAGCCCAAGACTTTATTCCAGGGGCCCCTACAATAAACTCTTGATGCATCGTCCCCCCCCTGAAAGATGCAACTTCCTAAATGCAGCTACCTCTTGGCTAATTAATTACCTAGCCAACTTCACACACAATCCCAGGTGATGCTGATGCTGGTGAAGCTTGTTGCTTTCTCCCCCAAAATCCAAACTGCAGACCTTGCCCAAACTCAAGTTTTCTTACATGTCTCTTCTTTAAAAGCTGCCATCCATCAAACCCACAAAGGGGGTAGTACTTCAGCCCCCAAAATTTTAAGCCCAAGACTTTATTCCAGGGGCCCCTATAATAAAGTCTTGATGCATGGTCCCCCCCCTGAAAGATGCAACTTCCTAAATGCAGTTAATTACCTCTTGGCTAACTACCTAGCCAACTTCACACACAATCCCAGGTGATGCTGGGTAAGCTTTATCATTTCTCCCCAAAATCCAAACTGCAGACCTTGCCCAAACTCAAGTTTTCTTACATGTCTCTTGTTTAAAAGCTGCCATCCATCAAACCCACAAAGGGGGTAGTACTAAGCACCCAAATTTTCAGCCCAAGATTTATTCCAGGGGCCATATAATAAAGTCTTGATGCCTGGACCCCCCCTGAAAACATGCAACTCTAAATGCAGTTACTCTTGGCTAACTAATTACTAGCAACTTCACACACATCCAGGTGGCTGCTGTGCTGGTGAAGCTTCTTGCTTTCTCCCCAAAATCCAAACTGCAGACCTTGCCCAAACTCAAGTTTTCTTACATGTCTCTTGTTTAAAAACTGCCATCCATCAAACCCACAAAGGGGGTAGTACTACTCACCCCCAAATTTTCAGCCCAAGACTTTATTCCAGGGGCCCCTATAATAAAGTCTTGATGCATGGTCCCCCCCTGAAAAATGCAACTTCCTAAATGCAGTTACCTCTTGGCTAACTACCTAGCCAACTTCACACACAACACATGATGAACTGAGCAAGAACAAGAGAATCAAATGGATCAGCGGATTGTTTGCAGGTCCTTGCCCAAACTCAAGTTTTCCTACATGTCTCTTGTTTAAAAACTGCCCACCATCAAACCCACAAAGGGGGTACTTCAAGCCCCCCCCAAATCTTAAGCCCAAGACTTTATTCCAGGGGCCCCTATAATAAAGTCTTGATGCATGCCCCCCCTGAAAAATGCAACTTCCTAAATGCAGTTACCTCTTGGCTAACTACCTAGCCAACTTCAATCCCAGGTGATGCTGGTGAAGCTTCATCCTTTCTCCCCAAAAACCAAACTGCAGACCTTGCCCAAACTCAAGTTATTCCTTTTACATGTCTCTTGTTTAAAAACTGCCCATCAAACCAACCCACAAAGGGGGTGTACTTTTCTATTTCAAGCCCCCAAAAATTTCTTCAGGCCAAGACTTTAGTCCCAGGGGCCCTCACAATAAAGTTTGATGCGGGCCCCCCTCTAAATAAGATACAGCCTCCTAATTATTGCAGTTAATTAATTACTCCAACCCGCTGAACTTAATTAAGATCACCTCCGTCCCCTCCCAATGGGGTCCTCAGCTCCACCTTGGGTGGCAGCTTCTTTTGCAGCTTCAACTCTTTTCAAGTCCTGGCAGGCATTGCACTTGGCTCAGTCTCTGACCACATCTCCCAAGCTAATTAGCTGCCTCATGCACTGCCTCAAACTCCTCCCAACCCTTCTTCAAGCAGACAATGACACTGCAAGCCTGCCTCCAAACTCCCCTCTCCAGCTGCCACATCAACCCACAAGAGAGGGGGTAGTACTTCAAGCCCCCAAATTTTCAGCCCAAGACTTTATTCCAGGGGCCCTTACAATAAAGTCTTGATGCATGGTCCCCCCCTGAAAAATGCAACTTCCTAAATGCAGTTACCTCTTGGCTAACTACCCAGCCAACTTCACACACAATCCCAGGTGATGCTGGTGAAGCTTGTTGCTTTCTCCCCAAAAACCAAACTGCACACCTTGCCCAAACTCAAGTTTTCTTACATGTCTCTTGTTTAAAAACTGCCGTCCATCAAACCCACAAAGGGGGTAGTACTTCAAGCCCCCAAATTTTCAGCCCAAGACTTTATTCCAGGGGCCCTCACAATAAAGTCTTGATGCATGCCCCCCTCTAAAAGACACAACCTCCTATTGCAGTTAATTAATTACACCAACCCGCTAAACTTAATTAAGATCACCTCCTTCCCCTCCCAATGGGGTCCTCAGCTTTACCTTGAGTGGCAGCTTCTTTTGCAGCTTCAGCTCTTTCCAAGTCCTGGCAGGCATTGCACTTGGCTCAGCCTCTGACCACATCTCCCAAACTAGCTGCCTCATGCACTGCCTCAAACTCCTCCCAACCCTTCTCAAGCTGACCAATGACCTCATGCAAACCTGCCTCAACCTCCTACCAACCCTCCCAGCTGGCCAATGACCTCATGCAAACCTGCCTCACACCAGGCCTCAGCTCCACCTTCTGCTTCAGCTTCATCTTCAGCTTCATCTTCAGCTTCCTCCAAGTCCTGCCAAGTGCCAGAATCTCATTACTTTTCTTAACAGCTGCCCCAGAACCTAAAACTCACCCTGTTAGTCAAATACCTGTTGCCTCTTCATACAGCTGTCAGCCTGCACGCTTTTTTGCCAAGCGCTGGGCATCTCAACTATACCTGCAGGAGCTTTCCAATGGCTTGAACCTTTCAACCAACTCGTGCTCAACTAGCAACATGTGCAAAACTCCCAGCAGCTCCAAGCCAGAAAACGGCACAGCCTAGCACCTAGCTGGATGCTGCCATCAACTTGCCAAGGAAAGCTCTACTTGCAACTGTACCTGCACCAGGCTGGTCCAACTAAAAAAACCTTTGCATGCTGCATTTGCAACTGGCCCTAGCAATTCTAAGATAAGAAAACTTTGTGTTGCAGTTGGAACTTGTTCTTTGCAAACAAAGCTGTATACCAACCAAACTATGCTATCCCAGCGCAACTAACTACAAGCCAGGGCCAACTTGCACTTTTGCAGCTCATCTGGTTAAACTGCCTTGATCTTGCCTTCTTGTTTCATCAACTTAACCTTTGCATCAAGCTCTTGAATCTCCTGCTTTACCTTGCCACTTGTCATCTCTGCTGGCACATCTGGCATCTTTGTCAACTTGGCCCATGAGATGATCTGAAAGTGCTCAACTTTCCTCCTCAAGCGTTGCTCAAATTAAACATGTCAAGCCCACCCAAACAAAATCAATTGCATAAACAAATCAACTAAAAATGGTGTGTTACCTGTGCCAAGGAACTTCAGGTTCGTGATCTTGTCAAGAACTCCCTCAAGCTCTTGCCAAGCTGTGGACCACGGGGCAGCTTTTTCAGCAAGCTCTTCCTCTCCAGCTCCCTGTCAGCAGCCACTCAGGACAAAAACAACTCACCCAACAAAGCAACCAGCTTCCTGAAAACATACATAAAACTTTGCCAGGTGACTGGGTTGAACTGCACCATCTTGATCTCTGGCCTGATGGTGTTCTTCAAACTCTCTTCCTCCAGCTGGAGCTCCTTTTCATCGATCTCTTGCTGGAACAGCTCCTTAGCAAAGGCAGGCTATTGGAAATGATTAAACTCTTTCACATCTTGTAATTACCTGATTAAATCTTTAGCTTCTTTGCTGGCAAACTGTCTGCAACTGCTCTAATTAGAAACCTAATTACTTAAGTAGTTAATTAACTGATTATCACTTTGCAGTTTAACTAACTAGTTGACTAATTACCAAAAACTCTTGCCAAAGTCATTTCAAGTTGCTCGCATGAACCTCTGCTCCCAGACATAAGCTTTGATCTTGAAGCACGCTGCCCGAACTATCAAGTCCCACTCTGCCATGAACTCTGCACCACCTTCCTTCACCTTTGCTGTCCTCCAGTGCAGCAAAGCTGACTTGAATGCTCTGGAACCTTCCCACAGCTTGCCTCAGCTTTGCCCAGATTAACAAAATGCACCTTTGCTAATTTGTGGCAACATAGCAAAATAACAACCAAGCTTTTCAAAAAAGCTCTCAATGTAACTAATTAAGCCATGCCACTCTCCTGCCACTCACCTATGGTCTGTGACAGGTGCCTCAGCAAGTCACCTGTGCTGGCTGCATCTCGATCTGCCCCTAGGATGTGCCAAAGTAAACAAAACTGAAAGCTTGCACAACTTAACTAACTAATTAGTTTCCAAAAATGACAATTTGCTAATACCTAGCAAGCCTAGCTGCTCACCTCCAAGAAGGTGAGCTTTGATGCACTAATCCAGCAACTATCCATGATAGTCTGGAGCAACTCGCTCATCTGCTGGATCTTCACCAAAACCCAGGCAACTGCCCCACATGCTGCAGCCTGGGCTGCAAGGCTGCTTAACTTTCGCTGTCTAGAGTGAAATCTCAGTAATGAACTCCACTTGTCTATGTTGATGTGGGAAAACACCAACTAACCAACTGAGATTTAACCAATTAGTCAGCAAAGAAACAAAGAGAATACAGCTGTGCTAATTCAAGCTGGGCCTCCCTTTGCAACTATGCCACCTATGAGAGCTGCCAAAACCACAAAGATCTCCACCTTCATCTTCTTCATCATCTTCTTCATCATGTTCTTCATCTTCTGAAGCATGCTCATCTTCCAACCTGAGCAGCGCCAGCTAACAAAAAAACAAAATTAGCATAGAAGACTGAACTTGCACAAAATCAGAAAACTTGATCTTTAAAAAGTGCTATGGAGGGCAAGCTGCTGTAGCTGAGCTGTGATCTCTGCTAGCTGTGAGCTGGAACTCGTGAAAAGGCAGCTGCAGGTGCAATCCCAAACCTTTATGCTTCATGCCTCATGCCAGCCTGCATGACAAACCAACTTAGAACTCAACTCCCAAAACTTTATTCCAAGGGCCCCTACAATAAAGTCTTGATGCATGGTCCCCCCTTGAAACATGCAACTTCCTAAATGCAGTTACCTCTTGGCTAACTACCTAGCCAACTTCACATCCATCAAACCCACAAAGGGGGTAGTACTACTCACCCCCAAATTTTCAGCCCAAGACTTTATTCCAGGGGCCCCTATAATAAAGTCTTGATGCATGGTCCCCCCTGAAAAATGCAACATCCTAAATGCCGTTCCTCTTGGCTAATACGTAGCAACTTCACACAAATCCAGGTGATGGCTGGTAAGCTTTAAGATCATTTCTCCCCAAAATCCAACTTGCAGACCATGCCAAAACTCAAGTTTTGTCTTAATGTCTCTTTGTTTAAAAGCTGCCATCCATCAAACCACAAGGGGGTAGTACTACACACCCCCAAATTTTCACCCAAGCATTATTCCAGGGGCCCTATATACCGGTTCCTTTGCATGGAGGCCCCCCCCCCCCTGAAAATGCCAACTTCCTAAATTTGCAGTAACCCCTTTGGCTAACTAATTCCTAGCCAAACCTTCCACACAATCCCAGGTGATGCTGATGCTGGTGAAGCTTCTTGCTTTCTCCCCAAAATCCAAACTGCACACCTTGCCCAAACTCAAGTTTTCTTACATGTCTCTTGTTTAAAAGCTGCCATCCATCAAACCCACAAAGGGGGTAGTACTACTCACCCCCAAATTTTCAGCCCAAGACTTTATTCCAGGGGCCCCTATAATAAAGTCTTGATGCATGGACCCCCCCCCCTGAAACATGCAACTTCCTAAATGCAGTTACCTCTTGGCTAACTAATTACCTAGCCAACTTCACACACAATCCCAGGTGATGCTGATGCTGGTGAGCTTGTTGCTTTCTCCCCAAAATCCAAACTGCAGACCTTGCCCAAACTCTAGTTTTCTTACATGCCTCTTGTTTAAAAGCTGCCATCCATCAAACCCACAAAGGGGGTACTTCAAGCCCCCAAATTTTCAGCCCAAGACTTTATTCCAGGGGCCCTTACAATAAAGTCTTGATGCATGGTCCCCCCCTGAAAAATGCAACTTCCTAAATGCAGTTACCTCTTGGCTAACTACCTAGCCAACTTCACACACACTCCCAGGTGATGCTGGTGAAGCTTGTTGCTTTCTCCCCAAAATCCAAACTGAAGACCTTGCCCAAACTCAAGTTTTCTTACATGTCTCTTGTTTAAAAAATGCCATCCATCAAACCCACAAAGGGGGTAGTACTTCACGCCCCCAAATTTTAGCCCAGTGTATCCAGGGGCCCTCACAATTAAAGTCTTGATGCGTGCCCCCTCTAACAGATACAGCCTCCTATTGATTTGCAGTTAATTAATTTCTCCCAACCCCTCTGAACTTAATCTAAGAATCACCTCCTTCCACTCCCAATGGGGTCCTCAGCTCCACCTTTTTGTATACCTTGAGTGGCAGCTACTTTTGCAGCTTCAGCTCCTTTTCAAGTCCTGGCAGGCATTGCACTTGGCTCAGTCTCTGACCACATCTCCCAAGCTAATTAGCTGCCTCATGCACTGCCTCAAACTCCTCCCAACCCTTCTCAAGCTGACCAATGACCTCATGCAAACCTGCCTCAAACTCCCCTCTCCAGCTGCCCACCATCAAACCCACAAAGGGGGTAGTACTTCAAGCCCCCAAATTTTCAGCCCAAGACTTTATTCCAGGGGCCCTTACAATAAAGTCTTGATGCATGGTCCCCCCCTGAAAAATGCAACTTCCTAAATGCAGTTACCTCTTGGCTAACTAATTACCTGCCAACTTCACACACAATCCCAGGTGATGCTGGTGAAGCTTCTTGCTTTCTCCCCAAAAACCAAACTGCAGACCTTGCCCAAACTCAAGTTTTCTTACATGTCTCTTGTTTAAAAGCTGCCATCCATCAAACCCACAAAGGGGGTAGTACTTCAAGCCCCCAAATTTTCAGCCCAAGACTTTATTCCAGGGGCCCTTACAATAAAGTCTTGATGCATGGTCCCCCCTGAAAAATGCAACTTCCTAAATGCAGTTACCTCTTGGCTAACTACCTAGCCAACTTCACACACAATCCCAGGTGATGCTGGTGAAGCTTGTTGCTTTCTCCCCAAAAACCAAACTGCACACCTTGCCCAAACTCTAGTTTTCTTACTGTCTCTTCTTTAAACTGCCATCATTTCAAACTCCACAAAGGGGTTGTCCTTCAAGCCCCAAAATTTTCAGCCCAGACTTTATCAGGGGCCCCTACAATAAAGTCTTGATGCATGGCCCCCTTGAAACATGCAACTTCCTAAATGCAGTTACCTCTTGGCTAACTACCTAGCCAACTTCACACACAATCCCAGGTGATGCTGGTGAAGCTTGTTGCTTTCTCCCCAAAAACCAAACTGCACACCTGGCCCAAGCTCTAGTTTTCTTACATGTCTCTTGTTTAAAAACTGCCATCCATCAAACCCACAAAGGGGGTAGTACTTCAAGCCCCCAAATTTTAAGCCCAGGACTTTATTCCAGGGGCCCTCACAATAAAGTCTTGATGCATGGCCCCCCCCTGAAAGAAGCAACTTCCTAAATGCAGTTACCTCTTAGCTAACTACCTGGCCAACTTCACACACAACCCCATGAAGCTTGTTGCTTTTTTTATTCTTTCCCCACAACCAAACTGCACAGGCTTGCCAAATCAAGCCTCTTGTTAAAAACTGGCCATTCCATCAACCCACAAGGGGGGTAGTACTTCAAGCCCCAAACTTTCTAGCCCAGGACACTTTATCCAGGGGCCTCACATAAAGTCTTGATGCAGGCCCCCCTGAAAGAAGCAACTTCCTAAAATGCAGTTACCTATAGCTAATGACCTGGCCAATTCACACACCAATCCCAAGAAGTTGCTTGCTTTCTCCCAGAAAACCAAAACTGGCCAGCTTGCCCAACTCAAGCTCTTGTTTAAAAACTGCCATCCATCAAACCCACAAAGGGGGTAGTACTTCAAGCCCAGGACTTTATTCCAGGGGCCCTCACAATAAAGTCTTGATGCATGCCCCCCTCTAAAAGATACAGCCTCCTATTGCAGTTAATTACTCCAACCCGCTAAACTTAATTAAGATCACCCCCTTCCCCTCCCAATGGGGTCCTCAGCTCCACCTTGGGTGGCAGCTTCTTTTGCTGCTTCAGCTCTTTCCAAGTCCTGGCAGGCATTGCACTTGGCTCACCTCTCCCAAGCTAGCTGCCTCATGCACTGCCTCAAACTCCTACCAACCTGCCTCAAACTCCACTCTCAAGCTGGCCAATTAAATCATGCAAACCTGCCTCACAAGCTGGCCAATGACCTCATGCAAACCTGCCTCACACACCCCTCTCAAGCTGCATTTGTTCTCTCTGGCTGGCTGCCATCCTTTATGGCTATGAACTTGTCTCACTACCTGCATGCTCATCTTCATCTTTGTCTGGCTCTAGCCATGGAGAACTTTCTTTCTCAAGATCTACCTTTCCCAAAGCTAGGGCTTCATAGAAGCTGTTCTTCAGAGAATCTAACTTATCACTGAAGTGCACCTCCCTCATGATGAGCAACTTCTGCAGCTCTGACATCTTCATGCTGAAGTACACAACTGTGCCTGCAAGGATCATAACTGAGACCATCTGTGTGAGCGCCACCATCTGCATAGTTGTCTCCATCTCTGAGGCGACTCAACTAATCATCACACCTTGAAGCTTGATCTTCAATGGCAACTCAATCAAGCACACACAATGGCAAGCTGGCAACTGTGGCACACCACAACAAGCAAACTACAACGTCTGAGAACACCCAAGCATTGTTTTGCACAACTCAGGCTAATTGCGCTGTAACTGCAGGAACCTGCACACAGCTCTGCTAGCTACACACTCATCTCCATGATCTGGGATGTTCCTCTCCAGCTCCAGCTCTAGTATAAATGCTCCAAAACTCACATACTTTGGGTCACCTATGGACCCAAACAAGTCAGGAGCAACAACTCTGAGAGAAACTCTATCTTCCCACCCACTCTCTCTCTTCTGAACTAGCACAAACTCACCTTGCCAGTTCCTCCAAAAGACTTCCACAACTGCATCTCCATCTGGCCACATGGCTCCAAAATCAACTAGGGCCTCTGCTTGAGCCAAGGATCTGTTGCATTTAGCTAGCAATCAATTAACTCCCCTTCCCCCTGCTGCCCAGTCAGTCCTCTGCCAGCTTCTTTTGTCCAGCTTGTCCATCTGCCATCTTGAGCCACACCTGGATGCTTTTCAATCTGCCCTGCAACTGACTGTGTGGTTAGCTATCTTTGCCAGCTGGTCAGCTGTGGTTTGTGTTTGTGTGTCTTTCACTGCTTGCTAATTAGTAGTTACTGCTGTGTAGAATGAGCTTGTTGTAAACTTGATCTGAAGATCAGCTGCACCAAAGTCTGACACTGCAAAACATCACACCTTCAAGCTGGCAACTCCATGCAAAACCTCACACCTTCAAGCTGGCAACTCCATGCAAAACCTCACACCTTCAAGCTGGCAACTCCATGCAAAACCTCACACCTTCAAGCTGGCAACTCCATGCAAAACCTCACACCTTCAAGCTGGCAACTCCATGCAACACCTCACACCTTCAAGCTGGCAACTCCATGCCAAACCATTGACCTGGCTCAGAATCCTTTTGTCAGTGCTTTTATGGAGTCCTTGCCATCTCTGGCATGGAAATGAATTAATAACTGACTTAGCTTTTCTGGGCCTACTCCAAACAAAGCAGCAATTCTCTGTGACCAAGACAAACTGGCAACTACTGGTTCCAACAACTAGTTTCAAACAGCCCCCAGCTGGAAAACATCATATTGTAGCAGCCAGCTGTAGGCCGTTGGCCAAAAGAGCTGTCCCTGCAAAACTGCAACTGATCAGCTTCTGCAATGAAGTGCTGTACTCACCTGGCCCCAGCAATTCTGAAAACCAACGGCTTCTATGTAACTTTGAAACACTCTATCAGGATAGCAAGCTAATTACTGATTCTTTCCCAACTATCTCAGGAACAGCTAACTCTATCTTCTCACCTTCTTGGCTGGCTTTCCCAGTAAGCTTGCAGCTTCTCCAACTCACTGATCTCAAGCTTTAGCTTCCCTTCTGTCATCAGCTTTGGTGCCTCTGGCATCTGTGCAACTATACACCAATCCATCTTGAAGTGGCCAGCTTTGTGCCTGCAGCTGGCGCCACTCAGTAAAAGAAACTTACAACCTAACCAACTGATGAAGCTACACAAAGAGAATGAACACAAGCCAAAGCAACTGCAGCCAACTCAAATGCAAAAACACATCTGAATAAATAACAGGGCACATCAACACCTCCAACTTCTCAATGGTGGACTCCCACTCTGCCACAGCTATGGACCATGGAGCAGCTTTCTGCACAAGCTCATCTGATGGTGCATCCTGCAAAGGGTCTTTGGCTCAGTGGAAAGGAAACTGATTAACTAATAATTAAAGCAGTTGTGAGGCAGCTTGTTTATATTTCTCTTTCCCTGCTTCTCTCCACCATTAAAAAAACCGTTGCATGTAACATGACTTGCTTCAGGGCACTGGGTTGAACTGCACCTTCTTCAACTCTGGCCGAATGGTGTTCAGCAAGGCATTCTGCTCAGCCATGACATCTTTGAAGGTGATCGTGTCATCGGTCAACTTCTGAGCTGACTAGAACTGCTAATGGCCACTACCCCAAAGGCTACTGCTACCCAAAGCTAGTGCTAATTCCCTACTAAACACCTAGTTATATGCCCCCCTTTAAAGTAAAATGTGGCAGAACTAACTACAACCAAAGAAAGCTCATCACTAAGCCAAGAGTCTCTTAGAAACCTCTTCTCCCAAATGCAAATCTGCACCTGCAACTGTGCAGACCTCACTGCCAGGTCCCACTCTGCCATGTAGCTGGCTGCATCTGTGGCATGTGTGGGAGCTGCCCTGTATTGCAGCAACATACTTGTGAATGCTTTGGCACCAGACCAGTTTGAACCTCAGCTAACTGGCTGACTGGCAACTGTGTAACTATTGAAAAAGGACCCACCAAACAATCAACTGTGTCCACATCTGCTTGAACAACTTCTAAACCCAAGCTGGGCTACTCTCCTCCCAGTCCAGCATCAACTGGTACAGGTGCCTCTGCACATCTGTGTGACTTGCTGCATCTCGATCAGCTCCTTAATTAGCTTGTGGCAAACTGCAAAACTGCTGCAAAACTGCAAAGCTAGTTGCGCTGAAATTGAAAACTTGCATGAAAAGCTACAAAGCTTTGCTAATGACATGCACAACTGCTCATCTCAAGCCAGACCAACTTGGTGGCACTGATCCAGCAGCTGTCCATCACTGTTGACAACTTTGAGTTCATCTCTCTCAAGATCTGCATGATGTAGGCTATGCTTGCCGCTAGCATCACCTAATTAGTGGCTTTGCAGTGGTCTAACAAATAAACACTCAAACTGTTGACCAACTAAAGCTGAAAAAACCAGCTAAATTACACCAAGCAGCCATTCCAATGTCCAACTGTGCCACCACCAGTGCCCCCTTGGACATGACAACTGTGCGAGCATCTCCTGGGCTGCAGGGGGTTGGTCAATCTTTCTCAAACTTTCCCAAACTTTCCCAAAGAGAAGCTAAGTCAAGCTGGGGCTCTGTTGCTGAAAAACCCAACTGCCAGAGCTACAAGCCCAACTGCCACCTGTGTCCTCTTAGCCTTCATCTTGCTGATCAGCCCTGCCAGCCTGCTCATCTCTGCAACCTGAGATTGTCAACTGAACCCAAACAAATGCATGAAATCAGTGTAATTAACTCATGCTGAAAAGAAAACTAACCACCAACTGCTGTGGAAGCCCAGCAGCTATGCAAAGCTTGAAGCTGAAGCACAACTTGCTTGGAGAGCTGACAGCTGCTCCAAGCTCGCTTTTTCATGCTGGCTAATTCCCTCATGCACAACTGCCTCAAACTCCCACCAACCCTCTCTCAAGCTGGCCAAACTCCAGCTGGCCAAAGCAAACCTGCCTCAAACTCCTAGCAACCCTCTCTCAAGCTGGCCAATGACCTCATGCAAACCTGCCTCAAACTCCTACTAACCCTGCAGCTTTGGTCCAGCTCTGCTTCCTTTTTTGCTCTCTGCAGCTGGCTTCTAGCTGGCTGCTACTGGCAGCTCCCTGCTAGGCTTCAGCCACCTCCTTGTGATCTTTCTTTTCATCCACCTCTCCTTCAGGCTCTTCTTTTCCTTCAGGTTCTTCTTTTAGCACATCTTCCAACGGTTCTTCCACCTTGTCTTTGGCTGGTTCTTCTACTTTCTCTTGTATCTTCTCTCCTCCCTCTCCCTTTGAATCTTGCAGGTGCAACTTCTCTTTTTCTCTGGAAACATCTCACTGAGATCTGATCCTACAGGGAGCTTTGCAACACCTATTTACCTGCAAACCTTACCTGTTGCATTGCTACCTTCCTTTTTGCCACTGTGGCTGCTGAAGTCTCCAAACCTCCTGCCCCCACCCAGCCAGCCAAGGAAGAGGCAAGAGAGAAAGAGATGAGAGAAGGAAGAAGGAAAGGAACAACTAAATCAAATGGAAACTCAAGTCTACCAATACTAAATCAAATGGAAACTCAAGTCTACCAATACTAAATCAAATGGAAACTCAGTTCCAAATCTCAAAAGGAAGCTCCAGCAATACTAAATCAAATTCAAAGTCAGTTCCAAATCTCAAAAGGAAGCTCCAGCAATACTAAATCAAATTCAAAGTCAGTTCCAAATCTCAAAAGGAAGCTCCAGCAATACTAAATCAAATTGAAACTCAGTTCCAAATCTCAAAAGGAAGCTCCAGCAATACTAAATCAATTTGAAACTCAGTTCCAAATCTCAAAAGGAAGCTCCAGCAATACTAAATCAATTTGAAACTCAGTTCCAAATCTCAAAAGGAAGCTCCAGCAATACTAAATCGATTTGAAACTCAGTTCCAAATCTCAAAAGGAAGCTCCAGCAATACTAAATCAATTTGAAACTCAGTTCCAAATCTCAAAAGGAAGCTCCAGCAATACTAAATCGATTTGAAACTCAGATCCAAATCTCAAAAGGAAGCTCCAGCAATACTAAATCAATTTGAAACTCAGATCCAAATCTCAAAAGGAAGCTCCAGCAATACTAAATCAATTTGAAACTCAGATCCAAATCTCAAAAGGAAGCTCCAGCAATACTAAATCAATTTGAAACTCAGATCCAAATCTCAAAAGGAAGCTCCAGCAATACTAAATCAATTTGAAACTCAGTTCCAAATCTCAAAAGGAAGCTCCAGCAATACTAAATCAATTTGAAACTCAGATCCAAATCTCAAAAGGAAGCTCCAGCAATACTAGATCCATTTGAAACTCAAGTCTGCCAATACTAAATCTGATGGAAACTCACCTCAACATACTATTCCCCATGCCCCCATCGTTAGGGGGGGGGGGGGGGGGGGCTCCCCTTTAAAAAACCCCATTGG
>CAUJNA010003663.1:395827-468589 GCA_963377175.1 Effrenium voratum | reverse complement strand
TGCCGTTATAGCCGAACCCGTGTAAACGTTGTAAGGAAGAAGGATGATAGTTACAACAGTAGTCCTGACAGTGCGGCGCAAGCAGTTGTTTTCCTCCTAATGCCAATCACGGATATCCGCAGTCACACATCAGATCTTGAACCTCAATTGTGTCTTGAGCCAAATGGCGATCAATGGAACTTGGGAAGCAACACCAACAAGGACCTCAGAACAGCTACCCAATTTCGGCACGGGGCCTAGAGGGTTTTAACATCCCCCATTTGGGTCGCATTGTTCATCATGCGGTCCAAACACCACAAAACGTTCCACTGGCCACGGCTTCAACTACGAAATCGTGTCGTGCACTCTTTTACTTGCTATCACTACACCGTTCATTCGCTGTGAAACATGCCGGGTTCGATTGTACGAAAAGTGAAACATTCATCCTCCAATCGAAGCACTCATCCATATGCAGGTGTATATAATACACTGTGGCCACTTCACTTGACCGCCAGTGAACATTCCAGCTGCCGCATTTGCGCATCGCGCAGCTGTCATCCATAAATGGGTTGGCCACAAATGTCCACCATGCGCGCCCGCTTGTGATCGGTCTGCATATCTCCGGCAAGGAAACATCGGTGAGTAATCAATGCAAATCATAGCCATTCCAGATACCATGGACAATACATAAATAATGAAAAGATATCATCTATAAGGTAATAGTTCCATCCATGAATATCCAGAGCGTCATAGTCATCGGAATATGTAACCATGTACACATCCAATCATCTTGGACACATGAATATAAATCATGACATAAGTCGTTCCACCGAAACAGTGTCGATGTGACGCAAGTAACAGATGGGGACTGGCCCACATCGGACCGCAATCATCATCTTCACGAAGCATACCTGTCCCCGATGGACAGCCTATGGGTACGACGGCGGAACTCCTCGTCCAAGTTCTTCTGGGCTTCTCGTGCCCGGACACACTTCTTGTTGTAGTCCTCTGGCAACCAGTGCCCTTTCCGAAGGCACCAATCCAGCAGGGGTGTGTCGCATTTGTTCGGGTCGACGGCCGAGATGATGGCGCTCACGTTGACCGTGTAACCATGCTTGCCAAGGTTTAGGCCATCCCTCACGAATGATATATACTTACAGTTGAAAGCTAGCGCAAAACATCTGAAAATAATATCACCCACCGGGTGCACTCGGTCCTTGACCAGGAGCTTCATTTCTTCCTTGGTGACATCGAGGATTCTTGCTGCAATCCACAGCTTGTAGAATGTGTATAGTCCCTCGCATTTGTTCACCATCATACGAATATATTCGTCACGCTCCTCAACCGATCGGAAGGCTCTTGTCCGAACATTCTCCGATTGAGAAATCTTCGTTATTGTTGATGGCAAAAGTATACCTTCCTGATCATGCTCAGTGATGTTGGGGTACCTCCTGAAGTCATTGTGGTAAGGGCAGCCCTCTCTCCCCTCGAGCTTGGCAATCATCGTTCTATCCTCACCACCTTCAAACATCCCCCACATCTTGGACAGCTGGAGTGCGATAAATCCTGCCATGTACTGAGCCTCACGCGGCTCGTCAAGGCAGATCGCCATCCGTTGGGAACTTATAATGTCCCGTGACGCCAGATCGGTGTCGCGGTAATGCCAACCGCCGTCTTCTTCTTCTGACGCATAGCCGGATGTATATCCTTGCGTGTCCATGTCGTCATCTTCTCCCGGAACTTCCTCCGCTTCGTCCTCATCCTCCTGTGCTGCCGCATCGTGGTTAGCTTCTTCCTGTGCACGCCTGGCATCTCCAGAGACGTTGGGGTTTTGGTTGTCCTCCTCGTCATCGGATTTGATGTGAATGTAGTATCTTCCGATGGAGATCAGTTGTGCCTCGCACTCCAGGCATAAGCAGAAGCAGGTGGGGATCGCGGTCGCACATGATGGACATATCCGGCACCTCAGTCCTTCCCATGTCTCATCATTCAGGATGACGACTTTGCTGACTTCGTCCCGGACCTCGTTGACCTGTGCGTTGAACTCTTCCATCTTGTTGTTTCGATAGAGTTCGCAAGCACGATTAACCATGTCAACGATGTAGTGCAGATTATCGGCACCTGTCTCAGTCTCCGGCATCCTCTCGCTGATCTTTGCGACGTTCTGGAGGAACATCGCAGCCGACTCTTGGGAAGAGTTGACAAAGCCAGGGCAGATCTCGTTCTCCACACACTTCGAGTACGCCCTCTTGATGTCAGCGTACTCCAGGCGCTTCCCTCCATTGCTTTTGCCAATCCAAATGGACTTGACCTCATAGAACGGGATCACGTCAAAGACCATGAAAGTCCCATTAGCCGCGACTCCAGCCCCATACCGCGCGAGGGTTGCACTGGGAATATAGATGATCGCAATCGGATCCCCTCTCCTCACGTTCCGTAGCGTTGTCTTCGTCGCCACGTTCATCTCATCCCATGGAGCAAACGCCCCGAAGTGCAGTGCTAGCCTGTTACCGCCATCGATTCCGCCGGGGACTAGCCCACAGCGTACGATGCTTGGCAGGTTTTCCACATACGTCACATGGAATGCTCCTCCGAGAGTATCACCCATTCTTGCGGAATACCTATTCGCCAGTGCGGATGAGCTCATGAATCCAAAATCACTGTGACCGGTTGTGACTCGGATGCACCAAGGTCTGTACCATCCATCGCATCTGTTGAACATCCTGTCGATGTCGTCCCGATCCACGCCAGCCTTGGTCATTTCCTCCCTGGCTGCCCTCGTGTCGTTCGGGTTCATGATGCTCGGAAACCTTGCTGCCAGAACCTGGAATCTCGACTTCTTGCTTCCGGATTCCTGCCACTTGATCACCTCCATGATGCCCATGTATCGTTTCGCTCTCGAGGTGTTGGGTGGGAATATGTCGTTGTTTCGGTCGTCAATGACAGCATCAATGTCGACCCATCCACCCTCGTCGCACCTGAAAGCACTTCCTCGGCAATTGCCGATCTTGTGTCGAAGGACTCTGCATAGGTCGTGAGATAGCTGGTTTGCTTGGTCCCTTGAAGTAAATACCGAGCGATCATCACCAATCCTGCATAGTGGAGCACCGTCGAAAGGAGCAATGCAAAAGTTGACACTCTTGCCAAGTTGCATCACGTCCACTTGCTCAAGGATTGCACCTCTGGGAAAGTACCTGGGGTCAACAATAGACGCGTATGCCCGTGGCATATGCACATCAATCATGTCGCCGTACTTCGGGATGTAGCACGGGATGGTGTCGCATCCCATCTCAAGCGTCTTCTTGAATGTCCTGCTGTCCCCGCACGGGTTGTATGTGAGGTCGACGCCACCACATTGTAGCTCTCCTCCCTCAGCCGTGTCAGCCATCTCCACCAAATTAATAGTGTAGCTGTACATCTCAATTGTTTCTTTCCCTGCTTGTCCCCCTTTCTTTCTTTCCTTGGACGTTGATGAGGACGGCTCCTCCGTATCCCCCATGTCTTCATCGGATGAAATAGGGTCACTGCTGAGTAGCTCACGGAGCACCTTCATCGCCTTCTCATTTCCAGCAGCCTCCTCAATGTCCTTGCAGTCACCGTCGTGGGCCAGGTTCGCGCACTTCTTACAGATCCCCATATCTCCCATGCACTTCTCCATTGACTCCAGGAACCCTAGTGCCGCTCTCCGCCCGTCGATCACACGCTGCTTCTTGTCCTCCTTCTCAGTATTGGCTTGAGAACTTCGACTCGGGTCTGGTGCTTGACCAAGACCCTCATCTTCGCCCTCCGTGGCCTTTCTCTTGGACCCTTGTGCAGAGGGCTCGGTGATCAGGGATCGTGGATGTCTGGGCTTGACCTTGTTCATGATGTCAAGCACCTCCTTCGTGGGCACGCCGAGCTGTGCGGACGGTTTGTTCCGCTTTCTGTTCTGGCCCGTCGTGTGGGTCACGTTCCCAGCGAGGTGTCGCACTATTGACTGCTCGAACTCCCTCTTGATCTTCCATGCATCCTTCCACAGTGGCAGTTCGTGCTGGAAGTACGACATCACCTCAAAGAATCCCAACACCATCTCGACGACGTCTCCCAAGGACTCCTCGTTCGTGGTTTGTCCCAGGAGCTCATACATCGTCCCTTGGTCGAGCACACTCTTGATCCATGACGAATATGCCACATTGCCGAGATCCTTGCCTATCAAGAAGATGGACATCCTCTCCTCGACTCCCACGGAGTTCTTGCACACGATCACATCCCGGGATGCGCACAATTGCTTCCCGTGACCGTTGTTATAGAACTGCGCTGCTTGATCCACGGTCATACTCACGAATCCCGCGTGAGAAAGCTCCTTCTTCAGCTTCGAATACGCGAGCTCCCGTATGATCGTGATCATGGCCTGGATGTTGTTGACGTCCACCATGAGGTTTTGAAGGTCGGGGATTGCCACCACGCATTCCGCGAAGAGGCGCGTGTACATTTTCTTCCCCTCGATAGACATTGCAATACCGTTCGTGTCCGCGTTCCAGTTCGCGCAACAGTTCACGCAAGAAGAGGGATTGTACTTCGACTTCGGTCCGAGCACCTTCGACTTGCTCATCTGCATCTCTTTAGCGCAAAGTTCGCAGATAAACTTGCTGAGCTCCGTGACCGTATACCATCGAAGACGTTGATCACCGGCATCGGCTTTCCCAAAAGCATCCTGCTCGCCGTGTCCTTCATCTTGCCGCTCTTGTTTCCTCTTCGACTGTGCAGTGAAGGTCGGCTTGTACTCGAATTTCACCTTCGATTCCTCCATGTTCTTCGGGATGTTGAATCGAAGGTCGGGCTCGTTTATGCACGTCCCCTCCAGCTCACACACAAACGCGTTGCTTGGTGCGACCGCATCGATGGATTTCTCAATCAGCAGTCGTTTCAGGAGGAAGTGTTGCAAGTTCGAGCTCCCAGGGATCTTGTAGTTCTTTCCTGTGAGCGCATGGACCACGCGCCACAGGCGATCGTTCTCGGTCACCAGCGCGCCTGCCGCCTTGCAGATCTCGCTAACCTTGTTGGCGATCGTCCCCAAGTCCCCTCTTCCACCATGGAAAGCAACATCGCGATTCACGCACACCACGACCAGGCCCTTGCATGTGTTGACGAGGTCAGATATCGCCTTCTGCAGGGAGTCGATGATGGGGTTGGCGGTCACCTGCCATCCGCATCCTCTCATGCACACCCAATCATATAGCGACATCCAGATGTGCACCGACATTGGTGAGTCATCCATGTCTCGCCTCCGCCGTTCAGCGATGAGCTTATCCAGCTTCTGCAATCGGGAGATGATATTCAACGTGTCGTTGGGTGAGGAGACTTGCTCACTCGACCCATAGTATGATCTCTCCTCGATGTTTGTCCATCCCTGTTCGTTGACCATCATCTGGAAGGTCTTCGTGCTCCCTTTCGAGTTGACGGCCCTCAGGGGCCAATCCAGGACCAAGAAGCTCTTCTTGTGGATCATCATGTCGCGAATCGTCGCCTCGCCAATGGGGCTCCTCTTCTGCCTATTGATAATCCGGTTCAACTGTCCAGGTGCGTTGTCCGGGTTCTTCTCCGCCTGAATCAACGCGTTGATGGCTTTGGCGCCCGGAAGGCGTCCAGTAATCAAGCATCCTGTTTGGGCACACAAGAAAGCATACAGCTGTAGCCATGCCGCATTTCCCTTCCCAACATAGGAAAGAATGATCTTCTCCGCGCTGGTCTTCTCCTCGAAGTGCAATAGCGAAGAGGTCAGGCATCTCAGCATACACTCCCAATACGTTGCCTTCTTGCCTTCTGCAAGACACGGCCCAAATACAGTTTGTATGATTGGGTACCCCGTATTGTTGTCTATGTTGAATTTCACATTGACAGTCGCGCCGCCCAAAGTGGTACCCCCTTCGAATGAAGTGTAGGTATCGTGTCCAGCAGTTGGGTTGATAATTACCCATCTGTCGTCGTCACCGCCAGAGTTCATTCGGAAAATGGAGTCGATGATCTCGTTGTCGATCTTGACAGCATCGCTGGCTTGCGACCCCCCACTTGGAGCTCCCGGCTGGGGGACTGACCCACCAGCGGTTTGACTCCTTTGCCCGGAGCTTGATGCCGACTTCTGCTGTCGCTCCGTCTTCCGTGGCGGCTCCGTCTTCGATGAGCCCATCACCCACCATGTCGGCTCTTCCCCAACCACGAAATCCTCGGGGTACTTCTCCAGTTCCCTCTCGATTTCATGAATCGTGCAGTATTTATTCTGGAAGAATTCGATCATGACGTCCTTCTCGGCCTTCTTCTCGATCTCCTTCATCCAGCTTACCCACTTGCGCCGATCTTGGTTCTCAGCGGCCCTGTCAGCCGCGTGCGGTGCCAAACTGATGGAGTTGATGTTCATCGCAGGCAGCTTCGACTCATAGATCATATCGATGCACCATAGGAAATCCCTGGCGTACTCAATCTCCCGGTAGAGATCGTTCAGCTCCCTTTTGTCTGGACGGAAATAAGCTGTATACGACTGATCTTTGGAGTCCTTCTCACCGAGCAATGGCTGCAATCTCCTCATGATGAAAGAGACGCACATGAGCGAATTGACCGCTCCGATGCACGCGTCAGAGATGTCACTGGGGGTTGACCCACAGATCATCCAGCGCAATAGGTTGTTCTGGCTGGCATTCTCATCCCTCCTCAGTGCATATGCGAGGTTCTTCATCGATGCCTGCAGCTCATTCTGGTAGACCAACCCAAGGTCCCAATTCTTCTGGTAGTCGTCCTTGGAACCACGACCGTAGGAGTCGATCTTGGGAGCCTTGATCACGCTCAACGTGAACACTTTCCCCCAGTTTCGATCCCTGTATCTTGCGATTCTCCGGTCGTGCCTCTCAAACTCTGCAGTTGTCTGGAACTCCTCAGAGCTCCTCCACCTTCTCGATGACGATGCCCTGGATGACTCGTCGTTGATGAATTCTTTGTACACCTCCCCAACCGGGGTGTTCTGGTGGAATGCTGCTTTGAACGACCGTTCATCGTTGTCCTCGGCCACGCCTAATGCGAGATCCCAGATGTTCGCGATTGATCTCAACATATCCGCCCCTTCCATGCAGTACTTGGTTACGTTGAGCAACTCGGGGTTCTTCGCCAGCATCGTTGCCTCACCGCAAAGTTGGTTCAGCGCCGACACGATCTTCTTTCCCTTGCTGCAGAATTCCCTCCATCCAAGCATACATTCGTCGGCAGAAAGCTGTCCGAAAACTTTGCTGATGAACTCTAAGGCAACCCTCATAGACTGCCCTTCACCTTTCATCATCCCGCGGCCCTTGGCAGAATAGTACGCTGAGTATGCATAAATAGCGGGGACGCCGATGTCCTCGATCCACTTCACGCACATACCCAGGTCGCTGCTCACCTCCATCCTCTTGGGCATCCTCTTGCCATCCTCGATGGCGTTCTTCACCAAATTTCCCAAGAAGATTGCTGCTTGCCTAGATTTCCCAACAGGCACGCAGAAGAACTCATTCGTGTTGACGACAGTCGGATTGGCAGTCATCTTGATGATATTCTCCAGAACCAGGAAAACCCAAAATAAGCAGCTGCAAATGAAGCCACGGAATTGTCCCAATACGATCCCAGCTTCAGATTGAGGTGACGAACTCGTCCAGCTCCTCCTTGAAGCTTGGGGTTCGGGACTGACCCAGCTCCCCGTATGCACCAGAGGTTCGGGACTGGCCCAGCACCTCGGTTGTGCAGTTGGGGTGGTGCAGATTTCGCTCGCAGTAGCTTGGTGCTTCCGCGATCTCCTTCGCGTAATGCAAGCAAGAGCGAGTTTCAACGGTGCCGGTTTGAGGCACCTTGCTCGAGCACGAAAACGGCGAAGGATCACACCCACAATTATAGACGTGTACAACTGGGTTTCTTTGGTTTCACGACCAGCACAAGGTCCATGCTCATGGTTTCCATTGCATTTCTTAGACAACGAGCCACCAAGTTCAAAGTTCCATGAGACAACTCTCCATGGTTTCTTGATTGGCATGGGTTTCTTTGCATATCTTTGTTTCAAGCCATAGCGACACCCATCAAACTCGTGACTAGTCCCATCATGCACAACCTCATGCAGTCTCTCATCTTTCCAATAATCACAACTTCCAGGCAACTCAAACAAAATCGCAGCTCGTTTTGTCATGGCATGCCGTTTAATTTCAACGAACCGTTCAAACAATCTCCAAAATTCTCTTTGTTTGGCCTCGATTTTCTCTGCGGTGTCAATTCCGCGAGTCTTGTTGAGGCGTGCCCATGATGATCCCCCCGTGCAAGGCCCGGCGAAGAACAACAAATCGGAAGGTTTGGTAAGCACATGTCTGGCGATTCTCCCCCCGTACTCGCTCAGTAAGTCATCAACCAGAGTTATGGTGACAACCTGCGGCCCGTCATGGCGGGCAAGAGCAGTGAACCAGTTACGTGGTTCGGAACATGCCATCAGCACGATGGGCCGAGCCAAGTCAACACTGTAAAGAGTGACGACTGTGCGAGTTCTCATACCAGGAAGCGAGACATGAACAGGAGCGCGAAGCACACCACCGTCGTGTTTGACCATCGCGAGTTCAATACCCGGCGCTAACTGTGGCTTGTGCTTCACCGCAATGCGATACGGAACAAAACAACGACCAGGGACAAGCTGCTCGTGATTGATATGCAGACAACGCATGAGCAATTTCAATCGGAGCAACGTTTCCAAAGCAAGGTCGTTAACACACTTCAACTCTATGCGCTCGTTCGACAGTTCTTCAACAAATGCGGCCAGCACGGACTGCATGTCAACATCCCCGGACCCGACGTGAATTGGTCGTGGTCGTGGAGACCGTTCCCGCGCCGGTGCAGCGACCGGTACGGGATGAAACTGCCAAACTGCGCGTTCAACCCAACCATCAATTCGCACACATTGTAGCCCCGGGTCAACTCTATCCTCAACTTTGAGCCATGACCCATTCTTCAGAAACCAAGTGGAACGAAGCCACTTGCTCCCAAACGGTGTCATAACCGCGAGTGGAGGTTTTACACGCATCAATCTGGGTCCCTTGGCAACAACAACCGGATCATGTCCTTCATGCTCATGCAATCCCTCTTTGGATGTTAATCCAGACCACCATAGGTCCGGGGGCATGATCGGAATGTGTGTGTACGGAAATGTTGGAACTCCGTCAACTGTCCCCGAAGCGGTCTGCATGGTCCCCTTTATGGGATCACACGTGGGTGTGAGCGCCTTGAGGGTATCCGGGTCAGACAGCAAGCTCGGGTCAAGTAGACCAATCTGCAAACATGCATGTTTCCATTTGCGCCCATCATTGAACGCCTTGGTGTAAATATCGGCCGCCATCCTGTCGGTGACCTCATACGCCAAGTACATGTAATCACGTGTGAACATCTCATGCATCCACGAAATGCTAACACCATGGCTTCTCTCAAGGTGGCGCATCGTGGGGTTCCTCCCCGATCGCACGACACCGATCATAGCCTTATTATCGTCATAGAACACAAAGTTCGGTGACTTCTTGAGAATCCGCTCTACCAGCTTGAGAGCGGGCATACCCATCGATCTCATGGCAACGTCGGCCGCAACAATCTCGGCCTCGGGAGTGGAGTGACTCACACAACCCTGTCTTTTAGAGCTGCCAGACAACGGAAACCGGGTATTAGGCCCTTGTATATTCAAGTGTCCACCAGAGGTGGAACGCAGCGAGTCAATGCATCCTGCAAAGTCAGCGTCCGCATACAAGGCCAAGTGCACATCGTCCATAGGGTCTCCAACCCAACCGACCATGCGCCAATGTTTGGTATGATGCACATAGCACATCAAGTGATGCAAACCCCGATCATCGGAGTCAGTCCACCTATGCACGTTCCGTGCTAGGCGATTCACTTGCCGCAACAAATCGAAGCGAGCAATCCGCGCACCGTACAGCAACTTCATCAGTACGCTAGCGGCATGCGGAGCAAGGTGTCCACGCACGGGCTCCTTCATGGCCAACTCAGGAGTCCCTCCCCGTTGGTCCGGCACTGTGGCAGAACCGTCGGTGGGCACAAGATTGTTACACCAATTGCACACGACTGACGGCCCCTCTCTGGCAGGCTTCCGTGAGACGTGATTCTTTGTTTCTTCATGCAACTCAGGGGTGACAACCTTATTCAACTTCACGTCGCCCGCCACTTCAAGATAGCGGTCGACACAGGAACGTAGGAACTGTTCCATGTCATAGGTCACCGTTGTTACTCGGTGTCCGTTCCCGAGAGTGACGTTTCCCTTGCTTTGATTGCAACCAAGGTACATGTCAAGTCCAGTCTCGGGCTCAATCTTCAAACGTGTACGCAACATGCTCCACCCTTGGGCAAGGTTCTTCTGCGGCCCTGCCATTTTGAAGTCGTCGACATACACAACCAGAACAAGCTGGAGCTTTTCATGAATGTACACTGAAGGCCATTCTTCGCCGATGGGCTCAAAACCAACGGCACGCACCGACTCATCGCAGTGCTGCTCCCAAAATGTTCCCGCATCTGGGTGTCCGTACAGCGCCTTCCTCAACGGGACGACTGGTCTTCTGTACTTATCCCATTTGCATTCACTTGGCACGGCCTCCGGTGGCAATTCAATCCAACACGGCGTGCCTCTCAAGGTGGCCTGTATATACGCCTGAACAGCGTCGGCCATCTGCACATCCCAGCCATCATGACAACCCAGAAAATCCGCCCAACGCGAGGCTTCAAATGAAGCAGGGGAGTTCCCCAAATCTTGAAACATCGCAG
This sequence comes from Effrenium voratum, assembly GCA_963377175.1. NCBI lineage: Eukaryota > Dinophyceae > Suessiales > Symbiodiniaceae > Effrenium > Effrenium voratum. The sequence goes on along the minus strand of CAUJNA010003663.1, from coordinate 457,819 downwards.
CCTCAAAGCTTTGGTTCTTCACTTGGTTCCCCAGCAACACGCCTCTACCCTTGAACTTCCTCTTAGGATCACCAACAGGCAACTGTGAGTGCTTTTCAACGCAAATGCCATGTGCGCGAGCCATGTGTATTTCTTCCCCTTTCGCTTTTGCTTCTCTGGCTACAGCGTCATATTCGCGCACCGCGCCAAGATCGAAGACCCCCTGGTCGATTAATCCCGACCACTCTTTCTTCATTGATGCCAATGCATCAGGGTTGGTCAACATCTCTTTCCGGCCTACCGGCCTGGATACTAAAGCGTCGAAGAATCGTACAACTTTCACAGCTTTCTCTCTGTGCTGTATTCGCTCAGAAGTCACGCACGGCATCGATGGGTACTTCTTGGCTTCACCGTCTTCGCCTATCGCAGGCATTGCGAGTGGCACTTTTCCAGAAACTATCTCAGCAGACTCCTCCCATTCATACCAGGTGAGGTCCGTCGATTCGTCGACCGATGGATCCGTCCCCGATGCCGTCTCAGCTTCGTCTTTATGACTCTCCATGACTGATGCAACCGCCTTCGTCCAGTTTGGAGTCGACTTTGATCGCTCCTCAGACTTGAACTTCCAGGCATAAATTACCACCAGACACTCAAATTCTTTCTCAAGCTGAACGTTTCGTCTCATGACGTCTTGGGACTGTTTGGAATCCATGAGAACAACCACCCCGTCGACAGGATTAACAACAATCCTGACCCATTCAAGCTCAGCCAAGTGCTTCCCATCCATTGGGTTCTTGATCTTTGATATGTTCTTCCGCAATCCCCAATTGTACTGCCATTCTACTCCACCCCAGCGGTTCCGAAGCATCGCTCGAATTCTCTTACCACCGGGCATCTGTAATGTCCGTGCCTCTGCCGGCGCGGAAATCTCAGACTCCTTACTCTTGGGATCTTCTTCTTTCTTCTTGCCACCGCCCTTCACCTCGGCCTTCTCTTCCTTGGTGTAATATTTACTCATCATTTTCCATTCTTCAGGAGTGAACTCTGGAGGTCTTGATGTCTTCATTAGCCTGAATCCATCCTTCCCGACAGGATACGGTCTTCCGGCCTTGTCGATTTTAACCTCCTTGCCATCGTCGTTGACGTACGTGATACCATCCCCAGGTAGTCCAACTGACACGTGTGGAAGGTCGGACCTCGCAACCTTCTCATCGCCCTTGGAGTGTCCATCTCCTTTCCCTTTTGAAGAGCTCGGTCTAGCATCTTCTTCTCCTGCATGATCCCCCCGATCTCCGGCGATTACCTCCGGGCCATCGTCGAGCAGTAGACCAGCGATCTGATCGACTTCATCGTCAAGCAGTCGCTTCTCGTCACTCTGCAGCAATTCAGGCTCGTAGTCCTCATCCTCGATCAGGCGGTCACGTGCATCCAGACCGATTGCATCGATAGACATCTCTATTCCTTCCAAAGTCTCGTTGGCAACCTTGTACTTCTGTTGTATTGGGAATGTCAGAGGAGATTTCAGAATCATCCTCTCCGTCTGATGTGGCATTCTCAACCGAGGTGGAACCTTTGCCTTCTTGATGTTCAGCTCTGCACCCGCAAATGCAGTAAGTGCCCAAGCACGATACTTGTTTGCCCAATGCATGCCAGTGCTCAACACATATCCAGCAAATATACCAGTTTCCCCTCTCGGCTCGAACTTCTCCCTCTTTCCCCCCCGTGCTTCACTCGGCTTGAAGTCCACTAGCGCACCGAAAGGTATCTTCTCGCCCTTGAACTCCTCGCCATGCAGCCTCATCCATGCACTCGATCCGTTCACCTCTTCGATGTTCATGAGATGGCACAGAGTGGTGATGGCCTGCACCCAATAACACGTGGGTAGACCGGCATGTACTAGACAAGCCGAAGTCTGGTCAATGATGAATTGATTTGTTCTTTCAGCAAGGGAATTGTTCTGCGGCCGTCCAGGCAGCGATAGGTCGTGGTTCAGCTTCAGCTCCACGCACGCATTGATCAGTTCCGGGCCGTCATCCGAATATACCTGCTTGATTTTCCTCCTCCCGCAGAAGTGCTTGATAGCCCTGACGACTGAGTCAGTGTCTCTTCTCGCGGTGGGATAAGCCATGATAATTCCGGTATATATGTCCCGGATGATGAGCGCATACCTGCCTTCCACTTCATGATCTCCCGATGCCGTCACAAAGTCGAACGTCACCAGGTCGCCGAACGTCTTCACTTCTCTTTTGAATGCTCCCGTTCGTGATCTGAAGTGTCTCATCTTTGCCTTGACGCATGATTCGCAGAAGGGATTTCGGTATCTGTGTGTAAGCAAATGAGCTATGGAATTGGCGTCCTTCTTGAGGACTCCCACTTTCCTCTTTATTGATGATCCTTCGTACACGTCTACTTCGATTCCGGCATCTGGATCATCTTCATCAACCTCTTCCTCGTGAGCTTCGGCATCACCATGTCGATGCGGGACTGACCCAACATCTACAGGTATTTCCTCAGCCACGGGAGGCGGACGTACCGGACCGGCTCCTCCGGGTGGCCCGAAGTCGAATGCCCCGTCGTGGTGTTCGCCCTCGGCCTCTGCGGACTCACCGACAGCGGCGGGTGTGACGTCGTTCTCATCGTCACCTCCCTGATCTGCCTCGTCGTTCGTTACCATCGCCAATACTTCCGAAAAGTGCTCCTTGAGGTCGTCTATCGTAGGGCGATGCCTGTTACTCCGAAGTTTACCATCACTCACTAGGTACGGGATGTCGTCCTTGACCTGCAAGTGCACGAATCCCTGCTTTGGCGTAACCATGAAAGGTAGTTTACCAGGCATCCAGTGAAATGCATAACCCATCTTCATGCATCTCCTCCCCACTGACAATACCGTGGGTGTCTCATCCAATACATGCGGCTCGACAGTCTCGTCCAACTCGTCCACGACTATCTTGGCCACATCAGATGTGGAAGTGGAACCATTCGCGGTCTGGAACACGATCTCGTCGTCATCTTTCACGATGTCGACACCCAGGCTCTTCGCCTTGGCTCTTCCGATGAGATCATGACCACATCCGGTGTCCATCAACCATTTCACCCGTTTGCTGATGCACGTTGACATGGCGAAAACGTTCTTCGGCATACCATGCTGTTTCTTCCAGTCGACAGCCGATTCCTTGATCTCGTCCTTGTTCCGATCATACTCGAACATTATGCTGCTCTCCTTGGTCACCGGGAAGTAGTGCTTCTTGTATACATCATCCACCACTTCTCTCAGTATCTTCGCACGTATCAATGATCGTTGGACTTGGTAGGCTGATAATTCACGATGATCACTGCTTTTGAACTTCTTCTCGTCGACGTACACGTACTGATAAGGCTCATTCTCATTGTCCTCATAACCGTACCATTCTCCTTTTCGTTCCCATTGCCTTCTCTCGTCTTCGAGGTAGGTGATCTCCCCATTCTCGTCGACGTCGAGCACTTCCTTGAACCACACCATTTTCTCGGGGATCTCGGACTCGCCAGACCATCTCGATGATTCGCTCATCGCGTCGTCATCGTGCTCGTGGTAGATAGTCTCGGCTTCGTCCGGTTCGACATGATCAACGTCCTTCTTGAAGCTTACCTTCCCTGCAGGAGCCGATTGCTTCAGGACTATCGCAGGCATCGCGATGGCCCTCCTCACAATGGCAGGCGCTGCGGCTTTGGCGGCAGCCTTCGACTTGGCTTGTGTCTTGTCACTTGACGTTGCTGGAGCTGAATTGTTCTTGATGAGCTCATGTCTGTACTTACAAGCGCTCCCCCTATCGCACTTCCCCTTCTGAAACGCGAAGCATGCTCCATCATCTCTCTTTGGTGACGATGATCTGGACTTGGATTTGCCCTTTCCTTTCCCCTTGGACATACTCTCCAACTTGTGCTCCGTCTTCTTGCTGTGGGAAAAAGTGCATTCATTCCCTTTCACGCACCCCTTCGCCGATTTGAAGTGGTACCAGCAGGGGTTATCCTTGCTTCCGCCCGGACTCTTGCCTCTGTCGCTGGCACCGTCGGACTTGCCGTTCTTGCCAGCGTGGCCCTTTGCCTTGGCTTTTGGGAGCACAGGAGCGGCATCAGGTCCACCGGGTTTCCCCTTTCTGCCCTTGCCACCCTGGTTCTCCTGTTTGCCAGTTGCTGGAGCCGCATCCTTCCCGCCTGACTTCATCATCGACTTGACCGATTTCTCCTTCATGTCGAGCATCAGGTCTTCCCGATCTGCCTTGATCTGATAGTCGATCAACGCCAATAAGAATTCATACGTCTTCTGAGGATGCTTGTCCGGTAGTCTATGGTAGGCATTGAGGCCGAACTCCATCTTCTTGCTCCCTTTGATCTTCCTGTAAAGGATGTCTCTGAGAGCCAGCTTACTGGGTCTGTCCTCGCTCCTCATCTTCAGCAGCAAATCATACCATTTGTTCCTGAACATGACCAAGTTCTTGTCGCCAGGAAAGTCAAGGTTGAATAAGATGCTCGATGTGGTAGACAAGATCCGTTCTATCGGAAGTTCTGAATGATTGCATAACTAATGCCACCAACTCTCGTCCCTTCACGATCACCCCTTGTTGATGTCGTAGTTCAGAGTGTCGTGTAGCATCGAGGTATACGTCCTTGGCTTCGTCAGGTGCTTGTTTCAGCATGTTCTGCATGCCCATGGCCATCTTAATATCTATCGTAGCAAATCTGTCGCCACCTGAATCGCTAAGCAAATCCAGGTCTGGGTTCAACCCAAGAGCCTGCTCCAGCCATTTCGTCCATGCGTCGGTATCTGGATCCGCACATGCGCTCAGAACATTCATCAGCAGTTGCATCTTCCAGGTGTCAAGTTGATGGATCTTTGGCCAGGCCGGAATAGATACTCTCTCGGCCTCTTTCCTCGAGATTCTCGGTCGATCATTCTTGATCTCTCGGTTATCTCTCGATCTCCTTCGTCTCCTCCGTGTCCGATCGTCTTCTTCCTCTTCTTCTTCCTCGTCTTCCTCATCTCCTTCGTCGTCGTCATCCTCATCCTCATCATCGGGTGGATCATCCGGAGGTCCTCCTCCGCCACCAGCGAGGCTCAACTGACGTCGACCCGCTCCCTGCCCATTCCCATTGGGCGGGAATCCACCGTAATCCAATGGGGGCGTAGTACCGTTGTTTCCCCCCCATCACCACCACCAGTCGTAGTAGTGGATTGTGGGACATGCCCAACAACCCCTTGCATCTGGGATAGGTGTACATCGATCATTGGATCACCGAAAGACGGAAAGAGGATCGAACCTGGCATCAGCGACGAATTAGGGATTTGATTTGAAGACGATGACGGGACTGACCCAGCCACCTTCTTGTCTATCCTATTTGAATTAGCCTGGGTTCCTCCCTCAGCGCGTTTCACTACTGCTCGTTCACGATGTCCATCTTTGCTGCTGGAGGCTTCCTGCATCTCCAGCTTCTTGTGTGCACGTAGTTCCTCGTTGTCAGCATCGAGTTGGCGTACAAAACTCTCTTCTTGCTTGAGCGTCGCCTCTCTTTCCTTCAGTTGTCCCTGAAGCTCATGCATCTCCTCGAGGTACTCATCGTACATTCCCTTAGCTGTCAATCTCCAGTACTCAGCCTCCTTCGACTTCTCGTCCATCGTGCACCGTTCCTCTTGTTTCTCTTCTTTGACCTGGGCTAACTCCAAGATCGCATCCTGACGATGACCACCTTCGACAGCAATCATCTGGTCCTTCATCGACACGTCGGACTCATACTGTTTGACGATCTCTTCTTTTTCACGAAGCAAGCAATCCGCTCTCTTCGATTCCTGTTCCGCAAATACTGTAACGTCATTCAGCCTCGTCATCAGCTGTTCCCTGGAGTCCTCCAAAGAGTACGTCTCGGGGCGCTTGACGAGTGCATGCTCCAACTGTGATTTCAGACTTTGGACCATCTCCTCCTCGTTGAACTTCTCGATAGATGTAGAAGATTCTATGCCTCTGATCTGTTGCTGATAAGCTGATATCTGTTGTGAAGCCTCACGGTGTATCTGATTTGCACGTATAGCTGATTCCTGCGCGGCCGACTTCTCGCTTGCCATGTAGGATCTCATCAATGCAATCTCCCGCTTCTGCTCCATGATAGTTCCTTCAGCTTGCCTCATCTGTTGCATCATAATATTCGACTCCATGTCTTTCTTCTCCCCGTACTGAAATGCGTTCATTTCCACCTTGCGCATCTGTTGGGCTTCTTCCTCAAACTTGCGCCATGCCTCAGCCATGTGGTGTTGGTGGTGACTCACTAGATGTCCCGACTGCTTGCTGGCAATCTCGCATCGTCTTTCCAGCTCCTGGATCCGGATGGTGCTTCCATAGTCTTCTTGGTTAAGATTCGCCATTGCTGCCGACATTTCATCAAGTGTCTTCTGATATTCCCCGATCTCCACCTCCATCTTATTCTTCTCTTTGATCACGGCGCGAAAATCTGCACTGGTGGGTGATTTTGACCTCCCACCCTTCGATGTCGATCTCACGCCCTTCTGCGACGTCCGTGGTGTCGCAGGCGAAGATGATGATCTTCTCGGTGGGGATTCTCTTTTCTTCGACTCCTGATGAACATCGATCTGCTTCCATGATCTTGTGGGAGTAGATATGTCGCTGAATAGCGCGGAACCTCCGCTCCCAGGTTCATCCTGTGAATCTGCAATCATATCCATCACCGCAGGAAGAGCCATCAATCCATTGGATCCCTCTGAGCTGCTGTTCCCAAAAGTTGCAGTACTTGGGCTCGCCGAAGACGCCATTGTACTGTGTAGTTATCGTTCCTTTATTGTCCCTGTACCCGCAATAAACCAGCTGTCTCCCAGTCCAGTGTAGAGCTTGTAGATTACGGCTGATAACCTGTCAAGAGACGGCAAGGTGACGTCCCGTGGGACGCTGTGCACCGAACCCTCAAGCTTTAATACCAACCACGTAGAAAGGTGTATACGGACGATGCCGTTATAGCCGAACCCGTGTAAACGTTGTAAGGAAGAAGGAGTGATAGTCACAACAGTAGTCCTGACAGTGCGGCGCAAGCAGTTGTTTTCCTCCTAATGCCAGTCACGGATATCCGCAGTCACACATCAGATCTTGAACCTCAATTGTGTCTTGAGCCAAATGGCGATCAATGGAACTTGGGAAGCAACACCAACAAGGACCTCAGAACAGCTACCCAATTTCGGCACGGGGCCTAGAGGGTTTTAACAATTTGCAAGCCCAACCAACCTAAAAAGGACACCGACTAGTTCTCTACTTGGGGGTTAAACCAACTACCCTCCCACCAAGTAACATAAAACTCGACAGTGGGAGCGAGAAAACGCTCCGGAACCGCTTGCATGGTGAAACTCCTCGTGCTACCAACGCGTCTTGGACCTCGGAACCTTCCCCTGATTCAATCATACTGGGGCTTCAAACTCCGTGAGCTCCAAACCACCCAAGGCTCGACTGAATTGCCTGACGGGTGATACTGTGGATGGACGGAATCCTGCACCTAAGAAACCCCTAGAATGATTTCCCTGCAAAAGGGTTTCAACCATGGTTCCGCCTAAAATTGGGTTAACCTCATGAACGTCACCACGTTTCTGGGCAAGTGGATTTCTCCTTTCAGGCTTGCACGGCGCGAAAGAAATCGCACCACTTTTGGACCCCGGGGCTACCGGCTACCCTCCGCGATTCCGAAGTGCACAGACCCCCGTGGAAAGACTACTTGCCTTGGTTGCTGCAACGACCCCCCGGCAAAAAGTTTTGACTTTTTGGGGCTTTAGTGGAAAACCCGACTTGATTTCAACCAAAAAGTTATAAAGTCTAAAGATCCAACCCAACAGCAGTCAAGCTTCCTCTTGGAAAGGGCCTGTTTGCACCTCCATGTTACTTGCTGGGAGGGCCGTTGGGCTTCAAAAAATCTGCCGGGCGGCGCTGGCGAAGATCCGGCTCTGCGCGCTCTCCAGCTGCTTGCGGTTCCTCAGAAACCGCCGGAAGATCGGCGGAGTCGGCGAAGGGTTGGGTCATTCAAGTCGCAGCTTGGCAAGGCTTCTAGGGGTTGATTCCTTTTCCATTCTTTCCAACCATCGTTCTGATCGAAAACCGGATCCGTTTCCCTGGGTTTCCGGAGGTCCAGAAAGAAGGATCCCTGGAAAGAATGGGGAAGGTAGCACTCGAAGGCTTGGGCCCCATTCCATTGACAGTGGATCCCAGTTGCCACTTTTTGCAGGTAAATGTAGGTAACCAGCAATTGTCCTGGTTTGCCAAGGGTGGGTCTTTCAAATGCAGTGCACGCGTCAGTGGCAGTCGTAGGGAGCAAGGGCAACCCCCATAAATCTGGTTGGAGGTAGTTGGTTCACATGGTTTATAAATTGGGGGGGAACCCCGCTACCCCGCAAAAAAGAGCGAAGCGGGTCCGATCAGGCGCTGCTCGTGTAACTGGATTCCACTCGAAGTCTCTGAGGATGCTTTTGTTTAAGCATCACCTGAAAACAACACATTCATATTTGCTTCTTACACATGGGGCCAGTAGATGTTGGGTGTTTTGCACTTTGAAAGCTAGGTGAGGTGTAAGCCACTCAGAACGGGACATGTAAATCATACAAGCCACTAACCTAAACACGATGGATGGACAAAATCCTGCACCGATGAAACCTGGATGAAGCAGTATGATTCTGGACTAAGCCACCTACCATTTGGTGCAACTTTTCGTCCACTACACAAATGTCCCGCACCTGCGTGAAGTGACACGGTAGTCATGGGCACGGGAACCACATGAACAGTACCAAACCCAAACCTGCAAACCAACAAACCAATTCACCAAGGGATGGGGTGATGAGTTGCTGCTTCTTTCCCTTTTCGCAGTCGCGGCTCTACCTCGTTTCATGGGCTTCATGGTGTTAACCTGGGCCTTTGCCCCCAACCCAAACCATTTGTGGATTTTAGTCCATGCTTGTGAACCCTTCAATGTAGGCCAAATCCCAGCAACCTTCCGAACCATAGTTGGTCAGTTGGACCTCCAACTGAACCCGAAGAACACCGACAGAAACGCAACTAGAACCCTCAAAAGGCAACCGGGAACCCATAGTAAGTACTGGAGGTTGTTCTGGTGGTTTTCTAGAACGAAGGATCCCTAGAAAGAATGGAAATGGGAGGTAGCCCAAAAAGTCCAAACTTGATCTTTTCCGCTAAAGTGGTCTAAACCCAAAAAGTGACTAAAGTTCATACACTCAGGAAGTGAGCATCATCTAAGTTGGGTCAGCCATTGTCGTTCAGTGGGGCTTGAAGCCTCAGGGCCGCCGCTGCCCAAGGCTCAGGCATAGAATGTTATTGTTTGCTTCAAGAAGTGAGTCACTGGTGAAATGGTAAAACTCAGCTGCCCAAAGGACCTGCAACTCAAAGGTGATCACCTTTTGGGTTGCCATGACGAAATATGGTTGCCAAAATGGGAAAACCAAAAGGTGAAAAGGTCGATTCGCTTTGAACAACTGAGAGTTTGAAGCCTCAGGTTGTGCCGCCCCAGCTCCAAGTCCAAGGATCTCTTCCTGGAACTGCCGGAGCTGGTCCTCGCACGCCTCCAGCTGCCTCCAGCTTTCTCCGAGCTTTCTCGGAGTCGGAAAAATCCAGCGGCAAGCAACCGCTCCTTCCCTTTTCGCGTTTTGGCCCGGAAAAATGAGGACATTTTGCCAGTGGCGATAGATTCCCTTGAAGACCAACAAGGGGAAATCAAAAAGATTCTGAAGCAAATGGAGGGTTCCCAACCGTTCGTAGCAACAACCCTTATTTGGTGCAGCCCCTTACCAATAATATGAACAGAAACACAAAAACAGTGGTTGAGCGTGGTAGCAACAAGCATTCCTTTTGCAGCCCCTTACACAAATTGAACAGAACCCCCCCCCCAAAAAAAAAAAAAAACAAGCTAAACCCTGCCAACAGCAGTGAAGCAACTTCCAACTAACCCCATGAGAGTGTCACTATGGGGGTCCGGAGAGATCTGCAGTCCCAGCCGGCACTCTAGGGGTGATCTTGGGTGTAACCCAGTGAACCCCGGGTAGAACCATGGTTGCAACCTAAGTTGACTGAACCCCCAACCAACCCCCGAGTCTGTTCCCTAGCGCTTCTAGCCGTTTGGCGATTCCTGCCGCAAAGGGCTGCTCTTGGTGCATTGCTGGGTCTCTTGAAGGATCGTTGTGTCCAAGGGGCTCTAAAACATCCGTGGAATTTGCAGGCTTCAAATGTGTTTTTACTTACATTTGCGTGATTGCCCCATGAAAACCATGAGAACATATGTCCAGTAGTGCTCAGTAGTGATAGCTTCCCTTTAAAACCAACCGGGGAAAATGGAAGTCTCTACATCTGCGCTACCTGCCCAAACAAGACACACGGGAACATATGGGAACCACCCCTTCTTCCACAATTGCAGAAGTGAGCAAAGGCTTCGGGACATAATCAAGAAGGTTAGACAGGCCTTGTGCCCACTTCTATGACTGTTGGCAAAAAGGCAACCCAGCAAAAGCAGGGCTTTGGTCCAGGTTAATTTCCTGTCTGGGTTGATGAAAACCAATGCCGAACCTTTAGACCCCTAGCGGCCATGAGGACCTTCAAAAGGACACCACTGGGCAACTGGCATCGTGTTAGTTATGCCTGGTTTAACACCTAGCCGAGTTGGACGATCGCTGGGTTTTCACTTCACAACTCTTGGTATGGTAGCACATTTTGTTGTAAACAAAAAGCCCCCTACAGAACAATCACTGAACCAAACAACCAACAAACCAAAGCATTTGATCCAACAGCAGTGGCTGTTTTCACCTCTCACCCGGCTCACCAGCGCCGAGTGGCCTGCGGCCCTCGTCTCTGCAACTCAAGCGGCAGAGACGTTCGCACGCCTCCGCCTGCGCAAGACAAAGTGGTGGTAGTGGGGACCGGCCCCAGTAACTTAGCCGCCCCCTTCTCCAAACAAAAATAATAAGAACAACTACAAATGAAACATACTGGGCTTAGGGTTTAGGGTTTAGGGTTTGTAACATGCCTGGACGGTTGAGTTCCTTTTTTCGCGCGGCTTTGTACTAGCCCCGGCTCTGCACAAGGCCCGCATAGCCGAGCAGGGCTAGTACAAATAAACACTTCCTTTGGCGTTTCCTGTGGTGAACGGGCGGCCTGCGAAAAACACCGGCCGGTGGAGAGATGATACCAGAAATCCTCTGAAAATCCTGCGGGTGGACAATCCGCGCCAGGCACCTGTTGGTAGGTGTTTTTTCCCAGCCACAAGCTTTTCATCCTTGTTTGAGGACAAAATGGAGAAAAGGTGAATCTGAAAAAGGCCACTAAAGGAGACCTAAGCCAATCTCTATGCTTCTGGTGTCAGCATGTTGGGGCCCAGAACAACCCAGAAACCGAGCCACTCGCGAGCATGCCCTTTGCGGGTGGAACTCCTTTACCAATCACTTGATCATGAAAAGCCATCACCTGAGGGTACACAGGTAACTAACCGAGAAAAGGCTTGAGCTTCTCCTGGTTCGCACAAAGTGTGTCAAAACTGGGCAAGCCCTCATATTGATTCATCTTCTCCACCCCGCCCAAAAACTCTTTTTGCATGCCTTTCAACAATATGTAAATACGGAGCCCTACTTTGCCGCAATTGGCAAAGCACACATTTCCCGCGAGGCCAGTGTGCTCCAGAAAAAAAAGGGAAAACTTGTTTCTAAAAAAACAAAGAACAAAACTCACCCCAAATCAGGACACCCCCCCCACCGCATCATCAGTCACCCTGTGCGCTTGCGTTGCATTGGCTCCAATCTTAATGGCGTGGATAACGGCCCATGCGCGACTCAGAAAAATGAGAGTTGCGCATCACAAGGAGCGTATGCAACTCCTGAAGAACTCCTACCAAAGGAGGGCCTCATGCCTCGACTCATCTCCAATTGAAGTGACGTGTTTCTCAGCGCTGACATTTCTTGACCAGGAGCTTGGAGGCTTCAAGCCAGACCAGTGAAGTATTGGCCACTAGCTTTAAGCGCATCTCGCTGGCCCGACTGATTCGCATGGGATAGGCTGGGACGGATCGAATCCCGAAACTTGGCGCCAAAATTGGGCGGAGAGAAAAAGCATACGGAAGCCCAGTGAAAACATGGAGATGCACATGCGCACACATAAACACACTGAGCAAGTGTCCTGGGGGAATACTACAAGGGACCCAACTGGAAGTTTGCTTGGGGGTAATTTGGATTGCCAGACCAATCCTCGTACTACGGAGAGGGAGTGGCACCCACAAAATGAACGATTCCCACAAGGGGAGGCCAATTAATGGGCTTGAGGACGAAAAGGGCCGTAGCAGTCGCTCTTATGGTGTAACCAGGCTCATTCATCCGGGGGGTTCCCATTCTCCAGTAGAGAGGTCAGAATAAGGGCACCGTGTCTTTTTCGGTAGTCTATTTTAGTAGGGGAACCCTCCCCCAAGAAAAAGGGCAAAAGAGCACCGGGAAAACTAGCACTAGTTGCAGCTTTTTCGGTCTCGACCTCCCTCCCCAGCTCACTGACTCCCCAAGGCCTGCTGGCGGCTCTCATCTCGGATGAGCTGAATGTCCTTGGGCCAACGGAGTTCTTCAAACCGGATGTAGACAGGGGATGGCCACATCCAAAGTGGATGCGAGAGGGACTTTCCCAGCAGCAAATGGGACACCTGGTGTCCAAAGTATCGACACGCGTTGTCAAAGTGGCGAATGCCAAGCGGCAAAAGGCGAGAACAAAGCCTAACGCCAGGTATCCAAAGAAGACAAATGAGTGACATGGCGGTTAGCTACCCCCACCGGGTTAGCCGAGTTTCGTGGCGGTTCAGGGCTTTCAAGTCGCTCACCTGACCAGCCAGCGACATGGTCTCGCACCTGGGTTGCGCGGCAGCGATACCTGCTTCTCGATTCGAATCGCCGCAAGCCAGCGTTTGAAGCACTCAGACTGTTGCCTTGGCTCCACTCAAAAATACTCGGTTGCTTTCTGTGTCTTAACTTTTAGTGGTTTGATGGAAAACCCATTATAGCTAGCAAAAAGTGAAAGTCTTAAAGCAACATGCACCAAAGAAAAAGCAAGGCAAAGTTTGAAGGATTGAAAGTTTAGCTTCGGACAGGTTGCAAGTGGCAAGGGCAAATGGGGAAACCGAGGCCCAATCCGTGCCGACCGAAGCGGTCGCCACCCACTCTCCGCGTATTTCCTAACAGAATTTCACCACCCAGAGTCTCCATGACCCTTAAAAAATGGGTCCATGACCCCTTTCTTTTGGGTAATGACCCCACTTTTTTAAGGGTCATGGAGACTCCAGGCAGCTGAATTGCCACATATTTTAACTTCTTGGGCCCTTGCATGACGAAAACTACAAGTTCTGGGCTGCGCCAAGAGAGAAACGGCTACCTCAGCTTTTGCCAGCACTAAGAACAAGACGTGTGGAAGTTGGCAAGCCAACTGCAAAAACAGCATCACCAAAGATTTCAAATGATCCTCGGTCACGTGGCATGCCGCCCATAGCCACCGTGGTGCCATCTGGCGTTTGAACTCATGGAGCCAGAGCTGGTTGTGACACGCGTTGATCGCTGGTGCAGATCAACGCCTGCTTGGCTCGCAAGGGGTGCGTCCTCTACTTTGCGGAAGAAGAAAGACGCATGGGATCTAAACAAGCGATTGACCATGGGTGAGGTGGGAAAGGAATGGAATCCTGGCGGTTAACAACAAGCAGTCGGGAAACAGCAGACCCATGCAGGGTGCGCAATTTCGCGTGGATCCGGATCGCTTTGTGGGACAAAGCTCGCAGCATGTGCAGACCTGCCGCATGCAGGAGGTGGTTTATCCCCGTAGGACTTCATCCATCCCAACCAGTTGAAGCTTCAGAACCATTCTGGGACAAGGGATAAACCCCATATCAACCCAATCGGTGCGTGTGACGTGGAACTTAGTTCTAACCGTCGACAGTACGGATCGGACAACGCCATGGCGGATCTATGAATACTGGGGCGGTGGGGATCAACTACAAATTGGACAAAACATGGTGCCTTCGTGGATTTGTAGCCATCAGTACGGCCACCCCTAAAAGGATTTCGTTCTTACTGTTGGCTTCCCTTCAAAACCACTCCAAAAGGGGGCACCCCCTCAAGAACCGATACACCCACCTAACGGAACTACTTCGGTTTTCCCTTTGGCTTTCCTTCAAAATTACCCCCAGACTTACCCTCAAAGGACACCCACCCAGGACCTTGGACCAACACGCGCCGAAGGCCCCCTCCTAACTGGATTTCGGTTTTCCTTTTGGCTTTGCTTCAATACCACTCCAGCCTGGAGATTCATTTTCCATGAATTTCCTGGTAGTTCTCGGCTTTGACTTGCTTTTCGTAAATCTCGATGTTTTTTTCGTGAAGTCGCCTAAAACTACTAAAGCTCCTATATTCTTGAGATTTCAGAATTGGTACGGTTTCACGTCTTCCCCGCCCAGAATTACCCGCAAAACGCCCGCGCCCGCAAAACCCCGCAAACGCCCGCAAATCAGAAAAAGACGCTTTTTGGGCTCGGGGGTCGTGCAAAACTCCTAGAAACCACTTAGAACGCCCAACATGCCCAAAACTGCCAGAAAACTAAAACGCCTAGGAAAAGGCCGGAGAATGAATCTCCAGGAGTAACTCAAGAGACACCTGGACTTGGTCCCTATTGTGGATGGACGAAATCCTGCAGTACCTAAGATTCCATGGAATGATGATTCCCCTGTAAGTACCAACGCACAATCATTTGCATCATGGTTTCCAAGAGGTGCAGGATTTTGTCCATCCACAGTATCAACACGCGCCAGAGGCGCTCCAAATTCTCCAGGCGCCGGAACACCTCCGCCAGGTCAGCTCCGCTGGAAGGCTTCGGCTCCGGCTTCGGCTCCGGACGCTCCGAAGCCAACGGTGTGGTGGGCGAACGACCTGCGAAACCCACGGAGAGCGTCGGTCAGAAATCGGATCAAGGACCGCGCCAAAGCAACAAAAAGAAAACAACATGTGGGGTTCAGGTGTCTTGAAATAAGCTAAGAAGCAAACAAACCGTGCTTTCCCAGTGAGGCCTGCCAATCCCCACACACCCTCTTTATTGTGGTTTTCCTTTAAAACCAAGGCGGCAAACAAAAGGTACGCTTGCAAGGCCCCCGATTTGCCCTACCCTTGGGAAACAGAATGAAACGAAGTGTAAGGGTCCTCCCTTCCCCAATGCAATTCTGATGAGCTGGGGATGTGCCGACAATGCCACCCGAATAGACGCTGGGTCCAATACATCCAACTTAATACTCCTACGTAGTAGCGGAATCGGCAAATGAGAACGACCAACATTAGCTGCGGGTTCACAAGTTCAGCATCTAACACAAACGTGACAATCCAAACCTACCCACAACTCACAGAACATGGTATGAGAAGGGGGGCGTTCCCTCACTCAAGGGGTTCCCTGTGTGACCGTTAGCTTTTTGGAGGGGCTTGCTCTTACCCCATGGCTTCCCAGAACTGAGAACTCAGCACTGGTTGATTCGAACTGTGGATGCACGAAATCCATTTCACACCATTTTGGAACCTTGATAAGCCATTGTTTGTTGGTATTCGCAGGGTAATCGTCTTATTCTAGTATTATTTCTGAACGGTGGTGCGAAATGGATTTCGCAACCATCCGCAGTCGACCGTAGGGTGTCACCTGGCTGTGGGTCAAAAATGGGTACCCAAAATGGAACCCTGATAAATGGAACCAAAGACCAACACCTGCGGTCCCCTGGTGGGTTTAATTTTGACCCATACCCACCTTTTGGACCGCATCTGGGGAGACTGGACCCGCCCGAGGACCTCGGGCCTCACGTCCCCTCCGCTTCTCGCGCCTGCCGTCGTTCCTTCTGAGGGCTCCGGCGCGAAGGCCGGCTCGGCCACGGGCTGCGGCCTAGCAGGCGGACCAAGCCGCATGCTGGGACGCTCAACCTCGTCCTCTGCTTGCAGCAATGCCCCTGCAAAAAATTCAAGCGTGTGTCCACCTAGCGTAGGAAGTCCCGTTAAACACAAGCAAGGGGAAACTTGAGAAAAATCTTAAGCAAATGGAAGTAATTACTCGGCGAGCAGGTTACCATGGTTATAAGCCAACCCCAGCTTGCCCCAGATAAAACCATGGTTGCAGCCTACTTACTAAGGTTTCAAGTGGGACTTACAGTGGTGGCAGTTGACGATTCTGCGATTGGAGGTTGCTGAGCATCTTGCACCCCCACCAGCCGCTGAGCAGACGGTGGCCGCCCCAACTTGTACGCGCGAATTATGTTCATTTGGGCCGTGATGCCCTCCGTGGAAAATCTTGGGAGGAATGCACCCGCTACTTCCATTTGCTTAAGCCCCAGGGAGAAACAAATCCAGTAGTGAATCCCTTTAAAACCAACAAGGGAGAATAACAAATAGTCTTAAGCAAATAGAAGACTATCAACGCATATGGGGCGTGGTCGAGACTCCGTTTGTTTGGCCTATGGTCACGGTTCCCTTTATTTGATCAAAGATAATAAGGGGGGATTGAGGATCTTTACCAGGTGCATGACCATCCCTGGCAAGACCCCAAGTAACTTGCTTGTGCTTGTTGGGAATGAATAGGGAGTGGTTTTCCTTGGGGTCAGTCCAACTCATTCCCTGCCTAGCGAACCAGCAAGTTTACGGGGAGGCCCAATGGTTGCTGGCTTGGTTCCCCTGAACGTAAAACATAGTTGCTGAGAATCACCTCCCGCGATCAAGGTAAAGGAGCCACCAAGGTTGGGTGGTTTACCGCTTTACCGGATTGAAATCTTACCCAGCCAGAATTCCAGGAAATGGCTCCACTCCCCAAAGCCCACGCCACGCCACGCCACGTCAAGTGCCGACCTGAGACATACCCCTTGGGTCCCCTTTCGCATGGCGCTCGTGGCTCGTGGCCCCCGCGAGCCTGGGGCTCCGGGACTTCCTGAGCTCCGAGTACCTGAAGGCTTGGAGCAGTGACCTGTTTTTTTTGTCCTTCAATTCTTATTGTGTTTGTTGTTGTGGTTTCTATTATTTTTTTGTGTGTGTGTGTTTTTGTTTTCCTCCGGAAAAACTTACACCAGGTTGAGCAACCAGTGCGCAGTGCACAAAGAACCAGCCGCCAGTGCAAAAAGAACCAAGAAGAAGAACCAACCAACCAATTATGTTTCAACCAACACAATGGGTAAACCACGCGGCAAACTGCAGTGCAAAAACACAACCAGCCCAATCAGTCATTTTGACCAAAAGATGCACGTGGCAAACTCAAGAAGAGACATATGTATGTGTTTTTTTGACGTGGCCGTGCCGGGAGGTTGGTATAAGAGGTATGAATCGCAGGTATGGTTCGGGGTATGGCTCGGGGGTATGATTCGGGGTATGGCTCGCGCGCCTCTGAACTCTTGCTTTGTGGCTTTGGACACTGCAAAGCTCCCGTGCGCTGGATAGCCGTGAGAATTTGGACCGCTTAGTTGCTACAAGCCAGCCTGGGGGGCTTGTGCGTGGCCTGAACTAGACAGCTGCCACTCTGGGTTAGCGAAAGCTGCTGCGCTAGGTGGAAGGCGCAGAGCCACTGCCTGAGGCGAACGTCATGGCCACCTCCACTTGGAGTTCAAGCGACCCGCGTGCTCACAGACCCAAGCAAGCGTTGCTTAAGGGGAAGCGCCGCTGCCCAGTCAGGCCCGCCACCCGCACCAGTCACGAACCAGCGTAAGGGCAAGACAGCGTGACATCCTCAAATTGGAGCCGCGCAGAGGCTAGTGGGCCTCTCACAGGTGGGTACCGTGTCGCGCTTGATACATCGCAGTAAGCCTTCCGAACCCACCTTCTCGCGAACTTTTGCGAAAAGAGCCGCGAGCTGGTTCCTGCAGTGCTTCTCTTTGAGTTTTGTGTCTTCTGAGGATTTGGGCGGCATAGCTTCGCTAGTACTGCCCAGAGCGCAAGAGGCTCTTGGCTGCAAATGGCAGCAGAAGGGTATGAATCGGGGTATGAATCGGGTATGAATCGGGGGTATGAATCGGGGGACAGATTTTTTTCGACCGGAAAGACACCAAGAGTACCCCAGGAGCACAAAGACAGCTTGTGTTTCACTGCGACAGTGGCCCAGGACAGACAGCTGTTTCCACCGCGTCGGACAGACTGCAGGAAGCAAGCTCCAAGTTTCAAGCTCAGCAGCGGCACCCCCCGCCACAGCGCCCTGCAAGTCCCAGCGTCTTACGTCAAGCTGCACCCCCCCGCCAACTCTAGTACCAGGACATCCGCAGGATTGCTCTATAACTCCATCCATTGGCAAAAATGGCCCCCCACGAGTAACCAGTGAGTGTGTGAGTGGACATGTCAACTGTACTTGGCCCCATGACATCAGAGCCCAACCATGCAAGCGTCGCAGACTCAAGGATAGATCCAGGAACCACAAGTGAACCAGGTATTACCTCGGAGTCCCTACCCCCTGGCATCGGTCCACATGTCAAGCTCTCTAACACTGTTTCTTGACAAGACCCCCTTCTTCACTTGAAGTTAAACCCCCTATACCTTCCAGCTATCCATGGATCACATGCAACTGCCACAGTTCTTGCAAGTTCTTTTTTGTGTTTTTTAAGGGGTATGACTCGGGGTATGGCTCGGGGGTATGGCTCGGGGTATGATTCGGGGGTATGGCTCGCCCAAGCCAAGAACTGACACGGTAAAAAAACACAGACCCATATAGAGACCCTGCAAAGACCCTGCTCAAGTAACCATCCATGCCTGCTCCTTGTGCGTGGGGTCAGGTCTCCTGCTGCAACGCGGGACGCCGAGTCAACTACAGAAACTCGCCACAAAACGGCAGGCGAGGATGACAACTCATGGGGGCTGGGGGGGGGGGGGGGGCGGCCTAAACAAAAAGAGCATGTTTCAACAAAGAAGGATGGCAGGGGATCTGCATCGGAAGCAAGAAACATGCGCAAAACTGTGCATGTCTTCTGCGTGGTTCTCTATCTCCTAGGCTACTTTTGACAGAATTGAGGGGCCACTCTCTTAATGAGTGTCCCTCTGGGACTTCCTGGTTGGGCCTTTAGCCTAGGGGCTTGCCTCATAGGGAGTTAGCCAAGTTGGAATCTCTCCCAGCCAGATTGCTGTTCTGAGCACTACCTAGACCTCTACCTTCGCGCTTCGGATCCCAAAATGGGACCCGCCTTGGGCATCCCTCCCCCCCGTCCTTCCGGCAGAACCCCTGGGAAGGTCTGCGCCATCGCCATCGGCGCCGTCGCCGCCGTCGGCGCCGTCGCCGCCTGCGCCTCTGGGCGAGGTCGAGGCCGCGGCTCGCCTCGGGGAGATGGCGATGGGAATTCTCCGGCAGATGGGTCCAGAGCATTTAAGGATGGAGTTTTCTTCACGTCAAAAGGAGTTTTCTTCACGTCAAAAGGAGGCCAGATGGAAACTCGCTAAAGAAAGCCCTGTCCTTAAGATGTGGGAAAGCCACCCTTCAACTGGGTGGCCCCAAGCGCTAGATTCGATCACCTTTTGTAGGCCCAATGGAAAGGCCATTTGTTTCCAAATCAACTTGGGCTTTTTCCGGAGGATGATGGACATTCTGACACACCACTCATAATTATCTTCCAAAACAACGGGTTGCCCTCTAGCAAATGGGGGAATTGTGTCATCTACCTTCACCCAGCCGAATACTGACTTAGGCCTTTTCTGGAGGACCGTGCTGGCCAGGGGTGCGTCCTAAATCCAAGCATTTTAGGGGGATCCCTCTGATGAAAAAGGATCCTCCACAGTACACCAGCCCATGAATCTGCGTGTTTGTGCTTTGCAAGGGAGTAGGTAGCGGCGTAGTCAATTGGATGGTAAGCCTGGGATCTTGAGGGCTTACAGGAGCCTGACAGGTTGGGGCGAAGCTACCTGGAGATTAGCATCAGCAAGCCACGAGGAACTCCTGTAGAGTTGGACTCCCTCTTCGCGCTCCCTGCGGTACTCTGCGATATAGCTATACCTTTCCGGCTGCCCAACCGCTCACTTCCTGAGTGGGCTTGCCAAAAAAATCCCAACTGGTTGTTTACCACTCAAGTAGTCCTCATAAGAACAAATGAAGTCCAGGAATTCAAGGAGTGAGACCAACACCTCGGGGACTTGTGTTTTCTTTTTCATCTTTCCGCCCGAGGCGTCGACCAGCGCTGATCACGGAACTGGCGCAGGACACCTGGCACATGGCTGTGGAGCCAAAATGGCTTGCCCTGGCAAGTGGAAACGTAGACTCAGATCTGCCGTCCATTTCCTGGTGTTTCAATCAACTGTGAAGTGCATCACGACGATCAGCCAGGGGCGTTGGCACGACCTCACAGACCCATAGGCCCCAGGCCTATTGAATGGAACCCACCAGCTCCTTGCTGGAGTCCGCGGTGCGGGCTGGGTGGCTCAATTCACACGCCTGCCTTTCACAGCTTCCGATAGAACTCGGGGTTTGTTCATCCCCATTTCCCACTCCCGGAAGCCTGGCAGGCCTAGAGTGCTTCAAGGCACGTTGAAGTCAGGCCAGCTGCTTTGGGCGATTCCCAAAATGGAACATCAAATGGTGGCGTCTCAAAAAGGTGGACCCTTTGTATGAGACGGGGTCTGAGTGGGAACCATAAGAAAGCAAGAAATTGGCCGAAAGGGCCCCACGTCTGCCCCAAGGCCTCAAATCCAACAACCGATTGCAGTGAGGTAGCCTACAAGAGGACAGATTCGGGCACTACTCTCAGCTCCCGTAACTAATTAAAACACCATGAGATGCTGACCCACGTTTTAGTGGACCTAAGATGTGAACTCAGGGCACGGAAGAATTCAGGTCCCGTGCTTCTTGGCAAAGGCTGACACTTGGTCCGATCGAAGTCCAGCCCCTTCCATGCCTCTGGCTGAACTTCGGGCTGGGCTGAGGCCTAAGATCAGCGGGACCCATCTGCATCGAATCAAACACATGCAATCCTGAAACCGTAGGCAAGCTGATCCATGTTTAGAGGCGTCACCTTCTCGCCCGACCCCAAAGACAAAGCTGCAACTTTCCCATGGGAAGTATACACACATATCATTCTGGGCATGCACGTGCAGGAACAGACTCGTTCCTGCAGCTCAAAGAGTGGCGTTGATTCTGCCGACCACGCGGCAGGCCGACCACAACAATCCCGTCTACCGCATGATCCGCATGCAAGCAAAGAGGGTGCAGGGTGAAAGTAGAACCATCGACCCTTTTCAACCCAAACGGTGCGATATAAAAAGGAGGATGTTATTGCAGCCTATTAAAAATGAGAAAGCCAATCCAAAGCAAAGAAGACTTAAAACAAAATCCAACAACAACGCAGCAATGCGAAGTACTAAAATGTTGCTGCTCGTTTTTTCGTGACTCAGTCAGCTTGCCTGAAACGGACTGCTTCGAACGCTGGGGCCCTAGAGTTCCAGGTTCATCAGGAGAGCAACCCTTACAGTGACACCAAAGTGGGCACATCCTCTCTGAGCACATTGTCGCGTAGGGAAGTCCTGGTACAAATCATTGCCCCACCCAACTTCCCCAACGGCCAAAGAGAATCAGGCCGATCACCCCTTGTAAGTTTAACCGGGCTGTTCAACATGGAGAGTCCAATCCTAATCCACAATCCCTATTGGACAGCTACAAGGGGAACCCCTTTCACCCAAGGTAAGGATTTTGGACTGCATCTAAAACGCCCAGTGTACACCAACAAAAAGTTCGTGGCTGTTCAACCCAATTGGCACCCAGCGGGGGATTTCTTCCATTCTCCATTTGCTCAAGTCCCCTGGATAAATATAAGAATAAATCCAGTAGTGATAGATTCCGAAAAAAAAAATCTCGACCAACTGGAAGTCATTCATCTTATTCCGGCGGAGCTTCTTTCAGCCGAGTGGCTCGCCGGGCCTTGCGCACCTCCGAGTACCGGGGCCGGCTGGAGGTGCGGGAGGGGCCCGTTTGCGCGCCTGAGAAATAAAAAAACGCGCGCGCAAACGGCACCGCAGCCGCTGGTTGATTTGGTTTCCTGGGTGAAACCCCAGGTTTTCTACTCTCGAGATGCGGACGTTGTTCAAGTATTTGGATTCCTTTTCTTTTCCAATCTGCGCGATAAAATCACTTGCCCTGGGACCCCTTTGGTAACAGTGAAAGGAGTTCGAGGTCAGGCAACTGACTTGTGCTCGACAAAAAGTTTCCGCAAAAAAAGCCAGCAACAGTGGAACACATGCGTGCCATCTTCCTTTTACAAGAGCGCGGCAAACTTTGATACCACAAGCACGTGGGCAAACTGATTCTGAACCCAAAGGCCTAAAGACAAATGCTCTTACCACTGCTTTTAGGAAGCCAGCCTCATCGCGCCCTCATCAAGAACAACTTGACACTTGGGCAAGCCTGACAACTGCTCAGAGCTGACAAAGAAACGTAGAGAAACAGGGCCCACAGTGGCTGTGCGAGTCAGGCGTTCCACAGGTTCCTCTGCCGGCCACGAAGGCTTCTCAGGCTGCAGCTGGACACGCTGTTGCTCCTCGCTCGCACGGTGACTGATTTGCCCGCCACAAACGCAGCCTGAGATTAACCGAAAAACATGGCCTCAAGAGGCTTTTTGGATGGCTCCAATGGGGCCTACTATGAGCCACCCAAGTCCTCGTGGCTGCCGGAGGGTCTGCATGCATGCTGGAAACCGCCACGCCGCTCGGCTCGGTCGGCTCCATCCCTGGGCAAATAGGCATGGATGCGAGCCCCATAAAAGAATCACGCATCAGACTTCTCACAACCATACCGAATGCGTTGTTTCAATTAAAGCAGCAGGCGGAACTTCAAGAGACCCATGGTTCGGGCGCTTGGGTTTGGCCTGGCTAGCCAACTCCCAGCCCTTCCCTGTGGACACAACTCGCATCACTTAAAACATCCATCTTGATTCAGTTTTTATAGGGGTTCATCTATGCCAAGTGGTGCAGGATTTCCCCCACCCGCAGTACATCCAAGACTATTGATACGTTCTTCTGCTTGCAGTCGCGCGCCTCTCTGGCTCGGCGTCGTGCTCCTGCAAGGCCATCCCGGGAACGAGAGTTTGGCATACATATCTTCAGGAAGAGCACGTATCCGAAGAAAAGCACCAAACCATCATGAAATCATGAAGGACGACACCATGGATTTAATTACAAGGCTTGACCAGCACCCGGAATTCAAGGTTCACAATCCTGATGCTGAGGGGAAACTTAGATGTGGACCCCTGCCACGGTCAAAACATGTTGCAAATCCTATGCGACATGTCTGGCTTTTGTGGCACGTCACGTGCCCCATGGCCCCCTAACATTCACCAAGGTGAGGGAACTTTAAGACCGAAGCTTCTGTGTCAAGACTGCGCAAAGTGCGTCACAGGTGTGTTTTTCTTCGATCTTTCGAGGGCGATGTTCTTGTTGGCATCCGCTTGAACAAAGAAGGGGGGTCCCATATTCAAAGACCCACCTTCCTGAGGGTATTCTTGGAACAATCAGTTCCAGGGTGGATACCCTGGAGAAACAAAGCAAGACCAGTAGATGAAACCCAGATGAACCCAACCAACTCAATCTCTAGGTCCTCCAGTGGAGAGGTTAGAAAAAGGGTACCGATTTTTTTTGGGGTTTAGTCTATTTTAGTAGGGTCCCGAACCCTCCCAACCAAAAAAGGGGAGAGAAAGGGCACCAATTGCTGGGGGACCTATATCTGGTCCATCAGCTCTCCTGCGCTCTGCGTAGCTCCGGGGTGTCTGCACCTGTCGCCGAGTCGTCGCGCTCACCCCCGTGAGGCGGATGCCCCACGGATCAATGTGGAAACCAAACGGGACTTTCTTAGTACCCAAAACACTGTCACCTGGCTTTTTTTCTTCCAGGTCTAGAGGACATTAAAAGAAATCAAAACACTTTCACCCGGCTGTACTTCCAGGTCTAGAGGAATTTCCTTATTTTTACCGGAATCCCCGAAGGCACTTGGACCCCTGTTTCGGGGGTATTGATTTGCAGGGTATCCAACCACGACCCCCGTCCAACTTGTCCCCCTTGCAAAAAAGGGCAAGAACTCCAGCCGGAACAGTCAGAATGACCTTGATAGTTGGCACAGCACCCCTTGATTCAGCGGGGTGTCTTGTTTTATTTAGGGGAGTTCACCCCCCCCCCCAACAACAAAAAGAACAAATGGAACCACCACACCCGTTCGGGTGTGTCATTTCTTCATGACACTCCCAGAGAAAAGCAGCTCCTCGCATGAGCCGCTCGCGCGAACGAAGCGCCTCTGGCTTGATGTCTACTTTCGATGGCGCACGGGGCAGCCTCGGACGGAGGCGTCAAGGAAGAAAACTCCAGCGAGCTCCTGGGTACGTACCCCTGCGGTGCCCATGATGCGTGATGAAATAGAATGGAATGGAGTGGAATGCAGTGGAGTGGAGTGGAATGGAGTGGAGTGAAATGGAATGAATGAATGATTGATTGATTGAATGGATGGATGGGAATTGAATGAACATTGACTAATATCAATGAATAGACACGAATATGTATAAATACAAATGATCATGAATGAATATTAATAAATATGAATGAACTGATGAATGAACGAATGAAGGACATGAGGAATGACATAATAAATGAAGAAAATAAGTAATGACACAATAAATGAAGGAAGGAAGGAAGGAAGGAAGGAAGGAAGGAAGGAAGGAAGGAAGGAAGGAAGGAAGGAAGGAAGGAAGGAATGAATGCATGAATGCATGAATGCATGAATGCATGAATGCATGATTGCAGGAATGCATGATTGCACGAATGCATGGATGCATGGATGCATGATTGCACGAATGCATGAATGCATGGATGCATGAATGCATGATTGAACGAACGCATAATTGCATGAATGCATGATCGCATGAATGCACGGATGCATGGATGCATGAATGCGTGCATGAATGCATGCATGCGTGACTGAATGCATGAATGAATGAATGAATGAACGAACGAACGAATGAATGAATAAATGAGTTAATGAATGAATTAATGAATGAATGTATGAATGAATGGATGGATGGATGGATGCATGGATGGATGGATGGAATGAATGCATGAATGAATGCATGAATGAAATGAATGAATGAATGAATGAATGAATGAATGAATGAATGAATGAATAATTCAATAAATGAAATTAATGGAATGAATGGGATGATGAATGGGGTGAATGGATGAATGGATACTTTGATGAATGGAAGAGTGGATTAATTGATGAATTGATGAATGAATAAATGAAGTAAGGGATGAATGCATAACGCATAAACAAATTAAATATATATAAGTGGAATGAATGGATGAATGATAAATGGATGTGTGCATGCATGAACCAATGCATGAATGCATGAATGAATGAATTAACGCCTGCATGACTATATCGCAACATAGGTACATTTACAGAGAGAGAGAGAGAGAGAGAGAGAGAGAGAGAGCGAGTCAAAATACAATATCTCGGCCCTGGGGTGCACTGCGGAGCGCACCCTTTTCTTGAGCCAAAACCACACGGAGTGCAATCAGCGTATTGGACAATTATGGCTATACACATCATGACTCCTCCTTGCTGGAAGAGCGTCTCTGTACACGCTCGCACAGCAATTCAGGTAGCGGAGTCTGGCCAGGGACCTTAGCCTTCTAGCAGCTTAAGCTGTCCCTTGCTACGTTGGTCAAGGAAAACATAACCACACCTTCGCATGGTATCAGACATCTGTACACCTGGAATGCTCTTTGTTAGAGCATCAGCCCTGTTGGACTTGCCAGGGGTATGCTCCACCCTCAGATGGTCCATGCTGACCCTTTCCTGCAACCACAGGAACCTCGTCTGGATGTGACGGGCCTTTCCCAGACCTGCCCGATTGACAGTTCCTTTTGCTGCAGTCGCATCTGATTGAATCAGCACCTGGGTCTCGACCGCAAAGTCCTCCAAGAGTGACTGTAGGCCTAGACCAACTGAACCTCCTTTGACAAGAGCATAATACTCCGACTCCCCAGTCGACAAAGCGATGGTCGACTGCACATTGCTGCTGTGCTTGAGCACATGCAACCCATACAGAGCAACCATGCCTGTTGTGGATCTCCTCGTTATTGCGTCTCCGGCATGATCGGAATCCACCTGGATTCGGAGCTTGCTCGGCTTGGCTTGCCGTGCAAAGACCTGACACACGTCCGGCTTCTTGATGAGGTAGCGACACAGTCGCTTCAAATCCTGCAAAGATGCCTCTGTAGGAGAAACCATCTTCCTCGCAAGATTCTTCACAGCGTGGCTGATGTCCAACCTGTCCTGTGACAGGTACGCTGCCCTCATCACGCATGAGCGATACAGGGAAGCCTGCTCTTTCGGTAGAGCTGGGCTCCGGGCGTCCTGCATCTGCAAATCCACGGACTTCTTCACGTCCGGTGTCTCCGCTCCCTTGGCATTCTCCATGCCAAGCTGCTGCACAAGCAAATCAACATGGCGTCGATCTGGCTCGATCAGGATCGCACTCGCTCCTTGATGTTGTTCACAACGAATGAGCCGGTTGAGAAAGTGGACCTCCTTGTGGTCTCCTTCCTCATCACCTATCGTCCCGAGCCATTTCAACTCGTAGGCACTGCGAAGCAAAGTATCTACTTCCTTCAGCGCCTCGGCGTCTCCTAACGCCATGAAATCATCTCCGTGCACCAGCACTCTTATTCCCAGTGTCGGGTGATAGAACACTGAGCCATTTGACTTTCCCCGGAGATATCCGGCTTTGATCAACAGCTGCGTGTAGTGCTGCTGCCATATGTTAGGGGCATCCTGTGTCCCGTACATCGACTTAGTCAAACGACCCACCATTCCCGGACTGGCGTCCTCGTCCGGCAACTGGATGTATATGCGGCGTTTGGGTACGCCATAAAAGTGGGCTCTTGATATATCCCAAAGTCCGATCTTGAGTGGTCGTCCTCCATGGGATACACGCTCAGTGGCCCATAGGCTACATAGCAGCCTCATAGCCTCTAAAGGCGGTGTTGACGAAAACAGCATGTTCTGAGGAATCCTTTCCTCTGGACTCTTCCGGGCCTTGATCTCCCGGACCACCAATCTCGACCTGAAGTTGGGATTGGCGGGGTCTCCCTTGTTGGTGTCTATCCAACGGGTGGTGATTGGACCCTTCCCGTTGGTCTCTCTGAGGCATTCCTCGAGCGGCACCTTCTCGTAAACCTCTTGCTTCCTAAGATAGTCCAACTCGAGCTGACGTGCCTCCCTGACTCGGTCTGGTGGCAAAAACCCACCATTCACGTCGTCCCAGTACTGCTCCACGTCTTCCGGCGTCACGAAGCTCTCCTCTGGGATTGGACCTGCAACTGCTGCGTCCAATGCACTCAACTGGCCACTCTCTACAAGGTGGCTCTTCAAAGTCTTCAGGACCGCTCGCACTAGCGCTGGCGGATAATGGGCCGCCGGTCTAGCGAGTCCTCCGATCAGGTGGATGTGCCGGTGCCATGGTTTCCCCGGCACATTGTTGGTGCATTCGCCCTCCAACAGTTGGGCCAAACCTGGATGGTTGGTCATCCAGCCAGTTTCTTTCCGCACATATCCTGTGCCCTGCAAACCCCTCCGGTCCGTAGCGACCATAGCCCATCTGCACATTGGGCCTCGGACAGTGTACACGTCCGGTCTCTCAGTGAGCTCACGGACCTCCGGGTCTTTCCAAGAGGTAGCACTCCACGGTGCCTCATGCAAGAAGAACCTACCTGCCTGCAACTGCTTCCTGTAGAACCTACAGGCGGTATGCAAATGAGCAACTGCTCTATCCATCTTCTCGCGCCTCTTGTCTGGGCTCACCCTGTACTTGTTGATGTTCTGGAGCTGGGAGAATTGGTCACAAGGTGGGCTCCCTGTGAGCAATGTCGGCTCGACCTCGTCCACATACTCCTCGAGCTCTCGGACGTCCTCAGTCTTGCTGAGATCCCAGTAGGAACCGTCCGGTTTCTGCTCCTCAAGGTCTACCGCAAAGCCCGGCCTCAAGCCATACTGCCCGGCTTGGGCCGTGAACCGCTTCGGGCTGTAGATCTCCATGATATCAACAGCGCCCATCCACGCACAGCTTGGTGATCTGCTCCAGCTCGACCGCGTTGATCTCCACCTCCTGAGCCAAAAACGCTCTCTCTACTTTCCGTCCAACCATGGACTTCAACATCCTCTTCAATCGACCCAGTTCAAGTCCACCCACGTCTGGGGGCTTGTCCGGGGTGTTTGAAGTCTCGGCGTCAGCCGCCGGTTGAGTCTCCGTTCGGAGTTCTTCAGGAGATACT
This sequence comes from Effrenium voratum, assembly GCA_963377175.1. NCBI lineage: Eukaryota > Dinophyceae > Suessiales > Symbiodiniaceae > Effrenium > Effrenium voratum. Next base: position 429,525 of record CAUJNA010003663.1, on the reverse strand, counting down.
GCGGGCTCTCGCTTCTCACCTTGCTTCTGCTGCGTCTTCTGCTTGGCTCCGGGCGCTATATACAGCGCTCCCGGTCTCTTGATCTGCGTGGTCGGCTTCGCCTTGCTCTTTGGGCTACTCGATGCTGGCGGGTCTGCTGCTGCTCTCTTGAGTTCAGCCCTCTTCGCGGGATCCTCCACATACTCCATCACTTGTCCAGGGTCTTGCCTAGATCCTACTCCGGCCTCAGCGGCCGGCTCTCCCATGGCCTCTTGGGCTGGGAGATCTGCTTCCACTCCTACTTCCGCGGTCTCCTCTCTTTTCCTTTTGTGAGCTTCGACACGGCGTCGTCCTTGCTCATCATCCATCATGAGACCGACGATTCTCGCTCGGCACATCTCAGTGTGCGGCAACTGAGTGGATTCCCCTAGTAGCACGCAAGTGCATCCAGGACATCCATCAGTAGGTTGGTACTTCTCCACATCTGCCTTACGGATGTAAATCCGTCGCTGCTGTGGCGGTGCCATAACAGGCACAACCTGAGGCGGAACCTCAACCCGGTCTTCACTGACCAGCAGGTCCTCCACTCCTTGAGCAGGAGTTCCCGGGGCCCTCTGCCCCGGCGTTCCCGGCGCTCGCACTGAGACCTCCCACGGGTAGCCTTTAAGGCTTTCCCATCCTTGTGGATTCCATTGATCTTCTTCTGGAAGTCGACGAACACCAGTGCCTCTCTTCACTCCTTCTGAGGTCACAACCAGCAAAGTGCCAGTTCTTCCGTGGTGACCTATGTACCTGCCTTCCTTGAGTGGCCTAGCTCCTTCTCCTACCTCACGGTAATACAACCGCTCTCCTATGGCGATTGCCGGCTTTCTCCATTCTCGGCCACACCTCCTTTGTTCCGGTGTCTTCCCGTCGGAACCTCTCTTGTACCTGCACATCAGGTCTGCTGCATGCCTTGGAAACCAAGACAGCACAGGGTCGTCATCCTTCAAGACTCGACCCAACTTCTCCTCCAGTGAGGATCGCAGGACTCTCACCTGCCTTTTGAGTTCTCGGCACAAGTTCTCGATTGCGCCATTCGCCCGGTGGTCAGCCACCGGCGACTCCTGTGGAACATTCTCCACTCCTGCTTCCTTGGCCGCCTGCTCCTTCAGGGCAACGATCGAATGCTCACCATCACTCTTGAAGACTGCACGACGGTAACCAAGATGCTTTATAAAGTTCGCCATGAATTTGACCGCATATGGCGTCGGTCCTTTTGCGTCCACGAAGGTGGCCGCAACGGCCAGTGTCCGACTGTCTCGGATCACCAGGATAGGCTTAGTCTTCCCATCCTCCTTTCCATCTCGCGTCATCCATGTGTAGTCGCACGAGATTGTCGCGAGCTCATCGCTCGCCTTGTCCTCTTCGGGTCGTGAGCGATGCTGCTGACCCAATCCTCTGCCGGCAAGACAATGCCGACACCAGTTGCGATACTGCACGTGACCTGTTGCCTCATGCTCCGCAACCTCGGCCCTCGATGGGCCTGGTGCCTCTGGGTTCCCTTGTCCGGCACCCACGGCATCATCTGCCGCGGCAAGTGGTTTGGCCGGACTTACGCCTCGCTGGACTGCCGTCCAAAACCCGAACAATCTTCCGACTTCAAATATAAGTTGTAAACTCCTTTCTCTTGGTATATGGGCAACCAAGTCTTCTTTTGGGCTTTACTGGGCTTGTTGAGCAACTGCTGAATTTTCCTTCCTGTCGCTGAGTCTGCTGGAATCAACTGTCCACCATTTTGATCAAGAACAGCCATCCTTCCATGGTTGAGGCATTTGTAAGCTGAAACCAACGGTTTGTGTACCGGTGCTAGTGGCCCTGTGACTTTACACCTGGAACCTGTTTCACTCTTACCTTGAAACGTCCCGGTTCCGGTCCCAGGGACCAGTTCCCCCGATGCTGTCTTGAACATCATCTGGGCTCCTTCCTTAGTGGGGATGCGGTCTTTCCAATCCACTGGAATAGCAGTTTGAGCAGCCCCCGTATCAAGGTTGAACCGAACCCAGTTTGGGTCTTTCGGGGACTCTCCCTGGGTGAATGCACCCAGCTCAAACATTCCCACTTCGGCCTCCGGTTGTTCTTCTTGGTCTCCAGCTTCGTAGTCAGCGTCCTCGAATCCTGCCACATGCTTCTGCTTGGAGCCAGACTTCCCTGAGCCTTTGGAACCTTTTCCATCCTTCTTCTTGCTCCAACACTCGGCCGCTCTATGGCCGGTCTTACCACAGTTGAAGCATGCTCCTGCGGACCCTGAGCTGCCTGAACCACTGCCTTTACCTTTTCCCTTGCTGTCCTTACCTTTTCCTTTGCCTTTGCCTCCACCTTTGTCCTTTCCCTTGCCTTTGCCTCCTTTCGAACCTTTCGAGCCTTTGACCAGCGAGTTGAGCACCTTCGTGATGGCGTCCACGTCCATCGGAGCGGGGCCTTGCCCCGATCTCGAAGCCCCACTGGACCCCGGTCGATGGATCGTCCCCTTTGCTCCCGTGACTGTTTCAATCAGAACCTCAATCTCCTGTTTCATTTCCTCATAGGTTCCCAGCCGGTTCTTGTTCAGAATGAGGTGGCGCTCAATGTCGGTTGGAACCAGAAGTTCTAGGGACGTACACTTTATGTCCTGAGAGAGGATTTCCCTCTCGCCCCTTTCGTTCCTTCTGGCCTCATATCGGCGCATCAAATCATCTAGTTGTTCCATGGCCGGTCGAACTGCTTCCCAAGACTTAACTCTTTCGGGGTTGAGGATGGCCCTTAGGATGTTCCTCTTCCTACCTGCGGTGAGGGGGTCCCATCTCCTGTTAAGCCTTCGCCATGCCTCATACCCGTTCTTGGCATTGATGACCAGGTCTTCGGACTCATGAGTAGTAAGGGATGACAACAGCCTGTACAGTTGGTCTCCCTTATCATCCAGTCCGGCCATTCCCAGTTCGCCTCCATGTTCCTCTTCTACCTTTTCAACAGTGATCTCCTCATCCTGATCAACTACCCATTCAAGGATTGACTGGAAACTGGATCCAAAGATTGCCGTTGTGAGGTTCACCACAGACCGGGCCCATCTACGGAAGTGGCCGTCATCATTGGAAAAGACTTCCGGTCTTCCAATCCCTTTGGTGTCTATCAACAACTTCCTATCACCTTTCTGCAGGCTTGTAGCTAACCTACCAAGGTTCTCTGCCAAAGCAGCTATACCTGCCTGGCCTTGCCTAAGAAGTTGATTCTCCTGTGACAACCGCTCAACTGCCTGCTGCAACTCTCGCACTGTTTCCTCCATGCCTTATATCCGGTGCCAAGCACCGGGAGGTCAGTCCGCCTTCCCGGACTCTTCTGTACTATAGTACGACCCCGAGCTCGATCCGCTTTTCGGCTCCGGCGCCGGTTGATCGTGAAGGTGAACACTGCCCTCGGTCTCGCTCAGGGGTGTAGCCGGCGACGGAGTCGGTGGCGGAGGTGGCGGCCGCTTCGGCCGAGCCAGCGAGACCTTCGGCTCGCTCTTGGGCTTCTCGACGTGGGCCTTCTCCTTGAGCACCCACTTCGGAACCAGCGAAACCTTCGGCTCGCTCTTGGGCTTCGCGATGTGGGCCTTCTCCTTGAGCGCCCGCTTCGGGTTTGGCAATGGAGGTGGCACCTTCGCCTCTATAGCCGCTTTTGCAGGAGGTGGCTTCACCTGAGGCTTCGCGATAGCTTCCGGTACTGACTTTGAGGTCGTTCCTACCGGTGCGCGCCTCCTTGTCGCCCCTTCTGCAATTGCTGCGGCCCTGGCCAACAATGATGGCCTCTGAAGGCGAGTCCTCTCGTCGCACGAGGAACACGGGTTCCCTAACCCGTCCAGTTGCAGCACACTCTGCTGGATGGCTTTGGCCACCGAGCCCTTTGCTCCGGCTCGGTGTGCAGCTTCTGCCAATGCCGCCTTCCTGAGGCGGTAGTTCGAGGCCAGGTTCTGCTCGCTCGTCCCTTCACCGCGGGATGTCCTTGCCACCGCAAGCTCTTGTATGTTCCTGTGCACCGTAACCCGTCGGCCGAGAGCTTTGGCTGCCTCGGCGACCGGTGTCAGCAGCTCGGGCTCAGCGCCCGGTGAAGGCTCCTTTCTTTGGGCCTTTGTAAACCCCTTCGGCGGTGTCTTCGGAGCAGGGCTGGACTTAGGCGGGGACTTCGGTGGTGTCTTGGGCTGCACCCGGCGCCTCTTCCAGGGCGCCTGCCCGAAGTTCTCGACCTCCTCCTGGAGCTCCGCAGATGGCTCTTCCCCCTTCTTCTGCGCGAGCTTCAGGAGGCCTTTGAGGATCCTAAACTGCCGACTGCTTTGGCTTCTCCTCTTGTCTTTGCCAGTCGCACTCAGCCACCACCCGGATCCTGACGACCTAGGCGTGTGAGCGACCTTGGGCTCGGGCTGGATCCTGCCCTCGCTGCCCCAATCGCCCCACACGCTCTCGTCCTCGCTCTGGCCCTTCTGCTCCAGGTCGAAGTCCGTGGCCTCGGGCTCAAACTGAATTTTCCGTTGCGGCGGCGTGATTTTATGTGGAAACCTAGACTACTTCATTGTGAAGGGAACCGAGCACAGACGTTTGGTAATAGTCCACAACTCCTAATCTGGAGATCTCCGGGTTCTTTTTTTTGATCCTTTTTCTTCGCTCTCTTCAGGTTCGTTTAACTCTGTTTTTTTGTTTTTTTTCATTTCCGATCCTCCTTCTTGTCCTCGTTGGTGTATTGATCCAGCTCCTCCTCCTCCTCCTTCTCCTCTGCTCGGCTTCCTCGAGCCGGTTCTGGGCCCCTGTGGCCACTTGGCAGAGCCTCTGGCTCTGAGGAGGGAGGAGATGCAGCCTGGGATCCTCCCCAGTCTGCTTCTGACTCAGCGGCAGGCTCAGCGGACAGGGTGTCTTCCTCTTCTTCACTCGGAGGGGCAACTATCTCCGGCCTCTCCTCCGGCAGCTCTTCCGCTGCCCCGGACTCCTCGTCCGGCTCTGCGGCTTTGCCCTTGCCGCGAGCGGGCCGCCTCCACGGCGGCTCCTCCTTGTTGCTCTTGCCCCTGCCCTTCTTGCCCTTGTTCCTGCCCTTCTTGCCCTTGCTCTTGCCCTTAAGCCCCTCGAACGGCTTTCCAAACCAAATGGACCGTCGAGGCTCACCCGCTACCATCAAAATACAATATCTCGGCCCTGGGGTGCACTGCGGAGCGCACCCTTTTCTTGAGCCAAAACCACACGGAGTGCAATCAGCGTATTGGACAATTATGGCTATACACATCATGAGCGAGAGAGGATCTCCATATATTTTCCCCATGCTGGAAATTTCAAATGAACAGTTTTACTTGCACCTGGCCCCGGGGTACGTGACAAAAAGCTCTTGAGAATCATGCTTGCCAGTGATACCCACCTCTTATTACTTCCAACAGGGAAATGCTGGCAAATGGCCCTGAGAAACAAGTCGTTTCTTTCTGGTTAGTGACACCTTCAATGGAGGGAGGGGGGGGGGACATGTCAAAAGCTGGCCGACCGACAGCTCACAGCCGGGTGGCGCAAAACGAGGTCGGCTGGCATCGGCAGCTAGAAGAACCAACCTCAAAGGCATAGAAAAGCACTGGATGACTCTCCTGCGTCCCCTGCTTGGAATGTGTTAAGGGATTCTGAAAATTACTTTTGTGGGTGGTACCCGTTTGAACCACAATATTGGGGGGTCATTTTGAGAATGCCACTGAAAAATGGACCCAGGTCAGTCATGGGAGATGGCCAATGCTGACTTGCATGAAATTGAGTGTCTCCTGCAACTGACTTGCCAAAGGACATGGAACAAAGGCAAACCTTTTTCTAGGGTTGATTCCCCATTATTTTCAACTATCGTTCATTTCGAAAACCAGCCGTTTTCCCAGGGTTTTTGGTGGTTTTCTAGAAAGAAGGATCCTTGGAAAGAATGGGGAAGCAACCCTTAGACCTTTGGGACCTTGCCTCAAAACGGGCCAACATGAGAACAGCTCAAGCTCAAATCTGGTCCATTCGCTGGCAGTGGGATCAAGACAAGTGTGACCCCAAAGGTCGAGACATGTCGAGACCAGAGTTTCCGACTTGAAGCCAAATGCCCAGTGGCCTCCAGGTACAAAACGGAAGCCCCCATTTGCATTTGGCCGCTGTAAGTGGTAGAACCCCCACACACAAACAACTCATTGAGACAGTCAACAGATCGACTTGCCCCAGGCTCGCCTGGCAATGTTTCCTCCGAACTTGCAGCTCTCCGCCCTCGACACCAGCTCTCTGCCCTTGCAGTCCCTCCCATCGAATCAAAGCCCTTTCTCTCTTCGTTCAAGGGCCCCTTCCTGCCCCCAAATCCTAAACACACAAAATTTGCGGCCGGCTTCTTCCCGCCGATCCAAAACCTGTGCACCTCTCCGGTGGGCTCTTCCAAAATGGTGCCAGCCGGACCCTCCAAGCCGAAAGCCGAATGGCTGGAACTCATCGTCCTTGCCGGTGTTGTAGTACCTTTCCATCCCCGAGCCTTGGACGTCCAATTCCCACTGGCCCGCCGCTTGAAGACCGACGGACGACCCCACCATCCCATTCCGAACATGGATCAACCACCGCATGAGTGGCAACACCGCTGAGAACAATTTAAGTTGGTGTTTTCATTTGTCTGGATTGGCCGAAGAAGTCCGAACTTCTCAAAATCAAAATCAACGATCTCAAAAAGTTGAAAACGTCCAACTCGCAAAGCGAGTTTGAGTGCGCTTCCCCGTCCACTTTCACCCTGATCATTTGGAATCTCCAAAATCGGGGCTCATACCAAAAACATGTTTTTGCCCGGCTGGTTCCCCCGTTAAACCATCTAAGACAACCTGGATCGCCAGTTGCTGATTTTTTGTCCATCCAATTTACCCCAAAAACCAGCAACAGTGACTGAAAAAAACGCGGCAACTTGGGAACTTGGCAGTCCAGGACAGCCCCTTTTGAGAACAAACATGGAACAAACACAGGTCCCAACATTCCAGAGACCGGGGATCATTCGAAAAAGTAGAGTTTTTTTTTGTAGCAACCCCGGTTTTTTTTTATTTTATTTTTTGTTTTTTTGTTTTTTTTTTTTTTTTATTATTTTTTTTTTTTATTTTTTTTACTATTTTTTTTTTTTTTTTTTTTTTTTTTTTTTTTTATTTTTTTTTTTTTGTTTTTTTTTTTTTTTTTGGTTTTCTTTTTTCTTTTTTTTTTTTTGTCCTTGTATTGTTTTTATTTATTTTTTTTTTTTTTTTTGTTTTTTTTTTTTTTTTTTTTTTTCTTTTTTTTTTTGCTTTGTTTTTTTTTTTTTTTTTTTTTTTTTTTTTTTTTTTTTTTATTTTTTTTTTTTTTTTTTTTTTTTTTTTTTTTTTTTTTATTTTTTGTTTCTTTTTTTTTGTTTTTTTTTTTTTTTTTTTTTTTTTTTTTTATTGTTTTTTTTGTTTTCTCTGTTTTTTTTTTTACCATTTTGTGAAAACCACCCGACCCTTTCCCCAGCACCCCCGTAAACCCCCCGTGTTTTTGTTTGGCCCCCGTTTTACTGGCCCCAGTATTTTGCCATGATCAAAGTCGCCCCCCTAAGTGGCTTGAAGGGAAACCACCGATTCCATTTGGCTGACTTTGATGAACCCCCAGAAACCGAACCGAAATCATGACCCCAGTTTTATCCCCCTCGGACCAGACCAGTAATAACTAGCAAAAGTAGAGAACCCCCCCCCGTGTTTTTTTGGGCCCCCTTTTTTGTTTTTCTCCCCCTTTTTGAGAACCCCCCCCCAAAAAAATGGAGAAAGTAGGGGGCCTGGGGGGAAGCCTGTTGATGGTTGCCTGTTCTGGTTTTTATGTTCATCTCAAACCTATTAACCACCTTATTCGTTTTTAAAAGAGGGTTTTTGGGGAGCTTATTTATCGTTTTCGTTAAGGTAATCATTTTGGTAATTGCCTCCCTTGTTCATTGTTGGGCTGGGGGCAAACATTTTTTTCATTTGAAAGAGGTAGCCCTTTTAGTAGTTATCAAGTTCTGGGGTGTTGGTGGGTCGTTTGTTTCTTTGACGTTTATCTCTACAATTATTTATTTTTGTTCTACACTCTTGACAATATTTATATCTTCTTCCACTTTTTACATTTCCAAATTCATCAATTGTTTTATCATAAAGGCATCTGCTACATTTGAAGAATTCACCAAAGTCTTCTTTTGCTTTTTCTTCTGTCATTCCATAATTATTCATTATAGTTTGCTTCACAACCATTCTTAATATATCTTAACAACTTCTTTTTATGTGATTTTTATGTGATTGTCTAGCTATGTTTTATAGGTTAAAAGTTCAGTATAATTATAACATATAAGATTTTACATGTTATTATTATATTATGATTATAATTTCAGTTCAGGATAATAATCTAATTGGATTGTCTTACTTCTTTCATACATCATTTTAAAAATAATATTAACATCTCTCACTGTATTCTGAACATTAAACTTTTTACTTTCAATAAATAATTTGATATTTTCTTTAACATCTTCTCCTTTCTCTTGACTATAACCCAACATCCATACTATATCGTAAATCGTGTCATATTTTTTCTTACTGATTTTAAGAAACTGTTTAACACAATCGTAAGGTGGTATTTTATTTACAGTTAGAAATATTAAAATATCATCTTCTACATTTCTATTATGTATTCTTTTTATTCCCAACAGACATTTGATTAAAATTTGATTATCTCTCCATTCCTGACAATTTTCACATTCGTCTTTTTCATCCATTGAATAATTAATAATATTATTCACTATTTCATTAGGTAAACTCAATTTATACAATTCCATATTTTCTTTTTTGAAGTGACAACAATCATAGCATTTTTTATCGATATAATTATTGATTCCATCACCGTTCATTTTTCTCTTAATATATAAGGTAATATTTCTTTAAGTAGTTTTGGCTAGGGGGTTGCTGGTCGGCTGGTCTGGGTTTCAGGTTTAATTTAAATGACTTAACCTTCTTGTTAGATTATAAAACAATGTTTAATCATATTATAAGATAATAATATTAATAAACAAAAGTTAATTTGACCCGTATTCAATCTCACCAGCGATACAACCACTATAACAACTCATACTATACTCACAAAAATAATGCTCGTATCCTTTTATTAATTGGTCTGTGTAAATTTCAATTAAGTCGCTTAATATGTTTCTCATAATAATTGTTATTTCTATATGACCACCAATTGTTTAGGTTAGGAAAGAACAAATCACTATTTTTGATAAACTTTAATTCTTCAATTTTAAGACAATTTTTTAAAAGTACAGTAACTTCTTCTTGATTATTCTTACAATATGATTTTAATCCTTGATAATACATTTTTCTTGTTTTAAATCTTTCTTTAACCTCTTGTTTATTAAATATTCTGTCAATTCTTTTTCTGTATTGTTTGTTAACAAAAGGGATTACTGTTAGACAAGTAATATCGTTATTTAGCATTTGTTCAATAATCTTTAACTGAAGCTCTGCTTTTTCCAGACCTTCTTCAGGAATGTCTTTATTTCTCATAAAATGTTCTTCTTCATCTCTCAAATACCAACAATCAAAACATGTTGGTTTAATATAACCACCTATAAGATTACAAACATTAACAGGTAAAATATTAGCTAGTGCCACGACAGACTTACATTTTTTTATTTTTACATGGACAATTATCATAATTAAACAGTGTCATTTTTTTTTCTTACTATATTATATCCATTTTTCTTTAAGTAGTTTGTTCTATATTATATCCATTTTTCTTTAAGTAGTTTGTATTTTATGTTAAGGGGTGGGGCTTTATATTGAACAAATATTTTCTAACAATTTAATATAATGGCGAGATTAACAAAAGACCAAATAATCAGCAACATCTATTACGACTTAGACGAGGGTTTCGGAAGCACACAAGCGACACACAAGAAGGCAAAGGAAGAAGACCCAACAATAACAATAGACGATGTAAAGTCTTTCTTGAAGAAACAACCAAATAAACAAATCAAAAATTATAGAGGTACTAATTCCTATACCGCTCCATTCGCACGATATGAATATCAAATAGACATAATGCATATGTCTCCTTTAGCAAAAGACAAGAACGTTCCACAGTATGCTTTAGTCGTGATTGACATATTCAGTAAATTAGCAGATGTAATACCGATGGAGGAAAGAGACGGAGAGAACGTTTTGAAGGCGTTGAGAGCAAGCTTTAAAAAGATGGGTTATCCGATGTCCGTGTATACTGATGACGACGGAGCGTTTGCAACTAAAAATCACGTTCAGGATTTCTTCAACAGTGAAGGAATAAACCACATCGTTACGAAGACCCACGCAAATGTGGCCGAGCGTTTTATTAGAACGATGAAAAACAAAATTCACGATAGAGTTAGGTTTAACAACATGAAATGGACCGACGCCCTAACGCCGACATTGAAACAGTATAACAGCACATCACACTCATCAACAAGGATGACACCGTCTGAAGCACACAAGGACGACAATGAAATAAATGTAAAGGTCAATTTTAAACTACGAGAAAAAACAAAAGAAAGTATCCCAAAATAGAGGAGAACGACAAGGTAAAAGTGTTCCAAAAGAAAAGGGGTAATTACACCGACAGAAAGGAGTATAACTCTAAATGGTCCAATAAAATATTCAATATTGATAAAATTGAATATGATATTATGGGTAATAAAACTTACAAAGTAGCAGGAATAAACAAACCGCTTTTGAGACACGAAATTTTGTTAGTTAATGATTAAACATAAAGTTTCAGTTCCTTGTCATATTCTATTTTGTCATAATCCATTGTTGATTGCTTCGGTTCTGTAATTTCTTTGTTATTAAGTTCGTTTAAATAATTTTGGTGTTTCAAAGTTTTTTCGTGTCTTGCTTTTGCCCTCCAAGACACACAACAATTACAAAATCAAACATGTATGTGTGCGGTCTTTTATTTTCTCAATATATCGTTATATTATGAATAAACCCCTGTATCTTCATCATAGTCAATTTGATAAAATGTCATAGTTGAAGCCTTCGGTTCTTTAATTTCTTTGTTATTAAGTTTGTTTAAATAAATATTTCTTTTATTTTTATATTCAGCTCTGGTTCTATCTACTTCCTGACTTTGATAACTGTTTGTTAGTGGTTTCTTCTTTTCCATTTCTTGTAAGATTTCCAAAATATTATTATTCTGTTCTAAAACCTTTTTTAGTTGTTTAACAATCTTATCTAATCCTTCAGCCATGTAAAATATATACTAAATTATAAAACTAAACTTTTAAAACTAAATGTTGCAATTATGTTAAATCTACTCTTTAAATACTAATTTTTCATTATTTGTTTAACAGTTTCTTGTGTTTCCTTATCACCATTATCGGATGGTGATGCATGCCTTCCCCATTTGATAGCAATATTATGAACATCTGTTTCTAAGTTTATACTGTCTTTAGTTTTATCAATATTCATTTTCTTATCATTTCTACTTATTTTGAAACTTGTTGGAATACACGAACATTTACAGTTTCCTTTCTTTTGTATTTCTAATTCATTTTTCATTTCTAAGATTTTTTTACACATTGGACAAGCAAACTCAATAACTGATGTTTCTTTAACAATTTCTTCTTTTTCTTCATCGGTTGAAGAAACAACTGATTCTGTCTTATTCTTTTTCTTTCTCCCCATCTATATTAATATTTATATTTTTAATATACTGTATTCCTAACTTAATTAATTCTAATGAATAATAACAACATTTCTTAATTTTATTATCGGTTATTATTACTTGTTCTATATTTTCTACTTTATCTATTATATCAATATAATCCGAATAACTTCTATTCATATAAAATAATAAATATAAAATATTTTCTAAATAACTTTAATATTATTTTATTATGTCAGATGTTCCAATAATAAAACCAATAAATATAACTGATTACGATTTCAAACAATCTAAATATGAACATGTACCAAAACTACCTTTTCGCTCAATTGTTGTTGCTTCATCAACGGGTGGCAAAACAGTTTTAATTCAAAACCTTATCCTAAATGTTTATAGGGACTGCTTCGCCCGTATATTCATTTTTAGCCCGTCAGTTCATAATGACCCTACCTTTGTTGAAGTCAAGAAATACCAAAAAGATAATATGAAAGTTGATGACGAAAAAGAAAAGTTATATTATGACACCTACCAACCTGAAGAACTGGAAGAAATAATTAACACACAAAGAAAGATAATTCATTATATGAAAGAACAGAAGATGAAGAAACTACATTCAATTTTAATCATTGTTGATGATTTTGCAGACGACCCTAAATTTGTTAGATACAGCAAGTTATTACATGGACTGGCAACGAGAGGCAGACACGACGCCATTAGTTTTTGCTTAAGTGTTCAAAAATATCGTGTCCTTGCTCCAATCATTAGGTTGAATTCTAGTTCGTTGTATATCTTCAAGTTAAAGAATGTATCAGAGTTAATGTCATTCATTGAGGAAAACTCCGCCATCGTTGATAAAGAGCAACTGTTAAATATGTATCATAAAGCGGTAGATGATAAGCCCTACTCCTTCTTTTATGTTAATATGAATTCCAAAGATGTTAATAATATGTTTTATGTTAGATTTGAAAAAGCATTTAAAATAAAATAAAATTTAAATATATTATGATATTTTATTATTTACCATAGAATTAAAAACCTAATATATCTTATAATTTAGGTGATATTAGATTAATAAAAATAAATAATAATATTATTAAAAAATATATTAATAAATTTAAACCAGTGTATAAGTCTTACAAATTAAATAATATGCAATATTTTGAAATTGATAATATCAATATTAATAATGGTATATCATATATTTTTAACTTAAGTGACTTAGGTAAATTACATCAAAAACATAAACCATTAAAATTATTAATTGAATATGATATATTTGCTACATCTACCTCATTTACTTGTTTGAATCATGTTCGTAATCGTACTTTAACATCAAATAATTTATTTGATATTTATTATTTTCTTAATAAAGACCTTTATGAAACTAATTTAGTGTATAGCCGTAATATGGTTAATTTTATTTCATTACAAGAAAAAAATAACTATTAAAGTCATCAATTAAGAAAGACAAAGTTTTATTAGTAAATTTTATTCATATTTTTTAATTAATAATGTTAATGAATCATATTAATATTATTAATTTAAATCAATGAAGCGTTGCATAAATTCAACGCAGGTAATTTATATAATAGTTTGTCCGATTTTTGATTTTCTAACTTTTCTATTCTCGCTACACATTCTTGAATAGATTTTATTATTAAAGTATCCGCTCTCGTTTTTTCATCTACTCTTAAATTCTTAATGTCTTCCATACTGTTATTTTCTTCGTTTTTGCTTTGACCAATACCCATTATATATTATTATTTAGATTTTTCTTTTTTCAATTCCTTAACTTCTTTTTCAAGTTTATCTATTTTATCATTTAATTCTAATACTGCTTTATGAACCAACACGGGTAAAACTAAATAATTTAATCCTAAATATTCTCTGTCCTGACATACAATATTTTCAAACTCTTTAGGAATTGCTTTCAATACTTCATCTGCGATATATCCTATATGAGTTTTACCACCATCATTTCTATCGTGTCTCTTAAACTTCTTTGGCTTAAATTTCTTAATAATATTCATACAGTTAGATTTGACATTGTCTATGTCATATTTCAACCGCGAATCAGATGAATCAACAAACGTTCCGTTAATCGTAACGGTTGTTGCTGTTAAATCTATATTTGTCCCTGTTGCTGGCTCAATTAAATTACATAACAATTTCTTCGTTCCTGCAACTTTTACATTTTCATTGAATGTTGATGAGGCATTATTTGTAAAACTTCCAGTATTTACTGTTGTTCCGAAAGTTTTATCAATAGATAATAAAACTGAGGGTGTAGTTGAACTATCTGAAACTCTGAACGCCGTGTTTGACGTTCTGAATATTACATCAATTGTGGATAAATTAGTTCCATCATAGTAAGTTGATATTTCACTTGTTCCCATTAATATATCTGTTCCTGTTGTCATTGAAATATTATCCAAAAATGAAACCGTTGTTAAATCAAATGATTGAATGGTATTAGTTGCTAAATATGCATTTTGAACTGCTAAGTTAGTATCAACGGTTATTAATGTTCCTCCGTTAGGTGCTAAATGATTGCTTCTTAATGCTCCATTAGCTTTAACATAAACATCATCAGCAAATAAATTACCCATAAAATCAGCAGTAGCAGTATTAAAAGTCCATCCGCTAGTAATATTAACTGTCCCAACTATGTTAGACTGAACAGCGGGGTCTCCACAAATAAATCTAATTGAAGAATCAGAATCGGTATTTCTCATATCAAAAGATGAAAAAGCACTAACATATCTATATAGATGACAATTTGTATCAATTGTTAATTTACCATCAGTAGCAATATTAACATTATCACAATTAACAGAAGCATTTGTATAAATATTACCTAGCACATCGATAGGTTTACTAAAAATAGTTTTATTCACTAATCCATCACACATCATAAACTGATTAGAAGCATTACTAACATCGCCAATAGAAATAGAAACAAAATCATTATGAGACATATATAAACCTTCTATAGCATCAGGTGTATATCTTCGTATTGAACCATTATTATTAAAATTCAAATATGAACCATTGTTAAGATTTACTGCCTTGTCAGTTCCTATAAAATCAACTGCATCAGTAAATCTCGATTTTCCGGCACAGTTTAAAACATAACCGTTAACACCAACAGCACCTAAACCGAATCTATCCTTAACCCACACACGTCCAACATTAGCATCTCCTATTTGCGTTTCCCATTGACCTCCTGCGCTACTCATCCACATTCTACCATCTCTATTAATATTGAACTCTCTATTAAACATTTGAAAAGTCATTTGCAAACCTAAATTAGGCGAAGGTGTAGTACTAAACTTATTACATATTATACTTCCAGTAGTCAACATATTTAAATTACTGTGTAAAGTTGTATTATCACTAAAATTAATAGCACCTGCTACTGATTGAGCGTTAGTATCTATTTTATCTAACTTTTGTCCTAATGATGTATCCTGTGAATTATTAGTAGTAATTATTGAATTAATTGTATTTGTATTTCCTGTTATTAATCCATTTAATCCATCTGATTGTAAAACATATCTAGCATCAGAACCTGCTATATTTAAAATAGACGAACAAGAAAATAAACCAGATACTTGTAAATTAGATAATATTGTTGTATTATGATTTAATATTATTTTATCATTTTGAAAAGTTGAAGAATTATTATTTCTACATCTCCAAAACCTCTTTGATTTAAAAACATAGTTGCCCCACTTAAATTTCCATAAATATAACTATCAAAATAATTATTATACATTTCATAAAAAATATTATAATTTCCAAAATTTGCTATTTTAAAAGTCGATGTTGTTGTTATATTATGTATTAATGTATTATTTAATATTGATGTATTTAATTTATCTGATAATAAATTATTAGTTGTTATTTTATTGTAATATAAATTACTATCAAATGAACCTGATTGTAATTGAGATATTAAATGAGAATTTGATGAAATATTATTAAAATTAGTTGATACCGTAGAATTTAAATTATTTATTAAATTTGTATTAGAAGAAATATTATTAAAATTAGATGTTATAGTAGAATTCAAATTATCTATTAAATGAGTATTAGTTGAAATATTATTAAAATTTGTATTAATTAAATTAGTATTAGATGAAATATTATTAAAATTAGTTGATACAGTAGAATTTAAATTATTTATTAAATTACTATTAGAACTGATGCTATTAAAATTACTTGTCATAGTAGAATTTAGATTATTTATTAAATTACTATTAGAACTGATGCTATTAAAATTTGTATTTGAAGTTATTGTCAGATTACCTATTAAAAATGTATTTGAACTAATATTATTTGATAATACATTAACTTCCGTCTTATTGTATGATTGAGTTATATCATAAAAATTACTATCAATTTGAGCTTTTGTGTAAGTGTCTACTTGGTCTGCTTTATTGTTGAGTAAATCAATTATATCTGATTGATTAGCGTATATGTTTCTAATGTTTGTTACCCCGCTTGTAGAATTGATTTCGCTAATTGTGTGCGCTACAACATTCTCAAAGTTTGTTAAATTTATTGAAGGCATAATCGATATAATTAGTTGTAGAAATTAATTATATTAATTATCATTGTTAATGTAATCTTGATGTTTTTTACAAGTTAGATGTTCCGCTTTATGACAATTTGTATATTTACCACCACACGGACATTCAATTTTAGTTGATTTCCAGGCTTTATCTCTTTCATAGATTTTATCTTTATCTTTTGCTTTCTGTGCTCTGTTTTGCTCTCGCAGTTTCTCTCGGTTCTTTTCAGCCCATTCCCTCCTACATTCTAAAAAGTGGTCGTGGTGTTTTTCTCTGTATTCTCTTCTTTGTTCTGCTATTTCAGTTGGCGTTCTTTGTTCAACTCGTTTATTGATTGTTGCAAGTTCTCTTATCAGCTCTCCTTCTCTTTTGTTGAGATGTTCTTTATTTTTACACGGGTAATCTTCCACGAGTTCTATGTAAAAATGTTCTATACCTATTTCATTCATTTTTCTTGTCAATGGCATTTTGTCAGGATACATTTTTGCATCGCTTCTATGTTGAACCATTCGCCTTGACAAACTCACAACCGTAGAACCTATATATACTTCATCCGTGATGTCATTTTTAACAGCGTATATTTTACCATTTTGATATATGTTCTCCATTATATAACATAAAGCGGGATGTCTTTAAACCTATTTTTACTTATTTTTAATCGAGTATCTGCACTCCGGCGTCTCTAATGGATAATATTTGTTCTGATACTAATGTTATATATATTGTATCTGGCATATTTGCTGTTAACATACTTCCAATAGGTTTCACACGAATTAAAAGTTGTTGCCCTGCTTTTGTGTTAATTCCAGTATATGAACTATCGGGAACCTTTTCGAAATCCATAGCAAAGATAAACTTGTCAACACGATAAGCCGAATATTCAATTGATAAATGGTGTTGATGGAACAATGGTAAATTTAATGCTTTTCGTAAATAATAGAATGCTTGTGTTAATGAACGACAAGGATACTCAGGATATAGTTTTGAACCTAATTGAAGTTGAAATTCTAAATCAAGGTCGGCATTGTAGTATCCACTGTCTTGATAATTCAAATTATACATAGGATGATAGAAATTGTTGTATTCTTTCATAACGTGAGTATCGCCTACTCCGCTTTTGTTAAAACTGATGAACGCGGCAGCGAGTTTAGACACTGAACGAACAACAGTAGTGTTAATTGACGACGAACCATCGGGAACTTGATTAGATTGACAAATATAAGTATTATAAGTAATAGGTAATTCTTTCCCATCAAGTAGGTGTGCAACATATTTATTATGAAGGTCGTTGTCCAAGCTTACCAAATCAGTTTGAAGGAATGCGTTACTAATTGAGAACTGCTCATTTGTATGAAGGCTTGAGTCTGCGTTGCCACTTTCTGGAAACCTCGACCCACCCGCTGTAACAACACAATCAGTAAAATTTGAAACTAGTTCAAGTTCTAAAACAAGAGGACACGCTTTTAACGGGATATACTTATATTGATTGAATAAACCAAGCATCGGTTTAAATCCTACAACCATTTTTCTGTTAAAGCCTGGAATTGTGTAAGCGTCATATGCAGGACCAATATGACCCGATGCAGGAACTGCACGACGTGTGTTTAAATCATCATCATATCTATAACCAAAACTCTGGGCGTCTTCATTGTCTCTTGCTCCTTTTGACATCATGCAACTCATCATGTGATGATTTCGGTTGTAATAATCAATGTCTTCAACAAGTTGATTACCAGCAATTAGTCTTGCTCTTCTAAAAAAGGAATAAGCAGGAGACAGAGGACGTAAGCGTTTATTGTCTGACGGGTCAGTGTTTTCAACGGTGAAATAAACCATTACACTCTGCGGGTCAAGCCAAGTATTATCTTCAGCATTTAAAGCTATTTTCAACACACGTTGACCAGATGAAGGGGTGTAGATATTACTTCCAGAAGGGAAAAACGAGACTGAACGACGGTCGTTGATATAACTTGCACCTTTATTTAACTTGAATGAGAGGTT
This sequence comes from Effrenium voratum, assembly GCA_963377175.1. Taxonomy (NCBI): domain Eukaryota; class Dinophyceae; order Suessiales; family Symbiodiniaceae; genus Effrenium; species Effrenium voratum. Next base: position 411,287 of record CAUJNA010003663.1, on the reverse strand, counting down.
GTCAATTAGAATATCTTCAGCACTAAAAGTTTCCATTGCTATATATAATTTAATTTAGAAATAATTTAAACTAAACTAAATTGATAAATTTATACATTTATTAATTTCTAAAACATAATTAATATTATGTTTTACAAATTGATGAAATTGTAATTTCATTAATTTCTAAAAAAATATTATTATTTTTTTACAAATTGAATAATTTAGTGTAATCCTTTTGATTAGAGTTATTATTTTTAAATATTTTCATTTTCTTTTTCTTAATCTTATCTTCAACTGGATTATTCCCTTTGTCGCGAATGCTCGCGAGGCTTCTTGCCGAAGCGTCTTTCTCCATTACTAATTCTCTAATTTCTTCATATGAACTTTTCTTATACTTTTTATTTTCATTTTTAATCATATCATCCGTTGTTTCATTGTCATATTTCTTATGTTGTATCATTAATATAATTTAGATTATTTATAATATCTCCTTTACCGGTTCATTGCTTCTTGAAACATCTTTACCTTGGTCTCCGTATCCAGTTATGTAATCGTGGTTAGTATATGGATTTAATGAACCAGTATAAACAGTTATAGCACCACGGTCAGCAATACTGACAGGGTCTAAGATACTTCTAAAATTAATGTAATCATCGGTAATTTTAGACCTTCGTGATATAAACGGCGCTCCATAAGTGGTTAAAGTTAATTCTCTTTCAGGATAATCTTTTGTTATCTGTGCCCCTACACTTGAACCGAGACTATGTGTTATAAGATGTTTAACTTCATTGTTTTCATCCAATGCTGTTGATGTGTCTTTATATCGTTGTGAATATTTAGTCATTTTAAAGGGAAGTCCTACATCTGCCAGAATGTCATTAATAGCACCTCCAAAAGTTCCTTTTCCAAATGTTCCGCTTATATACATTTTATCACCATCAATATAAAAACCTTTACCATTTCCATAGGCTCTACTCAATCCTTGTGCATCAGTTAAATTAGAATTAGGATTATAACTATTTAATATTTTGTCAGTTTGTTTCATAACATTAGTTATTTTAGTTGTTTTCTTATAAGGTTGATAATGTTTAATTTTCCCATGCTTCATTTCATAAATTAACTTTTTATTATTAATCATATAATTAAAGTTATAAATTAATTTCTAAATTAATTAATAATGCTGACTTACAGCTTTGCTCTAAGCAACTTTTCATATAGAAAAGTTGACTTACGACGTAGTCCTAAGCAACAGAATATTTTTTGATTAGAAAATTTATTTTCTAATCAAACATATTATGTTGACTTACAAGAAGGTCTATATTGACAGCGCTCATAGAATTAGCGGTACATCATCAAATTTCAAAGTTGAATTGCCGGAAACATTACAAACAGACAACGGAGTTCATTGCTACATTCACGAAATAACATTACCTAACTCGTGGTATTCAATTCAGTCAGGATTAAATAGTATATTATACTTTTATTCTTCTCCACTAGTTCCAGATGAAGATAACACAAATGTCCATTATTTAGCGTTACAATTGGACGAAGGAGTATATACTGGCACAGAACTAGCGACAGAATTAAAGTCAAAAATAAATGGTGTTGTAGATAATACTAATTTCTCAAATACTTATGAAGTTACTTACAGTGTGAAAACTAATAAAATAACAATTTATTCAAACTATGCCGATAGAAAGTTCGCTGTGTTAACTGATGAACAAATGAAACTAACATATGCAGATTATATATGGAATGGAACTTTTGATGCTAATAACTTACAATCTGCTAATGAAGTTTTAGGAAATTATCAAATGGTAGTTTATCAATATAATAATCCTTATGTTTCTGGTTTCGTTAATCTTCAACCCATTAGAAATATTTATATTCATTCTTCTCAATTGTCTAATTATAATCAAGTAAATTTAAGGACAGGCGATAGCACAGTTGTTAAGAAAGTGCCAGTCTCAGCACCACACGCGGGAATTGTCTTTGATAATGAAATGAACCCTCTCGATTACTTGGATGTGTCAAATAGAAGCTTTAAACAGTTAGACTTCTGGTTGTCTAATTCATTAGGAAATGAAATTAATTTGAATGGGGTAAATGTATCCCTGTCATTATTATTTGTAAAAAGCGATATTATTTAAATAATATATAGATTTTCCATATGGAAAATCTATATATATTATATGTCAAGTATTGAGGTAGTAGATGTTAATAATGAAACTAAAACAGAAGAAGCACCTGTTAATAATGAAGTCGTTGAACAAAATGAAACAGTTAATGAAGAACCAACGCCAGAAGAAGTTAAACCTGAAGAAGTCATTCCTGAACCAAAAGCGAAAGCAAAAGCATTACCAAGAACTAAAAAAGAAGTTGAATTAGTAGAATGTGAACAATGCTCTAAAAAGATGACATTGAAAAGTTTGAGACACTCACATCCCAAAAATTGTAAGGGAGCACCTACTGAGTTATTACCAGTCAATCCACAAAAGAATATTAGAAAGATACAACCTGAAGTTATTTCAGAGATTAAGAATGAGATTAAACAAGAAGTGATTAAAGAAACTATTAAGAAACCCACGGCAACAGAACTATTAAACCAACATTATGAAGAACTTAAACAGAAGAAAAAACAAGATAAACAAGAAAAAATAAACAAATTATCTTCATCAATGTTTTAAATAATAATCTAATTATAATATATATTAATCATGCTTATGAGAAGTCATAGAAATGTAGAATTTAAAAGGGCGCCACAAGTAGAACGTCATTATGACGTTTCAGATTTATGGGGAGTTGCCTCGCGTATGAATTACTTTAAACAGTTGAAGGACACACTGGAAGCGAAACAATCACAAGGAGCATTAATAAAGTATAGAAACGATTTAGTTGAAAGCAACAGAACCGAAAGTTATAGAAAAGAGTTAGACAGAATAAGAAACATATTAGACAACACACGGACACCAGATGGAATACAAACGAAGGAACAACTAACTGTAAGAAAGAAGCATTTAGAAGAAATGATTAAGAATATCTCAGATTAATTTATTTTTCTAAATAATTAATATACTATGATTAAATCAATTAGTAGATTGAATACAGTAGGACCGGTAAAAGTAGGGTCTTTGAAATCACAATTACATTTGAGACCTTCTTATGATGAATTATTGAAAGAAACATTAGTAGGAGATGAGAACCGTCCATCAATTGAAAATGTGATAGACAGAAAAGCGACAAGATACAGATTAAACCAATACGGTAGTCAGTTTGATAATAAGGAAGCCTTAGACATTCAAAAGAAACAAGAACTAGACCGGAGAGGAGAAGTTATGAAAGGAGCAATGTCGGACTCTGACAGAGTAAGAGCTAAACTTAATGATGAATTGAAACTTGCTGACACACTGAAACAACACCAGTCTTTCATTCAAGAAGGACTAACGGAAGCACAGAAACAGAAAGAAGAACTTGCAGAAAAAATGAGACTTTGGAGAGAACAACACGAAGAAATGGCAAGCGCTGTTTCAAAGAGTTCATATCCTGCCGGTGTAGAAGTTCATTCAATGGTGTCCGCTGATGAAATGCCAGAATTAGAACCATTAGAGGAAGGCGAAGAAGAAGATGAACGAGAAGACGACCCAGTTGTTGAAGTAGAATCAAAAGCAGAAGACGCTTATGATTACAACGTGTTTAAGAAAAGAGCGTCTGAACTAACACCCGCTTATCTTGCAAGCAGACCAGAAGAGATGAAACAGTCATGGACAAACTGAAAGGATTTAGAAAGATTAAAGACAGTGTTCATGAAGAATTCACTGAGTTATATAATGCTTTAATTAATAGCGATGGTGATTTTATCAAGAAGGAACACAGATTGAAATTAGTAAGGTTTTACAATGATAAAGTGTATTACTCAGTTTTCCACCCACGACCTAAGGAAAAAGAAGATAGTCCAACCGTGATGGATGGTTCAGTTAAAGAAATACCCGCGGAAGTTTAATAAAATATATAATATTTAATATGACTGTTAAATATTATGGATTACGCCGACGCCCTACTTTTGAAGAAATGCTAAAGGAAGCGATGACGCACAGATTAAAAATTGAAATCATCCCCGAAAGACAGGTAATTGACTTGTCAATCAACAATATAGATTTTGACGATTTTGACCTTTCAAAATACGATAGGAGACTACGGTTGAATGCTAGGGTTCAAACTGATGAACAAGTTCTTCAACACGAATTGTTCCCTGATATGTTTGATGAAGTAGCGCCAACATCACAGTTATATGAAAACAACGAGGCAGACGCACAAACAACACGATATATAGCAAAAGATTTTACTGATGAAATTTATAGTAATGCAATTTCAGGTAGGACTGAAGAAAAGAAAAAGTCAGATGAACCAACCGATGTAAAAGATACTGATTTAAAACAGTCTGATGAAAAGCAGGAAGATTTACAAAGTCTTCATTTAACGTCATCATCGTCAGCATCAACCGTGAAAGAGGAAGAGAAGAAAGAGGAAAGCCGAGAAATCAAATCGTTAAGAAACATATTTTTAGGTGGAGAAGACAAGAGCGTATTTGAACTTTTCAAACGTGATGACAAGAAGACATCCACACCATCAGAACAATCAAGGGAACAGGAAGAAGAACAACCAAGGGCATCATTCTGGTCAAGACGACAGGTAGAAGCAAGAAGCAGAAGCCACTCACCAGAAGAAAGAGCAAGAGGTAATCAAATGAACAGAAGACAATTAGAAACAAGAAGCAGGAGCAACTCACCCCAAGAAATAGCTAGAGGTAGTGAATGGACGAGGGAACAAATGGAAACAAGAAGCAGGAGTAGAAGCCCAGAAAGCACAAATACAAAAAGTAGCCGAGGCAAGAAGAAAAAATAAAAACTACTTAAAGACAAAACGCCCTAATATAGTAAAATGACAGGAATTTTTATTAACGGTAATAGTAAACAGAGAATAACGAATGACGAATTTGATATGATGGTTGAACTGATGAAAGCAGAAAACGACTTAGTCTTACAGATGATAAGCGAACAGAAACAGACTTCGAGCGATGACAGTGAGCAACCCGTGAGGTGGAGGGACGACCAGAAGAACTACCACCAGAATTACTACAACAATAACCTAAAACAGTCTTACACTTGTGAGGACTGCGGAAGGACGATATCAAGCAAATCAAATTTATCTAAACACAAGAAATCTAAAATTTGTTCGCAAGCTTCGCGACAATGCGCATTATGAAAAAAATAATAATCATTCATCTTATTAAAAACACTTAATGAGATTAATGCGTTCATTCTCAACCCGAAACCCATTTTCTCCAACACTGACCCCCTACCCGAAAAACTACTTAAAGAGAAAATACCTTATATTATATAGAGTATAGTATTATGGTTTCCATGACAGAAGGAAAAATTATAGATTTCATTTTAAACAGCCAACAAGGCGAACTAATACAAAAAGAAGGGAGGCAAACACAAAAACTCAAAATAGGTGATAAGACCTACAGATATGATAAGAACAAACCAGTTTCAAACGTATTGAACACGAAACTAAAGGAAGTGGCAAGGAGTGAAGGATATAGAAAGCATGGCCTTTTAATGAAAGGTGCTAATTATCTAAAACTAACGAGAGGCAGACCCTTACAGGATTATGTCAAGCGATTCAAGTCCAAAATCACAGACGAGCAACAAGCGTTCAAGGGATACGCCAACACCTACTCGGTAAGTGATATAAGGTTAAAAGGAATGAAAGGTTTATCCTACTTAAAATACCAGAAGCAACGACTGGCCGAATTCCTGAACAGAAACCCGAACATGAAAATAATCGTGGAAACCGATTTATCATTCAAAAATCCCGCCAACGAACTTATTCAAAGGCGGTTAAGAAGCAGAAGATACAATATTCATAATCCCGACGAGTTGAACACCGTCTTAAACAACATTGGGCACGACATTGAGACACAAATTGAAATAACCGAATACATTCAGTCGGGATTGGTTCTTGGTCAAGTTGAAAAGTTAGTCATCAGTTATGATAGGTACAATCCTACCCGTGGTTCATCCTTTATTCCATTGCCCGACTGGGTGGCAAACAAAAAGGCTTGTATTAACATTAAAAATGAGGACGACTTATGTTTTAAATATTCCGTTCAATGTGGATTTTATGAGTTATTCAAAAAAGACCATCCCTGCGAGATGTATCATTATAAGAAATATGTAGATGACAAATTTATCAAATGGGATAATATTGACTTTCCAGTAGGTAATGATGAGATTGAACTATTTGAAGAACAGAACAAACACATATCGGTCAATGTTTATTACATAAACCCCGATACAAATAGTAAAACTATTTTATTATACAAAAGAAGCAACAACCCACAAGCACAACACAAAATCGATTTGATTAAATTGACTGATGATGTTAAATCCCATTACGCTTATATCAAAAATTATGATAAGTTAATGAGTAGTCAGACTAACAAGATGAAGGCGAAGAAGTATCACTGTAGAACCTGCTCACATGGTTTCAAGACCGAAGAACTTTTAAAGAAACACGAAGAACAAGGATGTCTAGCAGTTGAGGGTCAAAAAATAGAAATGCCAGAAGCAGGTGAAACAATAGTATTCAAAAACCATTTCAAGAAACTTAAAGCTCCATTCGTAATCTATGCCGACTTTGAATGTTTAACTGTGCCAATTGATGTTAAAAGCAAATCGGCAAAAGCTAAAACTACATCATATCAAAATCATCGTCCGTGTGGTTTTATGATTAATGTAGTCAATGCTATAACCGGAAGTAGTGAGCCTTACTTATATAGAGGTCAGGATTGTATGGATAAATTTGTTGAGAAAATCAATAAAGTCAGAGAGGAAGTTTTGGAGAAAATGAAGGAGGACAAAGACCGTATTGAAACCGAGAAGGACTGGGAGGACTTCAATAATGCCACTAACTGCTTCATTTGTGGAAACAAATTTGAGGAAGGAGAAAAGAAGTGTTGGGACCATTGCCACTTTACGGGGCAGTATAGAGGATGCGCCCACGAGGACTGCAATCTACGATTTAGTATGAGATATTATAAAATCCCTGTGTTTCTTCATAATCTTAAAAACTACGATGCCCACTTAATCATCAACAAGGCTCACGAACTGAACAAGAATTCTAAAATAGAATGTATCGCTCAGAACAGCGAAAAGTTTATAACCTTTGGTTTTAAAAATCTTTGTTTCAAGGACAGTTTCAGTTTCTTATCGTCTTCGTTGGATAAGTTGGTGAAGTTGAGTAAATATGAGGATGATAAAAAGCGTGAGAATTGGAAGAACAATTTCAGATACAGCGTTAGAAACCCGTATGTTAAAACCGATGAAGATTTGGATTTATTGACTGATAAGGGTATTTATCCCTATGACTACTTTGATGATTTTGAAAGATTTAAGGAAAGGGCTTTACCACCGAAAGAAGCGTTTTACAGTAAATTAAGTGAAGAACATGTAAGTGATAAAGATTATGAAAGGGCACTGAAAGTATGGAAGCACTTCGGGATTAGAACACTCGGGCAGTATCACGACTTGTATTTAAGAACTGATGTTTTACTACTGACCGATGTATTTGAAAACTTTAGAGACTTGTGTATGGAATACTACGGTTTAGACCCCGCTCATTATTACACATTGCCAAATTTCGCATGGGACGCGATGCTTCTAAAAACTGGTGTTGAAATAGAACAATTGCATGACCAAGAAATGTTTGAGATGGTTGAAAAGGGAATGAGAGGTGGTATGTGTCAGGTAAGTCATAAATTAGCGGTGGCAAATAATAAGTATATGGGGGAAGCATATGATGAGAACAAGCCATCAAATTATATTAGCTACTTGGATGCTAATAACTTGTATGGTTTAGCAATGTCCCAGAAATTACCGCTAAAAAATATCAAGTGGGCAAAGAAAACTCCCATTGTTGAAAAATGGAATGAAAACGATGAGTTCGGTTATATTATGGAAGTTGATTTGGAATATCCCGAAACATTGCACGACTTCCACTCTGACTATCCACTAGCGCCTGAAATAATGAATGTAAATGTGAATATGCTTTCCGATTATCAAAAGCAAGTCTTCAAAATATATTATGATGGTAAAAGTCCCAAGGACGAGAAAACAAGTAAGTTAATATTAAATCTAAAGGATAAAGAAAAATATGTGGTTCATATTAAGACTTTACAGTATTATTTGAAAATGGGAATGAAAATGGGTAAAGTCCATAGGATAATCAAATTTCAACAGAGGGCATGGTTGAAACCGTGGATTGATTTCAACACTGGTAAAAGGAAAGAAGCCAAAAGCGATTTTGAGAAAGATTTATTCAAATTAATGAATAATAGCATATACGGAAAAACCATGGAAGACAAGCGAAACCATATGGATTTTGAATTAGTTGATAATGAAGTTAGATATGAAAAATGTGTGAATAACCCAACATTCAAAAACAGATTTATAATAAATGAAAATCTTGTAGGTGTGGAGAAGACTAAAGCGAAACTGAAACTGGACAAACCGATTTTCCTAGGAATGAGCATTTTAGATTTAAGCAAATTGCATATGTATCAGTTTTATTATGATGTATTGAAAAAGAAGTATAATGAAAATATCAAATTGATATATACTGATACTGACAGTTATGTAATTCAAACAATGACTGATGATGTTTATAAGGACTTCAAAGAATTAAGTCAATATATGGACTTTAGCGATTATCCAGTAGAACATCCATGCCACGATAAAACAAATAAGAAAAAACTCGGTTATTTCAAGGATGAATGCAACGGAAAAGTAATTACCAAATTCATAGCACTCAAACCCAAGTCATATGCTTTTACTATCCATGGCGAGGATGATGAACATAAAAAATCAAAAGGTGTAGTGAAACATAAGGTGAAGAAAGAACTGTCGTATCAAAACTATCACGAAGCATTATTTCAAAACAAAAAGCATGAAATAACATATAATTTTATTCGTAGTCGAAACCATCAGTTATTCTCAATGTCTCAAGTTAAGCAGAGCTTGAGTAATTTTGAAAATAAAAGACATTACTTAGATGCCTTTACTTCTTTACCCTACGGTCATTACAAACTGCGTTAAAGAGAAGATAGTTTATGATAGTATAAGATGGAAAGCAGTAAATACAAAAATGCGAAGATTTACAAAATAACTGATATAGGTTATGACAAATGCTATATAGGAAGCACTTGCGAGAACTTAAGTCAAAGAATGGCACGACATAGGCAAAATCATAAGAAAGCAGAGGAATGGAATACTAAAACGACTTGTCGTTTATTGTTTGATGAATATGGAATGGACAATTGTAAGATTGAATTAATAGAAAATTACCCATGTGAAAACCGAGAACAATTACTGAAACAGGAGGGTTATCATATCAAAAATACTGACTGTGTTAATAGATGTGTTGCTGGAAGAACCTTCAATGAATGGAAAGAAGACAATCAAGAACACTACCAGCAAATGAGAAAGGAATACTCAGAAAAAAACAAAGAACGTATATCTAAAAAAAGTCATGAATACTACCACCAAAACAAAGAAACCATTAATGAAAAGCGAAAAGAAACTATTGAGTGTGAGTGTGGTAGTGTTGTTAGAAAATGTGATATTAGAAAACACGAGAGAAGCGAGAAACACATACGATACAAAAACAAACATATTAATATCTAAATATCTCTAATAATAATGAACTTATTAGAGATGTTTAGCGGGACAGGGTCGGTTGGGGTTGTAGCAAAGTCGCTCGGTTATAATGTTATATCGTTAGATTTGAAAAATGCTGATATTAATTGTGATATACTTGAATGGGACTACAAACAGTTTGACAGAAACCATTTCAATTTTATTTGGGCATCTCCTCCGTGCACCGAATACAGCAGAGCTAAAACAACTGGGGTTAGAAAAATAGATTACGCTAATAGTATTGTTTTAAAAACGTTGGAAGTAATAAAGTATTTCAATTGTCAATACTGGATAATAGAGAACCCTCAAACTGGACTTTTGAAGGAACAACCCTTTATGAGTGGTTTAAACTACTATGATGTGGATACATGTAAATATGGCATGAACTACAGGAAGCGAACGAGGTTGTGGTCAAACATTGAAACATGGAAACCCAGACCATTATGTAAAAGGGATTGTGGTAAGATAAGAAATGGGAAACATTTAGAAACTGCTCAACGCTTGCCACCAAAAACTAAGGCGGAATGGGGTGATAATCCTATATTTCATAAACAGGAAGAATTATATAAAATATCGTTTGAATTAGTGTTAGACATCCTCTGTAGTTTGGAATGAAAACCGAGTTAATCATCTCGTGGGGTCTCCAAGGTGTCCCCAAAATGGGGGACGGGGTGTCCCCAAAATGGGGGACTGGGTGTCCCCAAAACGGGGGATTAGAGGACTGGGTGTCCCCAAAATGGGGGACTGGGTGTCCCCAAAATAGGGGACCGTGTCTCGTTGAAATGAGAGTAATTGAATAATGATACGGTGGAATAGGACTATGGAGAGGATAAGTGAATTAGTTTATTCATAATATTTAATTATAATATGGTTAAACATTGTTTTATAATCTAACAAGAAGGTTAAGACATTTAAATTAAACCTGAAACCCAGACCAGCCGACCAGCAACCCCCTAGCCAAAACTACTTAAAGAAATATTAGCTTATATATTAAGAGAAAAATGAACGGTGATGGAATCAATAATTATATCGATAAAAAATGCTATGATTGTTGCCACTTCAAAAAAGAAAATATGGAATTGTATAAATTGAGTTTACCTAATGAAATAGTGAATAATATTATTAATTATTCAATGGATGGTGAAGAAGACATATGTAAAAATTGTAAAACTTGGAGAGATAATCAATTTTTAATCAAATGTCTGTTGGGAATAAAAAGAATACATAATAGAAATGTAGAAGATGATATTTTAATATTTCTAACTGTAAATAAAATACCACCTTACGATTGTGTTAAACAGTTTCTTAAAATCAGTAAGAAAAAATATGACACGATTTACGATATATTATGGATGTTGGGTTATAGTCAAGAGAAAGGAGAAGATGTTAAAGAAAATATCAAATTATTTATTGAAAGTAAAAAGTTTAATGTTCAGAATACAGTGAGAGATGTTAATATTATTTTTAAAATGATGTATGAAAGAAGTAAGACAAACCAATTAGATTATTATCCTGAACTGAAATTATAATCATAATATAATAATAACATGTAAAATCTTATATGTTATAATTATACTGAACTTTTAACCTATAAAACATAGCTAGACAATCACATAAAAATCACATAAAAAGAAGTTGTTAAGATATATTAAGAATGGTTGTGAAGCAAACTATAATGAATAATTATGGAATGACAGAAGAAAAAGCAAAAGAAGACTTTGGTGAATTCTTCAAATGTAGCAGATGCCTTTATGATAAAACAATTGATGAATTTGGAAATGTAAAAAGTGGAAGAAGATATAAATATTGTCAAGAGTGTAGAACAAAAATAAATAATTGTAGAGATAAACGTCAAAGAAACAAACGACCCACCAACACCCCAGAACTTGATAACTACTAAAAGGGTTAACTCTTTCAAATGAAAAAAATGTTTGCCCCCAGCCCAACAATGAACAAGGGGGGCAATTACCAAAATGATTACCTTAACGAAAACGATAAATAAGCTCCCCAAAAACCCTCTTTTAAAAACGAATAAGGTGGTTAATAGGTTTGAGATGAACATAAAAACCAGAACAGGCAACCATCAACAGGCTTCCCCCCAGGCCCCCTACTTTCTCCATTTTTTCCCCCCCCCCGTGTTTTTAGCCCCCGTTTTTGCCCCCTCGGACCGTCCGACCAGCCCCCTCCCCCCAATGGCCCCTGGGAGCTCCGAGGCGCCGTCGTGCTGCACCCGGACCCGGGCCCCGCCGCAGCGCAGCTCGGTGATGACCCCCGTGGGCTCCGCGAGGCGCGACAGGTGCGCGTCCAGCACCGCCACACGGAAACCCACCTGAGCCGAGTGGGATGTTCTAAAGGGAAGGGGATGGGGAAGGTAGCCAAAAAAAAACAAAGTGGCCAAGAAGAAGTCGTCGGCAAGACTTACTTGAAGGGGCGGCGCCTTCAGGCTTTGCCTTGTGACAAGGCAAAGGATCTGGGCCAAATCCGACCGACGGGAAACCAACCCATGTTTGAGGGATTAAATGATTTCTGCTCAAATCAGACGCCAACCATGCCAACCAGGCCCCCCAAGCCCAAAGCCCTGAGGCAAGGAGACCGGGGATGGTGGGGAAGGTACCAGTAGAAAACCAAGATACCTTCCCCTTTCCCACCCTTCCCCGTTTGTTAGGGGGATCCGGATTTGGGAAACCACGACAAAGGAAATTCCTCACCCAGAGGCTCCCGATTGTTTTGGGGCCTTCAAACAACCTGGTTGTGAGACCCCCCGACCACCTCCAGGGTGTCTACTGGAGGGGTCGGGTCTTCCACTGAAAGCCCCAAAACCTCTGTTCAAGGGCAATGGAGCAAATATCCACCAAGAACGGCTTTCCTGGAGAAGTGGCCCCCTTTTTGCTGGTTTTTGAGATACATGGGAACAAACAACAATATCGAGCATTGGGATTTGCAATTAATGATTGAATCGCTGGCTTTGCGGGATGGGCGAAAGAACCGACGGCATTTTAACGCGAGCAAACCCAACAAAGGAATCTCTTTGTGGTGTCCTCAAATCCACCTGAGCCATGATAAGTTGTGCCACCAACATATCCAAAGTGGCAAATCCTCTCCCTCCTCCTCAATCGGGCTATTCCCAAGGATGCATACTGTCAAAACTTGCTATACCCTCAATAGGTAAATGGGGAGTCTCCTGGTTATATGAGATTTTGTTTGAGATTCCACCATGTCCCTTTCGATTTGACCTTAGGCCATTGGGCATCCTAGACCGTCCAGGTGTGGAATACGCACTGCACCCACAGTTGCCCTCCAACTCAGCCCAATGTTGGCATTATATGCCCACAAGTGTCCAAGCCTTTCTAAGCGCGCCAATTGAGTCACAAGCAAAACTCTGGATGGACCTAAGAAACCCTGGAATGATGATTCTCCTGTAAAGGCCAGCCAGTATTGGTTGCCCCCACTAGCCTTCAACTACCCTCCGTGAGTGCCTGGTCACAAGAACTCAAAGCCGAACATGAGCTTGCATATATGTATGTTTAGGAACCTTAAAATCGGTTTTGGCTGCCTGGCAACAAAATTCCCTCGCTTCCTTCTGCAGTACCCCGTGGCTATCTATGAGTTTGCCATTGGTTTCCCTGGTCTTGCTTCAAGTTGCCTTTGGTTGTCCTTGAGCTTCTTTTGGTATCCTGGCAAGGTTCCTGGCGCACCTTTTCAAGGCTGTAAAGCAAATGGTGCATATAGGCCACAAATACCAGGGTCATTCAAAGGACGCCCTCGCAACAACCTGCAAGAGGTGGTGACTTGTTGGTGTGCCTTTCCAAGCCGGAAACTGCAGAGGAACATCCAAATCGAAACCGTAGAGAGACCCTCTCCAAGAAAGTGCACTTTAGTGGACCTCTCCAAAAAGGTTATATATATATATATGTAAATATATATATATATGCATTTGTCCTGCAAGCAACTGGCCGATCATGTGATGTTTAAAACCCCTGTGTCTTAGCTTTTGCCCACAAATATCTGCCCTAAGAAACCCTGGAATGATAATTCCACTGTAAAATACCAACAAACAATGGTTTCCCATGGTTTCAAAGCGGCGCAGGATTTCGTCCAGCCACCGTACCCCAAACTCCAAACCAAAACACAAACTCGACACGCTGGGCTGTTTGGCCAACCCTGATCCTTACATACCCTCCCCGTAGCATAGCATCTCACAGGGGGTCTTTTTAAGAGGAAACTGATCTTCCACATCCCACAGGTGGCTTCTGTTGATGGGAGGGTAATCCCCAAAACGCCAAGGAAAAGCTGCACCCTTCACGCCACGTCGCAGCTGGTGCCACGTCTCTGCCCAGCACGGGTGCGAGGCCTGCTAGGCCCAAGTCCGGTTCGGTGGAAGTGGACGGCGGTAACCTCCGATTTAGGTTGCATCATGCCCTACAGGCAGGAAAAAGGAGGTTAATTTCAACTATGGTTTCTAAGTGTATGGAATTTGGACGATTGGGGGCGGCCTCTGCCTTGGTCTAGCTACGCGCCGCCGGGTGGCGTGAAAAACGGCCCACCCAGCCCAGGAATCCAGTTCACCTCTCGCGCTCAAGGTAAAGGAGCCGGCAACGGGTGGCTTCTGATTTCGGTGTGGCTCAAAATTAAACAGGAGGGGCAAGCCGCAGGTTGTGGTCCATGTTTCCATTTTTTCATGGCAACCCATTTTGGAATTCCGGTTTTTTGAGCCACAGCCATTTACCCAGCCCATCATCCAGGGTTCACCTCTTGCCCCCGGATATCCCCCCTGCTTGCAGAAAAGCGGCCGGCTGGCCGGGAGGCTCTGCTCACCTGCCACAGGTGCCAAAAAGGCCGCACCAATTGCCCAACTCGCTTGGCCAGTGACCAGCCCAAATAAAGTGCAACCACCTGGATCGCCAGTTGCTGCTTTCTTGCATCCACTTTACCCCAAAAAACAGTGACTTAAAAAAACAGCAACTTGGCTATCTAGGCACTTTTTGGGCCACTTAAATAAAGGGAGAGACACCAAGGAAAAAAGGTGTAAAGTGTGTCCACTGGCTGGGTGAGCCAAAGGATCTGGAAGTTCACACAGGTGGCTTCTGCTAGTGGGAGGGAAGTACAAGGCGATCACCTTTGAGACCTTTACCACAAATCGACCAACATGAAAAGACCAAGAGGTCAGATCCGGTCGATTCGCTTGCAAAGCAATTCGCGATTCGAGGATTTTCACAAAGCCTTGGAGCGGCCAGGGGCGCTAAAGGACAGGACCCGTCAACCCCCAGCCTGCTCTAGGCCCTCGAGGGGTTAGAATAAGCCTATACCCACTTTTTTCCTTGTAGTCTAGTAGGGGAACCCTCCCCCAAAAAAGTGGTGAGAAAGGGCACTACTGGGGGACCTAGTCTTGGAAGCAGTCTCCCAAGCCCAACGCCGAATCAGCCTAACGCCTTGGAGAACCCGAACGGGCCTAGCCGAAGTGTCCAAAGTTTATGCGGGTCCTTAAGGTTAACAAGGAACCATGCCTTAGAAAGGAATCCCAAAACCAACCCCAAAGGAAGCACCCTCCAAAATGAGACGCCCTCCCCGTGCAATCCCAGGATTGAATCGGGACCCGCGAGCGGATTGCGGAAAGCAGCCTGGGAGGCCCTCCTCAGCTGCGAAAACGGAACTTGCCAAACCCCTGGTATCAGCCTCCCTCGTTTCGGGTGTTTGGGTTGAAAAGTTCGGGGGGCGCATCA